>CAMRHE010001030.1:0-262758 GCA_947044405.1 Leptodactylus fallax | reverse complement strand
GTATGTACTATGTACTGAGCTCCTCCTAGTGGTGACTGTATAATCTGTATGTAGTGAGCTCCCTCTAGTGGTGACTGTATAATCTGTATGTAGTGACCTCCCCCTAGTGGTGACTGTATAATCTGTATGTAGTGAGCTCCCCTCTAGTGGTGACTGTATAATCTGTATGTAGTGAGCTCCTGCTAGTGGTGACTGTATATTCTGTATATAGTGAGCTCCCTCTAGTGGTGACTGTATAATCTGTATGTAGTGAGCTCCCTCTAGTGGTGACTGTATAATCTGTATGTAGTGAGATCCTCCTAGTGGTGACTGTATAATCTGAATGTAGTGAGCTCCCTCTAGTGGTGACTGTATAATCTGTATGTAGTGAGCTCCCCCTAGTGGTGACTGTATAATCTGTATGTAGTGAGCTCCCTTTCTAGTGTGAGTCTGTGGTGACTGTATAATCTGTATGTAGTGAGATCCTCCTAGTGGTGACTGTATAATCTGTATGTAGTGAGCTCCCTCTAGTGGTGACTGTATAATCTGTATGTAGTGAGCTCCCCCTAGTGGTGACTGTATAATCTGTATTTGAGCTGTGGTGCTGCGGGGCTCCTAGTGGTGACTGTATATTCTGTATATAGTGAGCTCCCCTTAGTGGTGTGTACAGGGATTATTTTATTGATGTATGTTGATGAGCTGGGGATTTGGAGCAGTGTATCAGTAAGACTGTGACTCTAGTATTACCATACTTCCGCAGATCTTATATATTATCGGTAGTTATATAAGGTGCCGCGTTTCCCCGGACAAGTCTGAACATCAGCTAATTCCACGCCTGCAGCCTTGTAGATGACATAACCCACGTGACCCGGGGCCACTGGCATCACCACAGGAACGCTGCAGGTCGGGGCGGGAGCTTGTACCATGAAGATCTGCTCTGTGCATCACCAATCACCAACCAGTGGCTTTGAGCTGTTGTGAAACTACAACTCCCAGCATGTCTTATAAAATGTCCGTTGCAGGCCTGCCGGTGGTTATGGTTTTAGTGACTTCAGTGACATTTGGAACATGTTCACACATCAGTGTAAAGTGCTGTATGGTGAAGACACAACTCCTGAACTCCCCCTGCAGGAAGATCCGCACTGCAGCACTGGCAGCCTGGACGTGTGAATGTGAACTGTGCTCTACAGGACGTTTAGTGAAGATTCTGCACCAATTGTTTGTTTCTGTTCTCTTTAAATTTAGATTTTCTATTTCTGTCTCCATCACCTTTAGACTCCTATAGGGGAGTGTAGTGGGCATGCTGTATGATATGTGCAGGGAGGGGAGAAGATGTGACCATTATCTATAGACTCCTATAGGGGAGTGTAGTGGGCATGCTGTATGATATGTGCAGGGAGGGGAGAAGATGTGACCATTATCTATAGACTCCTATAGGGGAGTGTAGTGGGCATGCTGTGTTATATATACAGGAAGGGGAGGAGAGAAGGTGTCACTAATATTTATAGACTTCTATAGGGGAGTGTAGTGGGCATGCTGTACGATATGTGCAGGGATGGGAGGAGAGAAGATGTCACTAATATTTATAGATTTCTATAGGTGAATGTAGTGGGCATGCTGTATGATATGTGCAGGGAGGGGAGGAGAACTGTTACCATTATCTATAGACTTCTATAGGGGAGTGTAGTGGGCATGCTGTGTTATATATGTAGGAAGGGGAGGAGAGAAGATGTCACTAATATTTATAGATTTCTATAGGTGAATGTAGTGGGCATGCTGTATGATATGTGCAGGGAGGGGAGGAGAACTGTTACCATTATCTATAGACTTATATAGGGGAGTGTAGTGGGCATGCTGTGTTATATATGTAGGAAGGGGAGGAGAGAAGATGTCACTAATATTTATAGATTTCTATAGGTGAATGTAGTGGGCATGCTGTATGATATGTGCAGGGAGGAGAACTGTTACCATTATCTATAGACTTGTATAGGGGAGTGTAGTGGGCATGCTATACGATATGTGCAGGGACGGGAGGAGAGAAGATGTGATCGACATCTATAGACTTCTATGAGGGAGTGTTGTGGACATGCTCTGTGACATGCAGAGAGGGAAGATATGACCATTATGTATAGACTTCTATAGGAGAGTGTAATGTGATCTATGCACACAGAGCATGCCCAGCAGATAGGAGGAGAGGATCAGTGACCCTTACCTATTATGAATGGTGGAACCTATAATAGAGGTGTTATCTGTCATTGTAATCCTGCCTGTGATAATGAGATGACAGCTGAGAAGTGATCTCCACAGGACAGGAAGTGTCAGTTCTGTCCCCAGGTGTGACTGATGGCGGCTGTGTGGCTTTCCTACCTCCTTATCCAAGCAGTGGAGCACAGCGGACCGGCAGGGGCTCAGGTTAGATGGACTCCAATGTAGACACAATGATATAAATCAACGTGGGTTTATTTGACAGCGACAAGCGATGACACAATACGGTAATGGCTGAGTAGTGCTACCATGCTGTCCTGTTGGTGTCTTTCCTGAGGCTAACTGCGGGTCAGAAACTGAGAACTTCACAAGCCCAAAGTGTTTGTAAGTCCAGTCACACAGCTAAAGAACTAAAATGGCTGCAGGAAGTGACATGGACCAGGACAGCCTAAACCACGCCCAGAGAGAAAAACTTTAATAACAAATACAAAGGCGTGCGAAATTCAAATTCTGGCCAGTAGATGGCGGCAGCCAACAATGCATAGAAATAACATGAGGAGGGAATGGTAATACAGGACAGATAGTGAACAAACACGAGGAGAACAGCAGCGTGAGACCGAGGAGCTCAGCGATCACAGGGAAAGCTGCACGACTTTACAGTTAGGGCAAATTTACATAATGACATTGAAAATTATATATAAAAAAAACAAATCACCAACAAATATTTAAAAAAACCTGAAAATTAGAAGAATCCATCTGTGTGTAGTGCCGGGAGGTAGCAGGGTCCGCCCACTGACACAGGTACAGCGCCACTCCTCCACACAGGCTGTGCCTGGTATTACAGCTCAGCCCTGACCATACTGCAGTGAATATTATACAATGAGAAATCTGACTCCGCCTCCTGTCATATTCATAGTGGTCCAGCAGGTGGCGCTCTGTACATGCTTATGGTTACAGCCAGCTGCTGGGAAAACACCGAGCCGATCCCGGAGTCACCGGACAGACCCAAGGAAGGCTACAGAAATAACCGGCGGGGGGCGGCGGCCATCTTACTGTCCTGACCGCTGATGGGGGGACACAGGACTCCATAGTACTGTCTGGTGCGCCACGCCCGGGGCCAAATGTCACGGTGATGCTCCGCCCCTAGGATATGGGGACTACCCCGCAAGGCCGAGCGCTCACTTACCTCATGGCTCTGGTCACCATGATGGTGCTGGCGCCGCTGTCGTGTGCCGTCACTGCAGAATCGGTGAAGACGCCAGCCCTGCCAGTTAACCCCATCAGTGCCATGATAAGAAATGATTGTGGGCGCTGTATAAGGAGAGACACCCACAGACCGGCTCATCGTCAGCGATGTAGGGACACTCTATAGGGACAGATTTCCAGGAGGAATAAAAGAGGGATAATACAATATTTAGTGCAGCAGACATGTCGGAGGGGGCGGTGCCTACAAATACAGGGCGGGGTCTATAGGGAGCTCAGTATATACAGGGCAAGTTATACAGCCTCTTTAGTGGCCCCTGTAGATAGGGGTGGGGCCACCACCATAGTTATTGGTCAGGGACAGATTTCCAGGAGGAATAACAGAGGGATAATACAATATTTAGTGCAGCAGACATGGCGGAGGGGGCGGTGCCTACAAATACAGCGCAGGGTCTATAGAGAGCTCAGTATATACAGGGCAGGTTATACAGCCTCTTCAGTGGCCCCTGTAGATAGCAGACAGGGACATATTTCCAGGAGGAATAACAGAGGGATAATACACTATTTAGTGCAGCAGACATGGCAGAGGGGGCGGTGTCTATAAATACAGGGCGGGGTCTATCAGGAGCTATATACAGCTTATACAGCCTCTTTAGCGGCCCCTGGAGATAGGAGTGGGGTCGCCACCATTGTTACTGGTCAGGGACAGATTTCCAGGAGGAATAACAGAGGGATAATACAATATTTAGTGCAGCAGACATGGCGGAGGGTGAGCGGTGCCTATAAATACAGGGTGAGGGCAGTAGAGAGTTACCCCGGGCCTACATGGGGCCCCCAAGTATCCCTCAGCCATATAAGGAGACCCCATCATTACCAGATCACCTGCTAGTGACAACCAGTTTTCTGGCCCAGTAATCGCCTCAGTTGTCAGCCCCGCCCTCCGCTTCACGCAGCACAGAAGGGGTTAATGTACTCCTGAATGCCGCCACGTCCCCGCCTCCCCCGCCGCCATTGGCTGAATGTTCACGAGCAGCTCTGTGATTGGCCGGGGCTCGCCACGCCCATTTGTGTGTAACAAGTCTCTGATCGTCGTCCCGAGCCACGCCCACTCCTTCCAGTTTGATGGCAACACGCTTCTAGACGTCACCTCTGCCCGTCGCCATTGGCTGGCGCCTCAGCCCCCCGCAGCCAATCAGCCGCCGCTAAGGTGACATCAGCTTAGCAACCATCCCCCGGCACGCGCCGACAGGAGGGGGCGTGGCCGGCCCGGGCGCTGAGTGGGTCCCTGGCGCCGTGTCCCCGCCCCCCAGGCCTTGACGTCACCTGCAGGCCGGCCGCTGATTGGCCACTCGTGACGGAGTCTTGCTGTTGCTGTGTGGGAAGAGACGGTTTGGAGCTGCCGGTTTTCTGATGAAGAGCCGGGAGAGGGGGACGAGGGGGTGAGTGAGTGTGAGGCCGCTGTGTGCCCCCTGCGCCCTGGCAGGCTCCCAGCTCACGCATGGCTATTCCCTCCTCCCGCCAGAGGGACTTCCGCGGCTCCTCCAGCTCCTGGCTCACACAGGCTACTTGGCGCGGTACTTGCTGGTAGTTGTAGTTCTCTGTCGTGTAGTTTGCGCTTCCTGCAGGGGCGAGCCTGCTCCATGCCGAACTACAACTCCCGGCAGGCCCTGTGGCAGACTCGGCTCGTGATAAACAAGGCACTTCATCCGGCCGTGTGGTTGGTGGGCTGTGGCCACGCCCTGCGCTTCATCCTATTGGCTACTGTACCAGCCTGTCAGCTGTTCTGAGTGTGTCTCCGCCTCCTTTTCACCCCTCGTCTCCTGTGATTGGCTACTGTATGTGTCGCTCAGGCTCTTTCCCGCCTCCATGTCATTACGCCCCGCCTCTTCTGGCTTCCTATTGGCTGCGGACTCTGTCACTGGGCTAGTTGTGGGCTGTGATTGGCTGTCCTCTCCAGCTGTTCCTGCTTCATTCACCATTTTGTCTCCTGGAGTAAGGGGCCAGGCAGCAGTGTGTGGCTGTCCCGGAGTAGTGAGGGCCAGGTGAGTGTCCGCGGCTCCCTCCGGCCTCCCCCCGCGTCTCTGCGTCCTGGCTGTCCATGTGTGCGGGGAAAAGGGGGCGGGCACATTCTGGGCTGGCACTTGTAGTCCTCCTCCTCCTCCTTCTGCTGTTGCTTATCTCCCATACATGGTACAGGGCTGTACAGAACAGGCATGACTCATACTATCTACAGGGGGCACTGCACAGACTACACGCTTATTACATACATGACCAGGAGATTACACCGGGATCACATCACGTGGGTATTACATGTAGTATATTGTGTGGACACTGCACAGACTACACGCTTATTACATACATGACCAGGAGGTTACACCGGGAGCAGATCACGTGGTTATTACATGTAGTATATTGTGTGGACACTGCACAGACTACACGCTTATTACATACATGACCAGGAGGTTACACCGGGATCAGATCACGTGGTTATTACATGTAGTATATTGTGTGGACACTGCACAGACTACACGCTTATTACATACATGACCAGGAGATTACACCGGGAGCAGATCACATAGGTATTACATGTAGTATATTGTGTGGACACTGCACAGACTACACGCTTATTACATACATGACCAGGAGATTACACCGGGAGCAGATCACGTGGGTATTACATGTAGTATATTGTGTGGACACTGCACAGACTACACGCTTATTACATACATGACCAGGAGATTACACCGGGAGCAGATCACATGGGTATTATGTAGTATATTGTGTGGACACTGCACAGACTACACGCTTATTACATACATGACAGGAGGTTACACCGGGAGCAGATCCGTGGTTATTACATGTATATTGTGTGGACACTGCACAGACTACACGCTTATTACATACATGACCAGGAGGTTACACCGGGAGCAGATCACGTGGGTATTACATGTAGTATATTGTGTGGACACTGCACAGACTACACGCTTATTACATACATGACCAGGAGGTTACACCGGGATCAGATCACGTGGGTATTACATGTAGTATATTGTGTGGACACTGCACAGACTACACGCTTATTACATACATGACCAGGAGATTACACCGGGATCACATCACGTGGGTATTACATGTAGTATATTGTGTGGACACTGCACAGACTACACGCTTATTACATACATGACTAGGAGGTTACACCGCTACACCGGGAGCAGATCACGTGGGTATTACGTGTATATTGTGTGGACACTGCACAGACTACACGCTTATTACATACATGACCAGGAGGTTACACCGGGAGCAGATCACGTGGTTATTACATGTAGTATATTGTGTGGACACTGCACAGACTACACGCTTATTACATACATGACCAGGAGGTTACATCGGGAGCAGATCACGTGGTTATTACATGTAGTATATTGTGTGGACACTGCACAGACTACACGCTTATTACATACATGACCAGGAGATTACACCGGGATCACATCACGTGGGTATTACATGTAGTATATTGTGTGGACACTGCACAGACTACACGCTTATTACATACATGACCAGGAGGTTACACCATGTACTCACACCGGGAGCAGATCACGTGGTTATTACATGTAGTATATTGTGTGGACACTGTACAGACTACACGCTTATTACATACATGACCAGGAGATTACACCGGGATCAGATCACGTGGTTATTACATGTAGTATATTGTGTGGACACTGCACAGACTACACGCTTATTACATACATGACCAGGAGATTACACCGGGAGCAGATCACGTGGTTATTACATGTAGTATATTGTGTGGACACTGCACAGACTACACGCTTATTACATACATGACCAGTAGGTTACACCGGGAGCAGATCACATAGGTATTATGTAGTATATTATGTGGACTCTGCACAGACTACACGCTTTTTTATTACATACATGACTAGGAGGTTACACCGGGAGCAGATCACGTGGTTATTACATGTAGTATATTGTGTGGACACTGCACAGACTACACGCTTATTACATACATGACCAGGAGGTTACACCGGGATCACATCACGTGGTTATTATGTAGTATATTGTATGGACACTGCACAGACTACACGCTTATTACATACATGACCAGAATTGGGAGCAGATCACATGGTTATTACACTTAGTATATTGTGTGGACACTGCACAGACTACACGCTTATTACATACATGACCAGGAGGTTACACCGGAATCAGATCACGTGGGTATTACATGTAGTATATTGTGTGGACGCTGCACAGACTACACGCTTATTACATACATGACCAGGAGGTTACACCATGTACTCACACTGGAGCAGATCACGTGGTTATTACACGTTACTTAGTATTACATACATGACTAGGAGGTTACACCATGTATTCTTATTACACATTATATAGTATTACAGGTAGTATATTGTGTGGGCACTGCACATTCTACATGCTTATTACATACATGACATGGATATTACAGTATCTACTGATGCCTGGAGTAGATCATGTGGTTATTACACGTTATATAGTATTACATATAAATTGTATATGTGTTACACATAGTATATTGTGTGGGCACTGCACATACTACACGCTTATAACATACATGACTTGGATATTTCAGTATATACTGGCGGCATACATCATGCCGGGAGTGGATCATGTGATTATTACATGTTAGACAGTGTTGCATACTAATCCTGTTTGTGTTAAAGGTAGTATATCTTGCATGTACTGCACATATTACATACATGACCTGGATGTTACAGTACATACTGACACCAGGAGCAGATTATGTGATTATTACATACTGATCATACAGTATAGTATGTTCTGTGCACACTGCAAATAGTACATACATGACATGGACATTACAGTATAGACTGGCACCTTACATCACACCAGGAGTAGATCATGTGAATATTACACATGACGTAGTACTACATACTAATCATATGTGGCTTAAATGACATATATGGTGTGGATATTGCACATATTACATGGCCTGGATATTACAGTATATACTGACTCCTTACAGTGCAGATCATGTGATTATTACATTCTACATGTTAATCATATGTGCGTTAGACATAGCATATCGTGTATACCTACACATACTACATACATGACCAGTATATTACTATGCATACTTACACCTTACTTCACACCTAGCAGGTCATGTGAGCATTCCGTGTTACATAGGACAGCTTTGCTTCTATTACTTGTTATGTGCCTGTCACCTACTTCAGATATATCTGTCAATCATATGTTTGATACATGTAGTATATGATGTGCTCATACTATATACACCTGACGTGTATACTGACACCTTACATGACACATGGAGCGGGTCATGTGATTATTACAGCTAGGCTATGTGCTATCATATGTACAACTGTATGTACTGCACACATGACGTGTCCTGGGTATAGACACGAGGTCTGTACTGCACACATGATGTGTCCTGGGTATAGACATGAGGTCTGTACTGCACACATGACGTGTCCTGGGTATAGACATGAGGTCTGTACTGCACACATGATGTGTCCTGGGTATAGACATGAGGTCTGTACTGCACACATGACGTGTCCTGGGTATAGACATGAGGTCTGTACTGCACACATGATGTGTCCTGGGTATAGACATGAGGTCTGTACTGCACACATGACGTGTCCTGGGTATAGACATGAGGTCTGTACTGCACACATGACGTGTCCTGGGTATAGACACATGAGGTCTGTACTGCACACATGATGTGTCCTGGGTATAGACACATGAGGTCTGTACTGCACACATGACGTGTCCTGGGTATAGACATGAGGTCTGTACTGCACACATGACGTGTCCTGGGTATAGACATGAGGTCTGTACTGCACACATGACGTGTCCTGGGTATAGACATGAGGTCTGTACTGCACACATGACGTGTCCTGGGTATAGACACGGGTCTATACTCACACATGACGTGTCCTGGGTATAGACACATGAGGTCTGTACTGCACACATGACGTGTCCTGGGTATAGACACATGAGGTCTGTACTGCACACATGACGTGCCTGGGTATAGACACATGAGGTCTGTACTGCACACATGACGTGTCCTGGGTATAGACACATGCGGTCTGTACGGCACACATGACGTGTCTGGGTATAGGCACATGGGTCTGTACTGCGCACATGACGTGTCCTGGGTATAGACACATTAGGTCTGTACTGCACATGCTCCTGGGTATAGCACGAGGTCTGTACTGCACACATGACGTGTCCTGGGTATAGACACATGAGGTCTGTACTGCACACATGCGTGTCCTGGGTATAGACACATGAGGTCTGTACTGCACACATGGCGTGTCCTGGGTATAGACAATGGGGGTCTGTACTGCACACATGACGTGTCCTGGGTATAGGCAGAGGGGTGTGCTGCACACATACGTGTCTGGGATGGTGGGGTCGTAGTGCACATCGTGTCCTGGGTATAGACATAGCAGTGTGTGTGTGTGTGGGTTGGGTCTGTACTGCACACATGATGTGTCCTGGGTATAGACAGGGGGTCTGTACTGCACACATGACGTGTCCTGGGTATAGCACATGGGGGTACTGCTCAAGGACAGAGTTCCGGTAGACAATGGGCTGTATGACACATGACGTGTCCTGGGTATGAGGGGTCTGTACTGCACACATGACGTGTCCTGGGTATAGACATGGGTCTGTACTGCACACATGTCGTGTCCTGGGTATAGACAGAGAGGTGGGGACTGCACACATGACGTGTCCTGGGTATAGACACTGAGGTCTGTACTGCACACATGAGGGGCCTGGGTATAGCACGGGTCTGTACTGCACACATGACGGGGCCTGGGTGTAGACATGAGGTCTGTACTGCACACATGACGTGGCCTGGGTATAGCATGAGGTCTGTACTGCACACATGACGTGTCCTGGGTATGACTGCGGTCTGTACTCACACATGACGTGTCCTGGGTATAGACATGAGGCCTGTACTGCACACATGACGTGTCCTGGGTATAGACACATGGGTCTGTACTGCACACATGACGGGTCCTGGGTATAGACACATGAGGTCTGTACTGCACACATGGCGGGTCCTGGGTATAGACATGCGGTCTGTACGGCACACATGACGGGGCCTGGGTATAGACACATGAGGTCTGTACGGCACACATGGCGGGTCCTGGGTATAGACACGGGAGGCTGTACTGCACACGTGGGGGGTCCTGGGTGTAGACACTGGGGTCTGTACGGCACACATGACGTGTGGGCCTGGGTATAGACATGAGGTCTGTACTGCACACATGGCGGGTCCTGGGTATAGACACATGAGGTCTGTACTGCACACATGACGTGTCCTGGGTATAGACATGTGCGGTCTGTACTGCACACATGACGTGTCCTGGGTATAGACACAGGGTCTGTGCTGCACACATGACGTGTCCTGGGTATAGACACTGGGGTCTGTACTGCACACATGACGTGTCCTGGGTATGGACACATGAGGTCTGTACTGCCCACATGCGTGTCCTGGGTATGGACACTGAGGTCTGTACGGCACACATGACGTGTCCTGGGTATAGACACTGAGGTCTGTACTGCACACATGGCGTGTCCTGGGTATAGACATGAGGTCTGTACTGCACACATGACGTGGCCTGGGCCTGTGCTGAGGTCTGTACGGCACACATGACGTGTCCTGGGCATGTGACATGAGGTCTGTACTGCACACATGACGTGTCCTGGGTATAGCGAAAGGCCTGTACTGCACACATGACGTGTCCTGGGTATAGACATGGGGGGGCCTGCTGCACATGACGGGTCCTGGGTATAGACATGAGGTCTGTACTGCCACATGTGTGTCCTGGGTATAGACATGAGGTCTGGGCGGCACACTGTCGTGCCTGGGTATAGACTGTGGGGTCTGTACTGCACACATGACGTGTCCTGGGTATAGACATGAGGTCTGTACTGCACACATGACGGGGCCTGGTTTGCTGGGACGGCTGACGCTGGAGGGGCCTGTTTGCTGGGACGGCTGCCTGACGTGCCGAGGGGCCCTGTCTGCCTGGGTATGGACATGGGCTGTACTGCACACGTGGGGGCCCTGTGTATAGCGGGCTGTACTGCTCACGTGGGGGGGGCCTGGGTTGGCCGGGTCTGTACTGCACACGTGGGGGGGCCTGTTTGACTGAGGACGGCTGCCACGTGGAGGGGCCTGTGTGCGGGTTGACGGCCACTGACGTGGACGGGGCCTGTGTGCGGGTACGGCTGACGTGGAGAGGGCCTGTGTGCACCTGGGGTACGGCTGACATGGGGGGGCTGTCTGGGGGGGTGTGCGGGTACGGCTGACATGGGGGGGCCTGTGTGCGGGTACCACAGGGCTGCGCCACATGGGGGGGCCTGTGTGCGGGGTACGGCTGACGTGGTGGGGCCTGTGTGCGGGTACGGCTGACGTGGAGGGGCCTGTTTGCTGGGACGGCTGCACGTGGAGGGGCCTGTGGGGGTGCGGGGTCTGTGTGGGACGGCTCACGTGGAGGGGCCTGTTTGCTGGGCGGACGGCTGACGTGGAGGGGCCTGTGTGCGGGTACGGCTGACATGGGGGGGCCTGTGTGCGGGCACCGTGGGGGGGGGGGGGGGGGGGGGGGTGGGGGGCTCACGGCTGACATGGGGGGGCCTGTGTGCGGGTACGGCTGCATGGGGGGGCTGTGGCGGGCTGCTGACATAGGGGTCCTTGTAGATGAATAATCTGCTGTATGACAGAAGGTTCACAGCTGGAGGTTGCCCATCAGTGTTGAGGAAAAGTTGGGTTCTTGATTTACTGTATAAATAAAGTCAGTTCATCTCTTGCTTGTTGTGGTGTGACATCATCGTTCCCTGCCGATCCTTCTCCCTGCCCCAGTTCGGGCTGCAAGGCCCAAGTCATTGTAACATAGCAGAGTGTAACCCGGCCCACACCCCGACCCTCAGCCGTGCAATGCCATGTGGCAAGGAATGTGGGTGTAGTCCGCCCCGCCGCCTCACACGCTGCGAGTTATTATTACCCAAGAGGATAAATAAGTGTGCACAGCACCGAGTACACACAGAGCACTGAGTACACACAAGGCTCTTGTCTCATTCAGCAGAGCCCTGCTGTGGGCTAACCGTGCAGCGTCTGAAGGGTTAAGTACCAGGCGAATCTGCTGCAGAACTCGCCATGTTATAAATAATCACTCCCAGGGTGACATGTGGGGGGTGTGCGGTGCCCTCTATGTGTTGCAAAGGGGATGATGCCCGACAAACCCACCTCTGCTACATCTGTGGATTTACATAGGACTGCAAGTGAACCTGCTATATTGTCACACACACTTAGAAGACACAGTCGGCACTGCTACATGTAGGCAGAGGATGTGATGATCCCTTGTGTGTCATAGAGAGGATGTGGTGAACATTAGCCTGATAGTGTGTCAGTAGTGTAAGGTCAGCAGCTTGTCTGGAACAAACAGTGAGGTGTTAGTGGGGTCAGCAACTAAAATAGTGCAAAGTGGGTGTGGAAATAAGTGTTATATTAGTGGAATCGCTAGTACACTGTGACGTGAGTGAAAAGAACAGTATGGTATTAATGGGATCACTAGTATAGTGCAGAGAGTGTAAATATGATCATGGTATTAATGGGATTACTAGTATAGTGCAGAGAGTGTAAATATGATCATGGTATTAATGGGATCACTAATATAGTATAGTACAGAGAGTGTAAATATGATCATAGTATTAATGGGATCACTAGTATAGTGCAGAGAGTGTAAATATGAGCCTGGTATTAATGGGATCACTAGTATAGTGCAGAGAGTGTAAATATGATCATAGTATTAATGGGATCACTAATATAGTATAGTACAGAGAGTGTAAATATGATCATAGTATTAATGGGATCACTAGTATAGTGCAGAGAGTGTAAATATGAGTGTGGCATTAATAGGATCACTAGTATAGTGCAGAGAGTGTAAATATGAGTGCGGTATTAATGGGATCACTAATATAGTGCAGAGAGTGTAAATATGATCATAGTATTAATGGGATCACTAATATAGTGTAGAGAGTGTAAATATGAGCGTGGCATTAATAGGATCACTAGTATAGTGCAGAGAGTGTAAATATGAGTGTGGTATTAATGGGATCACTAGTATAGTGCAGAGTGTAAATATGAGCACGGTATTAATGGGATCACTAGTATAGTGCACAGAGTGTATATATGAGTGTGGTATTAATGGGATCACTGGTGCAGTGCACACGAGTGTAATATATGAGCGCGGTCCCAATGGGATCACATGTGGGGGTAGTGCACAGGTGTAAATCTGAGCCGGTGTTGAATGGGATCACTAGCATAGTGCAGAGTGTAAGTACTCAGCTACGGTATTAACTGGGATTTACACTAGTACAGTGCACAGAGTGTACCTGCTATGAGTGTGGTACACTTAGTGGGATCACTAGTCTAGTGCACAGAGTGTAGGTATGAGGTGTGGTATTTGGGATCACTAGTGTAGTGTACAGAGGATGTGGTGAACATGAGCGCGGTATTAGTGAGATCACTAGTGTAGTGCAGGTGTAAATATGAGCACGCTAGTAATGGGATCACTAGTACAGTGCAGAGTGTAATATGTGCCGGTTTAATGGGATCACTAGTATAGTGCACAGAGTGGGTGTGTGATCATACTGAGCGCGGTATTAGTGGGATCGCTAGTACACGTGCACGTGAGTGTAAAGATCAGCACGGTATTAATGGGATCACTAGTATAGTGCAGAGGTGTAAATATGAGCCGGTATTAATGGGATCACTAGTATAGTGCACAGAGTGTAAATATGAGCGTGGTATTAATGGGATCACTAAGTATAGTGCACAGAGTGTAAATATGAGTGTGGTATTAATGGGATCACTAGTATAGTGCAGAGAGTGTAAATATGAGCCCGGTATTAATGGGATCACTAGTATAGTGCAGAGAGTGTAAATATGATCATAGTATTAATGGGATCACTAGTATAGTAAGCAGAGAGTGTAAATATGAGCACGGTATTAATGGGATCACTAGTATAGTGCAGAGAGTGTAAATATGATCATAGTATTAATGGGATCACTAGTATAGTGTAGAGAGTGTAAATATGAGCGTGGTATTAATGGGATCACTAGTATAGTGCAGAGAGTGTAAATATGAGCGTGGCATTAATGGGATCACTAGTATAGTGCAGAGAGTGTAAATATGAGCGCGGTATTAATGGGATCACTAGTATAGTGCAGAGAGTGTAAATATGATCATAGTATTAATGGGATCACTAGTATAGTGTAGAGAGTGTAAATATGAGCGTGGTATTAATGGGATCACTAGTATAGTGCAGAGAGTAAATATGAGCGCGGTATTAATGGGATCACTAGTATAGTGCAGAGAGTGTAAATATGATCATGGTATTAATGGGATCACTAGTATAGTATAGTACAGAGAGTGTAAATATGAGCATGGTATTAATGGGATCACTAGTATAGTGCAGAGAGTGTAAATATGAGCATGGTATTAATGGGATCACTAGTATAGTGCAGAGAGTGTAAATATGAGCATGGTATTAATGGGATCACTAGTATAGTGCAGAGAGTGTAAATATGATCATAGTATTAATGGGATCACTAGTATAGTGCAGAGTGTCAATATGAGTGTGGTATTAATGGGATCACTAGTATAGTGCACAGAGTGTAAATATGAGTGTGGTATTAATGGGATCACTAGTATAGTGCAGAGTGTAAATATGAGCACGGTATTAATGGGATCACTAGTATAGTGCAGAGAGTTTATATATGATCATAGTATTAATGGGATCACTAGTATAGTGCCAAGAGTGTAAATATGAGCACGGTATTAATGGGATCACTAGTATAGTGCAGAGAGTGTAAATATGATCATAGTATTAATGGGATCACTAGTATAGTGCACAGAGTGTAAATATGAGTGTGGTATTAATGGGATCACTAGTATAGTGCACAGAGTGTAAATATGAGCGCGGTATTAATGGGATCACTAGTATAGTGCACAGAGTGTAAATATGAGCACGGTATTAATGGGATCACTAGTATAGTGCAGAGTGTAAGTATGAGCACGGTATTAATGGGATCACTAGTATAGTGCACAGAGTGTAAATATGAGTGTGGTATTAATGGGATCACTAGTATAGTGCACAGAGTGTAAATATGAGTGTGGTATTAATGGGATCACTAGTATAGTGCACAGAGTGTAAATATGAGCGCGGTATTAATGAGATAACTAGTATAGTGCACAGTGTAAATATGAGCACGGTATTAATGGAATCGCTAGTATAGTGCAGAGTGTAAATATGAGCACGGTATTAATGGGATCACTAGTATAGTGCACAGAGTGTATATATGATCATACTGAGCACGGTATTAATGGGATCACTAGTATAGTGCACAGAGTGTAAATATGAGCACGGTATTAATGGGATCACTAGTATAGTGCACAGAGTGTAAATATGAGTGTGGTATTAATGGGATCACTAGTATAGTGCACAGAGTGTAAATATGAGTGTGGTATTAATGGGATCACTAGTATAGTGCAGAGAGTGTAAATATGAGCACGGTATTAATGGGATCACTAGTATAGTGCAGAGAGTGTAAATATGATCATAGTATTAATGGGATCACTAGTATAGTGCAGAGAGTGTAAATATGAGCACGGTATTAATGGGATCACTAGTATAGTGCAGAGTGTAAATATGAGTGTGGTATTAATGGGATCACTAGTATAGTGCACAGAGTGTAAATATGAGCACGGTATTAATGGGATCACTAGTATAGTGCAGAGTGCAGATATGAGCACGGTATTAATGGGATCACTAGTATAGTGCAGAGAGTTTATATATGATCATAGTATTAATGGGATCACTAGTATAGTGCACAGAGTGTAAATATGAGCACGGTATTAATGGGATCACTAGTATAGTGCCAAGAGTGTAAATATGAGCATGGTATTAATGGGATCACTAGTATAGTGCAGAGAGTTTATATATGATCATAGTATTAATGGGATCACTAGTATAGTGCACAGAGTGTAAATATGAGCACGGTATTAATGGGATCACTAGTATAGTGCCAAGAGTGTAAATATGAGCACAGTATTAATGGGATCACTAGTATAGTGCAGAGAGTGTAAATATGATCATAGTATTAATGGGATCACTAGTATAGTGCACAGAGTGTAAATATGAGTGTGGTATTAATGGGATCACTAGTATAGTGCACAGAGTGTAAATATGAGCACGGTATTAATGGGATCACTAGTATAGTGCACAGAGTGTAAATATGAGCACGGTATTAATGGGATCACTAGTATAGTGCACAGAGTGTAAATATGAGCACGGTATTAATGGGATCACTAGTATAGTGCAGAGTGTAAATATGAGCACGGTATTAATGGGATCACTAGTATAGTGCACAGAGTGTAAATATGAGTGTGGTATTAATGGGATCACTAGTATAGTGCACAGAGTGTAAATATGAGTGTGGTATTAATGGGATCACTAGTATAGTGCAGAGTGTAAATATGAGCACAGTATTAATGGGATCACTAGTATAATACAAATTAGCTTTGGCTATGAGTAAGTGTAGATATGAGTACGGCGTTAATGGGATTGTGGGTATAGGACATTTGAGTGTGACCTGAAATGTGTAGGTTGACCATGGTCACTAGTACGGTGCAACCTGAATGTTGCTGATGTGAATGTGGTATCAGCAGGGCAAACTGATGGATAGTGCCGTGCACAAGTGAAGTGAAAACTGTAAAATAAAGGTTATTTGTGAGCATTAAAGAGGCGGCGGTCATAATGTAACCTTGTGAATGCGAGTGTGTGCTTATCACTATCCTACTGCACACTGAGCAGTCATGTCAAGGAATCACTAGTATTGTGCATACGTATTATTTGGGGCACTAGTACTCTGGACTAGTGTCATGGAAATTGTTGAGTATAAAATCAATGTGGGGAAGATTAATGGGATCACTAGTATAGTGCAGAGTGTAAATATGAGTGTGGTATTAATGGGATCACTAGTGTAGTGCAGAGGAGTATAGTGACACAGAGCTTGAAACACTAGGGCTCCAGTGCTAGGGCCATGTGCGGTGCTGGTGCATTGGGCCCCAAGTATGGCTGCGCTCACTGCATCCCCTTATAGTGACCTTTGGGGTGCACTGCATGTAGTGAATGAGAGACCTTAGTGTTAACTGAACACTAGTATGGTGATACTGAGGGGGCCATCATGTTGGGGTCACCAGTATGGCACACGTGTTGTATGAATGGGGTATAGTGTGAAGAGAGGGGTGATCACTAGTATATTCTGCACACTGGGGGGAGGGGCTTATTGATATAACGGATTGTAGATTTTCACTCCCTTGTGTAATATTCGATGTGCCCCCCACCCACACGCGCTCCATTACTTCTGGATTCTCATGTATGTAGCGGGCCCCTGTGAGGTCGGTGTCATTCAGGCAGGGTCCCCCTCACCCGCTCTGCGCAGGGCGCCCTGCGGGCAGTGGGTTATGGATGGCGATTAGGAAGCCATGGTGTTACGGGGTCTTGCACGCTGGCGGGCGCTGCACCTCCCATCATTGGCAGGGAGATTGTGATGTGACTGGGGGGGTGAGAACTTGTGAGTGGAAGGCGTAGGTGTGCGTGTGGGAGATGTCTGGTGTCTGCTCGTGAATCCTGCGTGTCGTGTGTTCCCCTCTGCGTGTCACTGCTGCCCGCACATATGTGCACTCCTCGTCTGCAGCCTGTGTGGGTGTCCGTGCCGAGCCGCGGGTGCGTGGGTACGTGTCCCTTTTTGCATATTTGTATGAACATGTCCTGACATATATGTATAGTGTTGGGGGAGGGGGTGTGATAGGTAGGTATTACGGTATGGGGGGGGGGGGGGGCGTGCACTCAGGTGCACTATACTCTCCAGGTTCATTGTCGGAGCCGTCTCAATCACCTTAGTGATGTGGATGAGACGGGGCGGGGGGGAGCGCAGACCCCCACTATGGCTATCCTCAGCCCGGCTGCCAATCAGGTGCCTGAAACGCGTCGCTCTGTGCCTGAGTAGCCATCTTAGCGGTGGCGGTACGCTGTACCTGTGTGGAGGCTCAGGTGTTCCTGCGGTCAGGTACATGTACATGTATGTGTGCCGGTCCCGCTGTGCGTGCGCGCCCGCGCTATGTGTCAGGACATGTCTGCAGCGCGTAGGATCAGCCGAGCGTGTCTTTATGATGCCGATAACATATGCACCCCGCTGTACCGCGCTCCGCATCCATCATAAGGGCTCTTAACCCCTTCCCTGCTGCGCTACATTCTGCCTGCCAGAGAAGACGTTGTCTGGGGGGAGGGGGAGCAGAGGGGGATGGGCTGTGTGTGCTCCAGTCCTGTCTGCACTTACACACGCCGGGCACATTCATCATAGGAAGCGCCGCGTGCATGGCGACCGCCGTATTTATATAGGATCACCGCCGCGTGCATGGCGACCGCCGTATTTATATAGGATCACCGCCGCGTGCATGGCGACCGCCGTATTTATATAGGATCACCGCCGCGTGCATGGCGACCGCCGTATTTATATAGGATCACCGCCGCGTGCATGGCGACCGCCGTATTTATATAGGATCACCGCCGCGTGCATGGCGACCGCCGTATTTATATAGGATCACCGCCGCGTGCATGGCGACCGCCGTATTTATATAGGATCACCGCCGCGTGCATGGCGACCGCCGTATTTATATAGGATCACCGCCGGATGCGATGGCGCCGCCGTATTATAGGATCCCCGCCGCGTGCATGGCGACCGCCGTATTTATACAGGATCTCCGCCGCATGCATGGCGACCGCCGTATTTATATAGGATCTCCGCCGCGTGCATGGCGACCGCCGTATTTATATAGGATTTCCGCCGCGTACATGGCGACTGCCGTATTTATATAGGATCTCCGCCGCGTGCATGGCGACCGCCGTATTTATAGCGGATCTCCGCCGCGTGCATGGCGACCGCTGTATTTATACAGGATCTCCGCCGCGTACATGGCGACCGCCGTATTTATATAGGATCACCGCCGCGTGCATGGCGACCGCCGTATTTATACCGGATCTCCGCCGTGTGCATGGCGACCGCCGTATTTGTACCGGATCTCCGCCGTGTACATGGCGACCGCCTTATTTATACCGGATCACCGCCGCGTGCATGGCGACTGCCGTATTTATACCGGATCTCCGCAGCGTACATGGCGACCGCCGTATTTATACCGGATCACCGCCGCGTGCATGGCGACTACCGTATTTATACAGGATCTCCTCTGCGTACATGGCGACCACCATATTTATACCGGATTGCTGCCGTTATATAGCGAATCACTTTGCGCCGCACTGAAGACGCATTAAAGGGGCATGAAAAATACTGCAAGATCCACCGCGCTCTCCTCTTCATGGCGGCGTTGTGAATGATGGGAGTCGTTGTCCAGGGCTGGTGATTGACGAGTTGACGGGCACTGACCATTGTGATGTTTCTCATCATTGGTCAGCACAGACAACCGATGTGACCTTGTGATTTGTCAGGATTAGTCACGTGACCGGCGGCAATCTGTCGGTCATTTCTCTTGACTTTTCTCCGGATCTGCATGCTCTCAGCTGCAGAACACGTTACAGTGTGTCAGCGCCTCCTCCTTATGGCAAGCGGCTATGTCACCAGCAACAGGATCAGAAAGTTGTGGAATGTTATTTGACGAATAATGGGGGAGGGCGGTCATGGCGATAAGACGCCATATTGCGAGTGCCAGGCCACGCCTCCTCCTATTGCAGCTGTCAGTAATTTATATGAATAAATATACATATAAGCCACACACGAAGGCAGGGAAACGGATGAGCCGTTCAGCTCTGCTACATCTGGTCCTGGCGCTGCGCATCCATCTCCCAGTGTGTGCACGGTGGGGGGTACTCATGGAGTTGGTCACATCATCTGGGGTGTGTTTGTGCCTTTTTTGTCTCTGTGGGGCATAAAAAATGTATAAAATTATGAAACAAAATAAAAAATTCTTCTAAAATGTCCTAAAACCCCATCGCCCTGGCACCCCATCGCCCTGGCACCCCATCGCCCTGGCACCCCATCGCCCTGACACCCCATCGCCCTGACACCCCATCGCCCTGACACCCCATCGCCCTCACATCCCATCGCCCTGACACCCCATCGCCCTGACACCCCATCGCCCTGACATCCCATCGCCCTGACACCCCATCGCCCTGACACCCCATCGCCCTGACACCCCATCGCCCTGGCACCCCATCGCCCTCGCACCCCATCGCCCTCGCACCCCATCGCCCTCGCACCCCATCGCCCTGACACCCCATCGCCCTGACACCCCATCGCCCTCGCACCCCATCGCCCTGACACCCCATCGCCCTGACACCCCATCGCCCTGGCACCCCATCGCCCTGGCACCCCATCGCCCTGGCACCCCATCGCCCTGGCACCCCATCGCCCTGACACCCCATCGCCCTGACACCCCATCGCCCTGACACCCCATCGCCCTGACACCCCATCGCCCTGACACCCCATCGCCCTCACACCCCATCGCCCTCACACCCCATCACCCTGACTCCCCATCATTACATCGAATGGGGCCCTAAAACACTAGAGGTATCGTCCTTGTCCAGTTTACTAGAGATGTCATAGTCCGGTGATCGGCTGAGATAGGAGGAGCTGGGGGGTCCTAAAGGTTCATCAGCTGTATGTCGCGTCGGGGTGTACGTCTCTTTTAGCCCCTTTCCACTTTTTGTCTTTTTGTACCAGTTTTCTGATGTTTTTCTTGTCTTTTTCAGGTGCCGTCTTTCTAAGAGAGATCCCCCAAAGATGAAACCAGTAAAGAAAGCTGCAGGCTCAGGAACCAGCAAAACGTCCAACTCCACCCGCAGCAAGAAGCAGAAGAGAAAGGTGGAGGAAGGGAGGCAGGAGGAAGAGGCCACCGAGGAGGAGGCATCAGAGGAGGCCACCGAGGAGTCCGCACACCACCTGGCATTTGTAGGTGCAAGGAAGATGCAGGTCAAGGTGGAACCTACAGTGACAGACGTAACAGGGGCCCGGGTAAAAGAACAGGAGCTGCCGGCACATAACCCAGAGCAGATGATGGAGGCCGAGACACAGGCGGGCACATCTCAGGGCTGCATGGAAGTGTCTAACAATGACCAAGTGATGACTAAAGGGGTGTACGAACCGCCCCGCTGGGAAATGCCTCTGAGCAGGAAAACCGCAACCTTCAAGTCCAAGGCACCCAAGAGAAAGTACGTGGAGGGCCAAGGGTCACAAGATGGGCAAGAAGATTCCTCTAGTAGTAGTGACGGCCCTCCCGCACCACAGGAGTGCATGTTAGAACAGTCCGCCACACCAGCCATCGAAACAGAGGACATCTGTCCCTCCGTCAGGTCTTCTAGTACAGATACAGCTAGCGAGCACTCCGCAGATTTAGAGGAGGAAGCTGAGAAAGTCCAAACAGAGCTGGAGCCACCAGTCGTGTCCTGGCCGGAGATTGACATGCGAGGTCATCTGCAACCCCAGAAGGTCCTGGCCAGGAAGGAAGACGCCTTCCATCTCTGCCAAGTAAAACAAGTGCGTCGGAACCAGGAACTCGGGGTGCTGTTTCCTGGCTCCCAGACCATAACATTCCTGGACATCATGCATGAACAGGTTCTTCTAGACCAGATCCCAGCACCAGTGGAAGTAGAAGTGGGTTCGGCGGTGTGTGCCTGTGTTGGACCCGAGAGCACAACTTTCCGGGAGGGAACCATTGTAGAAATAGTGCAGAATCCGCTGTCCTATAAGGTGTGCTTTCAACAGAGCCCGGGGCGTAGGGATCGAGACTACGGCTGGGTCCCTCACAATAGTATTCGTCTCGTGCGTTTTCCCTGGTGTAAAGAGCCAATATTGATGGTTCCTCGAGCAGCTGAGGAGAAGCCACAACAAACACTTGGAAGATTCTCGACAACTCATCCTTCCGAGCAGCAGTCAGCCGGGTCAGTGGAGATACCAGTGTCAGAACAAAAACACCTGGAGGATGCCGAGGTCTCCAAGATCAGCTTCAGTATGCCCGTCAGTGAGGAGAAGATGTCCTCTGTGCAGCACTGTATTCTGTCCCCACCCAAGTCACCGGCATATGGAATAATCGGGCGACTACCGGAGCAGCCATCCCCCCTTACTAAGCCCAGATGCCGGAAGCCGGAGCAGCTGCAGCAGCGTGTCTTTGGATAAGTGCAGTACCCCAGGGTCCCGGTCCAGGACCCCTCTAACAGCGGCACAACAAAAGTACAAGAAAGGAGACGTTGTCTGCACCCCCAACGGGATCCGCAAGAAGTTCAATGGCAAGCAGTGGAGACGCCTGTGCTCCCGGGATGGCTGCATGAAGGAGTCCCAGCGTAGAGGGTACTGCTCCCGGCACCTGTCCATGAGGACGAAAGAGATGGAGAGCCTGTCTGAAGGCCGGGGCGGACGCGAGGGCAGTGCAGAGTTTGAGTGGGATGACACCTCCCGGGACAGTGAAGTCAGCAGCATACGCACTGACTCTCGTCCCCGTCTGGTGGCGGCTGCGGACCTCTCTCGCTTTGACTTTGATGAGTGCGAAGCTGCAAATATGTTAGTGTCTCTGGGAAGTTCCCGCTCGGGGACGCCATCCTTCTCACCAGTCTCCAACCAGTCTCCATTCTCCCCGACACCATCTCCTTCACCTTCTCCACTCTTTGGCTTCAGACCGGCCAATTTTAGCCCCATCAATGCGTCTCCAGTCATCCAGCGAGCAGCTCGTAGTCGTCACGTCAGTGCAAGCACCCCCAAAGGGCAAGCGGTATTGACCCCGGAGATGCTGCACCACTCCCACCACCGCGAGAGGCAGCCCGCCGGGATCCTACCCTCCTTCCAGACCAACCTGACGTTCACTGTACCCATGAGCCCCAGCAAGAGGAAACCAGATTCCCACCATGGCAGTGTCAGCTCAGCTGCCGACTTCCAGAAGACCGATAGCATGGACTCGGGGGTGGACTCTGTGTCTCACACCCCAACCCCATCCACACCTGCTGGATTCCGATCTGTGTCACCTGCCATCTCTTACCGATCCCAGCAGGCCTCTCCATCTTTGCTCCTGTCCCCCCCTGCCGGCCTGACCTCTGACCCCAGTCCCACTGTCCGCAGGGTCCCAGCTGTTCAGAGAGACTCTCCTGTCATTGTACGCAACCCAGATGTCCCACTCCCCTCGAAGTTTGTGGAGAAACCTTCTGATGGAGTCTCTCGAGGGATTGGTGGAGCAGTCACAGGAGGTGGTAGTCCCAGGCGCATGGTTAAAGTCTGCTCCAAGGAGCACCCCTCTAAGACTCAGCTGCAGATTCCGGTGCCCATCAATGCCACCCAGATACAGAACGTGGCACGATCAATGCCACCTGGTCAGCCAAGCACTGGAGAGTCTCCCCCCTGCACTTCATCTGGTTTGTCGGATCACCCTCCCTCCGTCTTCAGCGTCTCCTCACCATTCCAGCCTGTCGCCTTCCATCCATCGCCTGCCGCTCTGCTGCCCGTTATTGTACCCAGTGACTACAGCAGCCACCCAGCTCCCAAGAAAGAGATCATCATGGGACGGCCGGGCACAGGTAAGAGAGGTCTTCAGAGCGCTGCATAATGTGTGATCATAGAGACAGCAGAAGGAACACACAGTAAGGGGACAGCAGCGGGGAGGTCAGAGTCCTCGCAGCTGGTGCTGTCAGTAGTTATTGTCTGCCGTCTGCGCCCGTGTTATACTGGTGATGTGTGGTGTCCGTGTAATCCATGTGTCATAATGAAGTTCACTAGTGGAATAGTTGGTGGGTTCTCCAAGCAGCCATAAAAAGACTGACTAGTGGGCGAGCACTAGTGCAAATATTATCTATACATATATACAGCTGCCAGAGGGGGGAGGAGACTGGCTAATATATATCTACAGCTGCCAGAGGGGGGAGGAGACTGGCTAATATATATATATTTACAGGTGCCAGAGTGGGGAGGAGACGGACTAAGGACCTAATAATATATACAGCTGCCAGAGGAAAGAGGAGACGGACTAATATATATCTACAGCTGCCAGAGGAGGGAGGAGACTGAGTGAGGAACTAATAATAATATATCCAGCTGCCAGAGTGGGGAAGAGATGGACTAAGGAACTTATATATACAGCTTCCATAGGGGGGGGGGGGCGGCCTAAGGAACTAATAATATAACGCTGCCGGGGGGAAGGAGACGGCCTAAGGAACTAATAATATATACAGCTGTCAGAGGGGTAGGAGACAGACTGAGGAACTATATATACAGCTTCCAGGCGGTGAAGGAAATGGACTGGGGACTATATATAAATCTACTGGAGGATGGAGGAGAATGCTGCTCTGGGGGTGGGAGTTTCCCTCTAATGTTGCTCTGGGGTGGGGTTTCCCTGTGATGTCATAGTGTAGAGGATCACACTGGTGTCTGGTCGGTGACTAGAGGTCGGACCCCAGGGTTTCATCTCTCCATGTGCGGTCACCATGGTGCATTTATATGTAAGGGGGCGGGGCCTGACTAAACAGCCTTTACAGGTTGTCACCCAGCTTTCCTAGGCTCCTGAATAGAAATACTTTCTAGTTATACAGCCTTAGGTTCTCTGCTTCAGGGTCACTGTATAGATTTCGGTGACGTATATTTGACAAGGGGCGCCTAAACTTTTGCATAAGATTGTATATGGATCCGCCCCCACGCAGCTTTCCCAGGATCCTGAATGTCAGCATGTCATTGCTGGGTTCCTGTGATGGTGACCCTGTAGTGCCAGCCTCGCCCACCTGCGCTCCATCTCCTCCACATTTCTTTTACCTCCAGTTTTCTTCTTGTGACCCTGAGCTGTGAATGTGACGGCGCCGCGAGGTGTGAACAAGATGTGACGGCTGTAGCGAGGTGTGGACACGGGCGCCATACGGGGCGCGGTATCGCCATGACATCTATTTCTATCTGCTGGAAGTGAGGACAGCGCTGCGTCATGTTCACTGTGCTGCAGCGGACTGGAGAAGATGCCCTATATACTTCTGTATACACCTGTACCCCCCCCGGGATCTGGCGCGGGCCTGTCCCCCCGGGATCGGCCCTCCCCCCGGGATCTGGCGCGGGCCTGTTACTCCCCCCTGGGATCTGGCGCGGGCCTGTTACTCCCCCTGGGATCTGGCGCGGGCCTGTTACTCCCCCGGGATCTGGCGCGGGCCTGTAGCCCCCCTGGGATCTGGCGCGGGCCTGTAGCCCCCCTGGGATCTGGCGCGGGCCTGTTACTCCCCCGGGGATCTGGCGCGGGCCTGTTACTCCCCGGGGATCTGGCGCGGGCCTGTTACTCCCCTGGGATCTGGCGCGGGCCTGTTAGCCCCCCTGGGATCTGGTGCGGGCCTGTAGCCCCCCTGGGATCTGGTGCGGGCCTGTAGCCCCCCTGGGATCTGGCGCGGGCCTGTAGCCCCCCTGGGATCTGGCGCGGGCCTGTTACTCCCCGGGGATCTGGCGCGGGCCTGTTACCCCCCGGGGATCTGGCGCGGGCCTGTAGCCCCCCTGGGATCTGGCGCGGGCCTGTAGCCCCCCTGGGATCTGGCGCGGGCCTGTAGCCCCCCTGGGATCTGGCGCGGGCCTGTAGCCCCCCTGGGATCTGGCGCGGGCCTGTTACCCCCCGGGGATCTGGCGCGGGCCTGTTACTCCCCTGGGATCTGGCGCGGGCCTGTTACTCCCCTGGGATCTGGCGCGGGCCTGTAGCCCCCCTGGGATCTGGTGCTTCGTGGTTCTGAGGTTCTGGATATGATCTGTCCTTTTGTATGACCTCTCATATGCGGGTTACTCAGCTTTCCCAGACTCCTGAATATCATTGTTCAGTAGCTGTGTAATGAGTTGCCGTTCTGGACTGTAGAAGAGCTGGGTGACAGCCCTGTATAGTTTTGGCACAGCTGGTGAGTGTTGTGGCAGTGCCCGCTGGGACCAGGCCTGTGAATGAGCCATCGGCCGCCCTCCCCCACTGGATATCCCAGGCTGCAGGAACCAACAGGACCCCCGAGGGGCTGCCGAAGAGGGCACACCCTGCAGCCAGACCCCAGCTGTGCCCAGCAATGACTAGATGGAACCACAAGTCCTAGCATGCCCTGACAGCTGCAGGATACAGGCAGGGGATGTGGGGACAGCATGTGTATAATGCAGGGCCCTGCAGCTCTCAGTGACTGGCCAGATGATGTCCGGCTCTCACATCATGCTCTCCTCCTGCCAGCCAGGTATGTGCATGTCACTGACAGGAAGCAGAGGTCCTGACAATG
Source organism: Leptodactylus fallax (assembly GCA_947044405.1). Lineage (NCBI taxonomy): Eukaryota > Metazoa > Chordata > Amphibia > Anura > Leptodactylidae > Leptodactylus > Leptodactylus fallax. Next base: position 235,989 of record CAMRHE010001030.1, on the reverse strand, counting down.
GGGAGACACGAGGATGGTGGAAAGAACTTACTACAGTCTCTCAGGGGTGCGTCGTATAGTTATAGGGGGCGCTGTAATCCAGTGCTCTCCAACATGTGCAAAACTACAACTCCTGCAATAGCTTATACTAGAACTATAAGTCTCAGCATGCCCTGCAGTGTTCTAAAACAACAACTCCTAGTATACACTTGTCAGCCTGTGGCATATCAGGGCATGCTGGGAGTTGGTATTAACCCTGTTCCTGCCGGCTGCACTGTGCGGCATGGTTGGCATACATTGTGGATGGCTCTTTAGTGCCTCCTGTCACACTAGTCTGTAGAGGCCGCCTCCTTTTCCGCTCTAGTTACCACCATGCTCCTCATTGTTCCTCGTGCCCTCGGCCGCGCAGAGGAAAGGCATCATGGTTTTAATAAGCGGCTGCTGCGTGGTTTTCCCCGTGGGTGTCTGTTTGGCTGAGCGGGGGTTAAGGGAGCCTCGTTCCCATCGTCAGTGACAAAGCCGTTTCTCAGCAACAGGTAACCGGGGCGACCGTTTCCAAAAAAAAGCTTGGAAGAGAGAAGGTTTACCCCCCCCCCCCCCCGTCCTCCGCCCCTGGATGATCCCTGTTAGATTCCATCTTTACGGCAGTTGTACCCGTCTGTGTATACGCCTCCTCGCTCCGGCCCCCGGGGGGCCTTAAAGAATTTTTGTGGCCCTGGCACAAGTTTATAAAGTTGTCACTAACTGTATTTGAAGTGGGGGAGGTCTGACAACTAGGACCCTGTGGTGTGAGTGGCTGTGCCCAGTGTGGGGGCCCAACTCTAAAAGGGCATGTGCACAGGGGTACTAAAGCATCACCCCCCTGATGAACCTCTACATTGTCTTCAGTCTGGGGTCACGCATGGTGGAACAAAAAAGAAAGAAGTTCTGCAGCATTGACCTCTGCTTGCAGTCAGTGAATGAAGGGCGAGCCGGGCAACTCCACGTGATCAGGACAGGACTGAAGGTCACCAATGGAGGGTGTTATCTGCCGAAAAAGAAGAGGAAGATGAGATACCTGGTAACAGCCTGACAACAAGCAACAATCAGCCTGGATACATTGTAACAGCCAGACAACAAGCAACCATCAGCCTAGATACAACACCTGCACTGATACATTGTAACAGCCTGACAACAAGCAACAATCAGCCTGGATACAACACCTGCACTGATACATTGTAACAGCCTGACAACAATCAACAATCAGGCTGGATACAACACCTGCACTGATACATTGTAACAGCCTGACAACAAGCAACAATCAGCCTGGATACAACACCTGCACTGATACATTGTAACAGCCTGACAACAAGCAACAATCAGGCTGGATACAACACCTGCACTGATACATTGTAACAGCCTGACAACAAGCAACAATCAGCCTGGATACAACACCTGCACTGATACATTGTAACAGCCTGACAACAAGCAACAATCAGGCTGGATACAACACCTGCACTGATACATTGTAACAGCCTGACAACAAGCAACAATCAGCCTGGATACAACACCTGCACTGATACATTGTAACAGCCTGACAACAAGCAACAATCAGCCTGGATACGTGTCACCTGCACTGATACATTGTAACAACTATCAGGACAGGATGCTGGTTAGTGCTGCTGATGTGTTTAACTGATGTAGACTGGATACAATTGTAGCAAACTCTCAGCTGTGAGAAGGAGAGGAAGCAGAGAATGTAAAATAGGAAGCACATTAGAGAGCTGGAGTCGGGCGGCTTGGTGTGTATGGGCCCCTATGGGAGCACAGGGTAACAAAATGGCAGCTTAGTGGATGGTGGTGGACAGGACATGTAGGACATGTGACGTGTAGGTGGTTAATCTGCGTCAGGCCGTCTGATCTCACAACTTCCGCCCCCTCACTGTATCACAGCACTGCCTGATCGTACGCCCAGCTGGGAGCGAAGGGGTTAATGGTGCCCTCCCACACACGCTTCCTTCTCACATTAGAACACCCCTACCCTGCTGTCTGTAGAGTTTGCCTGACGTTCACATTTGGCTCGCAGCTTGGATGAAGCATGAAGTAGTGCACTATTGTGGGGGGTGAAGAGTAATCGCTCCCTCCGCTCCATAGGGGGCAGTATAGCAGTAGTCTGTGCTGTTTGCCTCTCCATTCCTGTCACAGGACTGAGGAGCTGCAGTGTGTACAGAGCTGTACCTGTGAAGGGGTCAGGGCCCTCAGTCAGCTGACCTAGAGATTTGGGGTAGTCCGCTGTACAGCTCCTCACCATGGGACCTGCTTGTTGTCAGTGAATGGAGGAATAATCGTAGAAACGCGCGCCGTGTCACCGATGTGAGACTCCTCCTTGTAACCCCCTCACCAGTTCACTCCAGTAAGGAGAAGGGGGGATAGAGGGATCTGGAGGAAGTGACAGGGGCCTGGAGCAGGGAGGGAAAGAGGGGTCTGGAGGAAGTGACAGGGGCCTGGAGAAGGGAGGGAAAGAGGGGTCTGGAGGAAGTGACTGAGGGATCTGGAGAAGAGAGGGAAAGAGGGGTCTGGAGGAAGTGACAGGGGCCTGGAGAAGGGAGGGAAAGAGGGGTCTGGAGGAAGTGACTGAGGGATCTGGAGAAGAGAGGGAAAGAGGGGTCTGGAGGAAGTGACAGGGGCCTGGAGAAGGGAGGGAACGAGGGGTCTAGAGGAAGTGACAGGGGTCTGGAGAAGGGAGGGAACGAGGGGTCTAGAGGAAGTGACGGGTCTGGAGAAGGGAGGGAAAGAGGGGTCTGGAGGAAGTGACTGAGGGATCTGGAGAAGAGAGGGAAAGAGGGGTCTGGAGGAAGTGACAGGGGCCTGGAGAAGGGAGGGAAAGAGGGGTCTGGAGGAGTGACAGGGGCCTGGAGAAGGAGGGAACGAGGGGTCTGAGGAAGTGACAGGGGTCTGGAGAAGGGAGGGAGAGGGGTCTGGAGGGTGCGGGGGAGGGGGGGGGTCTGGAGGAAGTGACTGAGGGGAGGGAGGAGAAGGGGAGGAGAAGGGAGGGGTCTGGAGGAAGTGACGAGGGGTCTGGAGAAGGGAGGGAAAGAGGGGTCTGGAGGAAGTGACTGAGGGGTCTGGAGAAGGGAGGGAAAGAGGGGTCTGGAGGAAGTGACAGGGACCTGGAGAAGGGGGGAAAGAGGGGTCTGGAGGAAGTGACTGAGGGGTCTGGAGAAGGGAGGGAAAGAGGGGTCTGGAGAAGGGAGGGAAAGAGGGGTCTGGAGGAAGTGACAGGGGCCTGGAGAAGGGAGGAAACGAGGGGTCTAGAGAAAGTGACAGGGGTCTGGAGAAGGGAGGGAAAGAGGGGTCTGGAGGAAGTGACTGAGGGGTCTGGAGAGGGAGGGGTCTGGAGAAGGGAGGGAAAGAGGGGTCTGGAGGAAGTGACAGGGGTCTGGAGAAGGGAGGGAAAGAGGGGTCTGGAGGAAGTGACTGAAGGATCTGGAGAAGGGAGGGAAAGAGGGGTCTGGAGGACGCCCGGGGGGGGGGGCGGAGGAAGTGACTGAGGGCTGAGAAGGGAGGGAAGAGGGGTCTGGAGGAAGTGACAGGGGCCTGGAGAAGGGAGGGAACGAGGGGTCTGGAGGAAGTGACGGGTGGCGGAGAAGGGGGGGGGAGGGGGGTCTGGAGGAAGTGACAGGGGTCTGGAGAAGGGAGGGAAAGAGGGGTCTGGAGGAAGTGACGGGTGAGAAGGGAGGAAGAGGGGTCTGGAGGAAGGAGTGACGAGGGGTCTGGAGGAGGGGTCTGGAGAAGGGGGGAGAGGGGCTGGAGGAAGTGACTGAGGGGTCTGGAGAAGGGAAGAGGGGTCTGGAGGAAGTGACTGAGGGGTCTGGAGACCCCTCTATCCCCCCCTTCTCCAGACACCTATCACTTCTTCCAGACCTCTCTATCCTTCCCCTTCTCCTCCCAATGGTCACTTCCTCCAGACCTCTCTATCCTCCCCTTCTCCAGACCCCTGTCATTTCCTCCAGACCTCTCTATCCACCCCTTCTCCAGACCCCTGTCACTTCCTCCAGACCCCTGTCACTTCCTCCAGACCCCTCTCTCCTTCCCTTCTCCTCCCACCTGTCACTTCCTCCAGACCCCTCTATCCTCCCCTTCTCCTCCCACCTGTCACTTCCTCCTGACCTCTCTATCCTCTCCTTCTCCTCCCACCTGTCACTTCCTCCAGACCTCTCTATCCTCCCCTTCTCCTCCCACCTGTCACTTCCTCCAGACCTCTCTATCCTCCCCTTCTCCTCCCACCTGTCACTTCCTCCAGACCCCTCTATCCTCCCCTTCTCCTCCCACCTGTCATTTTCTCCTGACCTCTCTATCCTCCCCTTCTCCTCCCACCTGTCACTTCCTCCAGACCTCTCTATCCTCCCCTTCTCCTCCCACCTGTCACTTCCTCCAGACCCCTCTATCCTCCCCTTCTCCTCCCACCTGTCACTTCCTCCAGACCTCTCTATCCTCCCCTTCTCCTCCCACCTGTCACTTCCTCCAGACCCCTCTATCCTCCCCTTCTCCTCCCACCTGTCATTTTCTCCAGACCTCTCTATCCTCCCCTTCTCCTCCCACCTGTCACTTCCTCCAGACCTCTCTATCCTCCCCTTCTCCTCCCACCTGTCACTTCCTCCAGACCCCTCTATCCTTCCCTGCTCCTCCCACCTGTCACTTCCTCCAGACCTCTCTATCCTCCCCTTCTCCTTCCACCTGTCACTTTCTCCTGACCTCTCTATCCTCCCCTTCTCCTCCCACCTGTCACTTCCTCCAGACCCCTCTATCCTCCCCTTCTCCTCCCACCTGTCATTTTCTCCTGACCTCTCTATCCTCCCCTTCTCCTCCCACCTGTCACTTCCTCCAGACCTCTCTATCCTCCCCTTCTCCTCCCACCTGTCACTTCCTCCAGACCCCTCTATCCTCCCCTTCTCCTCCCACCTGTCACTTCCTCCAGACCTCTCTATCCTCCCCTTCTCCTCCCACCTGTCACTTCCTCCAGACCTCTCTATCCTCCCCTTCTCCTCCCACCTGTCACTTCCTCCAGACCCCTCTATCCTCCCCTTCTCCTCCCACCTGTCATTTTCTCCTGACCTCTCTATCCTCCCCTTCTCCTCCCACCTGTCACTTCCTCCAGACCTCTCTATCCTCCCCTTCTCCTCCCACCTGTCACTTCCTCCAGACCCCTCTATCCTTCCCTGCTCCTCCCACCTGTCACTTCCTCCAGACCTCTCTATCCTCCCCTTCTCCTTCCACCTGTCACTTTCTCCTGACCTCTCTATCCTCCCCTTCTCCTCCCACCTGTCACTTCCTCCAGACCCCTCTATCCTCCCCTTCTCCTCCCACCTGTCACTTCCTCCTGACCTCTCTATCCTCCCCTTCTCCTCCCACCTGTCACTTTCTCCTGACCTCTCTATCCTCCCCTTCTCCTCCCACCTGTCACTTCCTCCTGACCTCTCTATCCTACCCTTCTCCTTCCACCTGTCACTTTCTCCTGACCCCTCTATCCTCCCCTTCTCCTCCCACCTGTCACTTCCTCCAGACCTCTCTATCCTCCCCTTCTCCTCCCACCTGTCACTTCCTCCAGACCTCTCTATCCTCCCCTTCTCCTCCCACCTGTCACTTCCTCCTGACCTCTCTATCCTCCCCTTCTCCTCCCACCTGTCACTTCCTCCTGACCTCTCTATCCTCCCCTTCTCCTCCCACCTGTCACTTCCTCCAGACCCCTCTATCCTCCCCTTCTCCTCCCACCTGTCACTTCCTCCAGACCTCTCTATCCTCCCCTTCTCCTCCCACCTGTCACTTCCTCCAGACCTCTCTATCCTCCCCTTCTCCTCCCACCTGTCACTTCTTCCAGACCTCTCTATCCTCCCCTTCTCCTCCCACCTGTCACTTCCTCCTGACCTCTCTATCCTCCCCTTCTCCTCCCACCTGTCACTTCCTCCTGACCTCTCTATCCTCCCCTTCTCCTCCCACCTGTCACTTCCTCCAGACCTCTCTATCCTCCCCTTCTCCTCCCACCTGTCACTTCCTCCAGACCTCTCTATCCTCCCCTTCTCCTCCCACCTGTCACTTCCTCCTGACCTCTCTATCCTCCCCTTCTCCTCCCACCTGTCACTTCCTCCAGACCCCTCTATCCTCCCCTTCTCCTCCCACCTGTCACTTCCTCCAGACCCCTCTATCCTCCCCTTCTCCTCCCACCTGTCACTTCCTCCAGACCTCTCTATCCTCCCCTTCTCCTCCCACCTGTCACTTCCTCCTGACCTCTCTATCCTCCCCTTCTCCTCCCACCTGTCACTTCCTCCAGACCTCTCTATCCTCCCCTTCTCCTCCCACCTGTCACTTCCTCCAGACCTCTCTATCCTCCCCTTCTCCTCCCACCTGTCACTTCCTCCAGACCTCTCTCTCCTCCCCCTTCTCCTCCCACCTGTCACTTCCTCCTGACCTCTCTATCCTCCCCTTCTCCTCCCACCTGTCACTTCCTCCTGACCTCTCTATCCTCCCCTTCTCCTCCCACCTGTCACTTCCTCCAGACCTCTCTATCCTCCCCTTCTCCTCCCACCTGTCACTTCCTCCTGACCTCTCTATCCTCCCCTTCTCCTCCCACCTGTCACTTCCTCCAGACCTCTCTATCCTCCCCTTCTCCAGAGGTCACCAATGAGCAGCAGGGTGTGCATGTTTATGGAGACTCTGCCTGTTTTCCAGGGGGAGGGGGTGATACACCGAGTCTAATAAAAAAAAAAAAAAAAGACTAGAAGAGTCTTCTGTCTAGGCCCGAGCTCTGTTGATCCTGTTCTCTCTGCTACATGAATGAGTACAATGCAAGAACAGCAGTCCAAAGTGACAGTTAAGTAGCAGGAAAGTTGGAGAAGAGTCAACAGCAAAAGAATGTGCTGTTGCTCAGGATCTCTGGAAAGCTGGGTGAAACGTAAATGATTTCACTTATCCTTCATGGCTCTTAGTGTGTCCCTCGGCCCCAGTATGGCGGCTGCAGGGGGCCAGCAGTCTGTAGTGCAGACCTGTATTGATGAGAGGTCAGACGGACGCTGATCCCCTCCTGCTGCCTGGATCCCAGTGATCAGTCCATTCATCTAGAGGAGACCTAATGGGGGGCCCTGTAGGATGACGGGCCCTCAGTCTCATTACCACATACTATATACAGCGCCGCCTCCTACTGAACACAAATACAAAATAGGACAGGGGCTCTTTAAATGTGCGAAGCAGATTGTGAGCTCCACGGTGTGTAGTAATTGTGCAATGAGCGTACAAAGACCTACGTGTCCTGTCTCACACCCGGCACCGCCGCTCCACAACTCCTTCAGTGTTCTCTCTCTCTATGGCTCACTCTTTCTTTCTTGCTCTCTATATTTGTCTCTTCTCTCTTTCCTTGTTTCTCTCTTTTCTTCTTCCTCCTCCTCTACTTACTCTCCTTCCCTTCTCTCTCTTTTCTCCCTCCTCACTTTTTTCTCTCCCCTCTCTTCTCTCCTTCTTCCATCTTCCCCCTTTTCTCCTCACTCTTCTTCCTTTTCTCTCTCCCCTCTTGCCTCACTTTTTTCTCTCCATCTTCCCCCTTTTCTCCTCACTTTTTTCTCTCCCCTCTCTTCTCTCCTTCTTCCATCTTCCCCCTTTTCTCCTCACTCTTCTTCCTTTTCTCTCTCCCCTCTTGCCTCACTTTTTTCTCTCCATCTTCCCCCTTTTCTCCTCACTTTTTTCTCTCCCCTCTCTTCTCTCCTTCTTCCATCTTCCCCCTTTTCTCCTCACTTTTTCTCTCTCCTCTCTCTTCTTCCCCCTTTTCTCCTCTTCTCCTTTCTCTCTCTTCTCCCTCCTGTGACGTAGTGCTCAGTATATGTGGATATTGGGGGTAGTAGTTGATGAGTCTGTCACTTTCCTGGTAGTTGTGCGCCTGTGACGTATTGCTTGTATTTTGTTGTGTGGTTGTTTTTCTCAGACGCTGAGTCACAGTCACACGACCTCTTGAGACACCATTATACTGGAAGGGGTCACACCCAATAGATGGGAGAGGAATGACGGCCGGACCCTCACAGGTGGGGTGCGGGGCAGTTCACTTTGTGCCTCCTGCCCTGCTCCAGATTCCTCCAATATCCCTGACACACTATAGATCAGAAGTCTTGCGGCTCCCTCTAGTGGCGGAATGTGGGATCTGGCCTGAGAAATGGAGCTGTGGAGGATTTTTATTTCATTTATTATGCTTACTTGTATAGCGCCCTCATATTCCGCAGCGCTGTACACACATTGTCAGTCATTGTCCCATATAGGGCTCACAATCTACATTCCCTATCAGGATGTGTTTGGAGTGTGGGAGGAAACCACCAAACACGGGGAGAACATACAAACTCCTTGCAGATGTTGTCCTTGGCAGGATTCGAACCCAGGACTCCAGCGCTACAAGGTTACAGAGCTAACCACTGAGCCACTTATGGAGCAGAGCTGAGACTGTCTTTTAACCCTTTGAGGCTCTGTAGCGTTTGCAGTATGTCCACATTGCGCCCTGGGCCCGGGTGACATTGTGGGGTTCTGTGTATGTGCTCGTCCTATCTCATACACTATAGATCAGTGTCCGGCTGTAATGGTCGGTGTCCGGCCTGTCTGCAGCGTCGCTCTGCAATACAGCACTTGTTTGAATGTACATTATATACAGGACAAAGGGACTGATTCATGTAGTTCGGGGTTCTTTAAAAATATTTGATACATGTTCAGATATGAGCTGATCCTGCTACACCTTTACCTCCTGAGTACACGTAGCCATGGCAGAGGCCTACAGACTGACACAGCCGGGTGTGATAGTACTGAGTGGGTGACTGAGGACTGCCGACTGATACAGCACAGGGCACTAATATTCCAGAATATTCCAGCAGAGGGAACCCTGACTACAGAGCCCAGTGCTACAGGAACACCTTGAGATGGGCCCCTCAATCCAGATTACTGGGCCCCACTCCAAGCCCCTCCTCTAAACTCCTCATCTGTCTGGTACATATATAATACTGACACTATAGATCTTACAGGGCTGTGTCCTCTACAGTATACAGCTGCTCATCCTGATCTGTCTGGTACATATATATATATATAACAGTACAGACCAAAAGTTTGGCCACACCTTCTCATTCCAAGAGTTTTCTGTATTTTCATGACTATAAAAATTGTAGATTCACACTGAAGGCATCAAAACTATGAATTACCACATGTGGAATTATATACTTACCAAAAAAGTGTGACACAACTGAAAATATGTCTTATATTCTAGGTTCTTCAAAGTAGCCACCTTTTGCTTGGATTACTGCTTTGCACACTCTTGGCATTCTCTTGATGAGCTTCAAGAGGTAGTCACCTGAAATGGTTTTCACTTCACAGGTGTGCCCTGTCAGGTGTAATAAGTGGGATTTCTTGCCTTATAAATGGGGTTGGGACCATCAGTTGTGTTGTTCAGAAGTCAGGTGGATACACAGCTGATAGTCCTACTGAATGGAGTGTTAGAATTTGTATTATGGCAAGAAAAAAGCAGCTAAGTAAAGAAAAACGAGTGGCCATCATTACTTTAAGAAATGAAGGTCAGTCAGTCCGAAAAATTGGGAAAACTTTGAAAGTGTCCCCAAGTGCAGTGGCCAAAACCATCAAGCGCTACAAAGAAACTGGCTCACATGAGGACCGCCCCAGGAAAGGAAGACCAAGAGTCACCTCTGCTGCGGAGGATAAGTTCATCCGAGTCACCAGCCTCAGAAATCGCAGGTTACCAGCAGCTCAGATTAGAGACCAGGTCAATGCCACACAGAGTTCTAGCAGCAGACACATCTCTACAACAACTGGTAAGAGGAGACTGTGTGTAGCAGGCCTTCATGGTAAAATAGCTGCTAGGAAACCACTGCTAAGGACAGGCAACAAGCACAAGAAGAACACAAGGAATGGACATTAGACCTGTGGAAATCTGGGCTTTGGTCTGATGAGTCCAAATGTGAGATCTTTGGTTCCAACCACCGTGTCTTTGTGCGACGCAGAAAAGGTGATGGAATGGACTCTACATGCCTGGTTCCCACCGTGACGCATGGAGGAGGAGGTGTGATGGTGTGGGGGGGCTTTGCTGGTGACACTGTTGGGGATTTATTCTGAACCAGCATGGTTACCACAGCATCTTGCAGCGGCATGCTATTCCATCCGGTTTGCGTTTAGTTGGACCAACAGGACAATGACCCCAAACACCTCCAGACTGTGTAAGGGCTATGTGACCAAGAAGGAGAGTGATGGGGTGCTACGCCAGATGACCTGGCCTCCACAGTCACCAGACCTGAACCCAATCCACATGGTTTGGGGTGAGCTGGACCGCAGAGTGAAGGCAAAAGGGCCAACAAGTGCTAAGCATCTCTGGGAACTCCTTCAAGACTGTTGGAAGACCATTTCAGGTGACTACCTCTTGAAGCTCATCAAGAGAATGCCAAGAGTGTGCAAAGCAGTAATCAAAGCAAAAGGTGGCTACTTTGAAGAACCTAGAATATAAGACATATTTTCAGTTGTTTCACACTTTTTTGGTAAGTATATAATTCCACATGTGGTAATTCATAGTTTTGATGCCTTCAGTGTGACTCTACAATTTTTATAGTCATGAAAATACAGAAAACTCTTGGAATGAGAAGGTGTGGCCAAACTTTCAGTCTGTACTGTATATGTGTTATATAAATATATATATATATATGTGTGTTATATATATATATATAATACTGACACTATAGATCTTACAGGGCTGTGTCCTCTATAGTGCAGGGTTCGGTTCTGATTTGCTCCCTGTGCCCCTCCCCTCTGTCTCCGACTACGCCACTCTCCTTGGTAATCACATGTCTGCCAGGATGTGTCATGTGACTAAGACATGAGATGTTTTTAGCCCCGCCCCTGTTGTGCCTGCAGCTCCATTATTTGGTATGACTAGGGATGTACCAGTTGTAGTGAAGTGCTGCCGCCCCCATGTGTGATGTAATAGGAGCCTGTACTGGGGACTAGGTGTGAACAGCGCCTTATTCAGGGGTGTGTTCTGGGGGGCCCACTATAACATACTTGTGATTGGCTGCTCCCCTGATCTAATGTGTTGTATTCCCCAAAACTGTATTTTGTGTTGTTACTCTTTTATTCCTCCTGGAAATGTTACTAGTTTTAGGTGTGTCGTAACAGACTGCACAGGGACACGATGTACTGATCCAGTTTATTTATTTATTTCCAGAAGTAGTAACAGAGGAACAGCTCAGCACAGAACTATTATACCATGGGTAATACAGAGGGCTCAGGACGGCACAGTCACGTGTGGAGACCACAGCCTTTTATTCCCGCGTCTGGCCTCCTGGCACTGGGGCGCACAGGGTTAACCTGAGGTGGCTGGTTATAAATAATCTGATCCCCAAAGTGTGAGTGAGGCCGGGCTGGCTGCCAAGATGGAGTCTGAGTGGGCGGGGGCCGGCGGCGTGTATCACCGGGCCCATTAATCGGATTCTAAATCTAGGCGATGACTCAGCCTGGAGCGCCCCCTCCCATATACAGGGCGTACGTGCAGGTGAAGAGACGTAAATACACGGGGCGGGGGGGCAGACGGGTGTAGTGCCCCCTATACAGGGCGTATGTGCAGGTGAAGAGACGTAAATACACGGGGCGGGGGGGCAGACGGGTGTAGTGCCCCCTATACAGGGCATACGTGCACACGGGGCGGGAGCAGACGGGTGTAGTGCCCCCTATACAGGGCGTACGTGCAGGTGAAGAGACGTAAATACACGGGGCGGGGGGGCAGACGGGTGTAGTGCCCCCTATACAGGGCGTACGTGCAGGTGAAGAGACGTAAATACACGGGACGGGGGGCAGACGGGTGTAGTGCCCCCTATACAGGGCATACGTGCACGCGAAGGGACGGGAGCACACGGGACGGGGGGCAGACGGGTGTAGTGCCCCCTATACACAGGGCGTACGTGCACGGGGGGGGGGGCAGACGGGTGTAGTGCCCCCTATACAGGGCGTACGTGCAGGTGAAGAGACGTAAATACACGGGGGCGGGGGGGCAGACGGGTGTAGTGCCCCCTATACAGGGCGTACGTGCAGGTGAAGAGACGTAAATACACGGGGCGGGGGGGGCAGACGGGTGTAGTGCCCCCTATACAGGGCGTACGTGCAGGTGAAGAGACGTAAATACACGGGGTGGGGGGCAGACGGGTGTAGTGTCCCCTATACAGGGCGTACGTGCACGGGCGGGGGCAGACGGGTGTAGTGCCCCCTATACACGGGGTGGGGGCGGAGACGAGGTGTAGTGTCCCCGGGCGGGGGGCAGACGTACGTGCAGGTGCCCCCTAAGAGGTGTACGTGCACACGGGGCGGGGGGGGCAGACGGGTGTAGTGCCCCCTATACAGGGCGTACGTGCAGGTGAAGAGGTGTAAATACACGGGGCGGGGGGCAGACGGGTGTAGTGCCCCCTATACAGGGCGTACGTGCACACGGGGACGGGGGGCAGACCGGGGCGGGGGTCAGACGGGTGTAGTGCCCCCTATACAGGGCGTACGTGCAGGTGAAGAGGTGTAAATATACGGGGCGGGGGGCAGACGGGTGTAGTGCCCCCTATACAGGGCGTACGTGCAGGTGAAGAGACGTAAATACACGGGGCGGGGGTCAGACGGGTGTAGTGCCCCCTATACAGGGCGTACGTGCAGGTGAAGAGGTGTAAATACACGGGGCGGGGGGGCAGACGGGTGTAGTGCCCCCTATACAGGGCGTACGTGCAGGTGAAGAGACGTAAATACACGGGGTGGGGGGGGCAGACGGGTGTAGTGTCCCCTATACAGGGCGTACGTGCACACGGGGCGGGGGGCAGACGGGTGTAGTGCCCCCTATACAGGGCGTACGTGCAGGTGAAGAGGTGTAAATACACGGGGCGGGGTCAGACGGGTGTAGTGTCCCCTATACAGGGCGTACGTGCAGGTGAAGAGACGTAAATACACGGGGCGGGGGGGCAGACGGGTGTAGTGCCCCCTATACAGGGCGTACGTGCAGGTGAAGAGACGTAAATACACGGGGTGGGGGGCAGACGGGTGTAGTGTCCCCTATACAGGGCGTACATGCACACGGGGCGGGGGGCAGACGGGTGTAGTGCCCCCTATACAGGGCGTACGTGCAGGTGAAGAGGTGTAAATTTACCGGGCCGGGGGCAGACGGGTGTAGTGCCCCCTATACAGGGCGTACGTGCACACGGGGCGGGGGCAGACGGGTGTAGTGCCCCCTATACAGGGCGTACGTGCAGGTGAAGAGGTGTAAATACACGGGGCGGGGTCAGACGGGTGTAGTGTCCCCTATACAGGGCGTACGTGCAGGTGAAGAGACGTAAACACGGGGCGGGGGGCAGACGGGTGTAGTGCCCCCTATACAGGGCGTATGTGCAGGTGAAGAGACGTAAATACACGGGGTGGGGGGCAGACGGGTGTAGTGTCCCCTATACAGGGCGTACGTGCACACGGGGCGGGGGCAGACGGGTGTAGTGTCCCCTATACAGGGCGTACGTGCACACGGGGCGGGGGCAGACAGGTGTAGTGCCCCCTATACAGGGCGTACGTGCAGGTGAAGAGGTGTAAATTGACCGGGCCGGGGGCAGACGGGTGTAGTGCCCCCTATACAGGGCGTACGTGCAGGTGAAGAGGTGTAAATAGACGGGGCGGGGGTCAGACGGGTGTAGTGCCCCCTATACAGGGCGTACGTGCAGGTGAAGAGGTGTAAATACACGGGGCGGGGGGGCAGACGGGTGTAGTGCCCCCTATACAGGGCGTACGTGCAGGTGAAGAGGTGTAAATACACGGGGCGGGGGGCAGACGGGTGTAGTGCCCCCTATACAGGGCGTACGTGCAGGTGAAGAGGTTTAAATACACGGGGCGGGGGGGCAGACAGGTGTAGTGCCCCCTATACAGGGCGTACGTGCAGGTGAAGAGATGTAAATACACGGGGCGGGGTCAGACGGGTGTAGTGTCCCCTATACAGGGCGTACGTGCAGGTGAAGAGACGTAAATACACGGGGCGGGGGGCAGACGGGTGTAGTGTCCCCTATACAGGGCGTACGTGCACACGGGGCGGGGGGGGGCAGACAGGTGTAGTGCCCCCTATACAGGGCGTACGTGCAGGTGAAGAGGTGTAAATTTACCGGGTCGGGGGCAGACGGGTGTAGTGCCCCCTATACAGGGCGTACGTGCACACAGGGTGGGGGCAGACGGGTGTAGTGCCCCCTATACAGGGCGTACGTGCAGGTGAAGAGGTGTAAATAGACGGGGCGGGGGTCAGACGGGTGTAGTGCCCCCTATACAGGGCGTACGTGCAGGTGAAGAGATGTAAATACACGGGGCGGGGGGGCAGACGGGTGTAGTGCCCCCTATACAGGGCGTATGTGCAGGTGAAGAGGTGTAAATACACGGGGTGGGGGGCAGACGGGTGTAGTGCCCCCTATACAGGGCGTACGTGCAGGTGAAGAGACGCTTGTAGTGGACGCTCGCCCTGCGTGTAGCGCCACCTATAGGGATTATGGACACAACAGCTGGGTCTGGGGGGACTCCATGTCTTACAGATGGGGTTATTGTGACCCACAAGTCCCAGCAAGGCCGTATAGGAATGTGGGAGCGCCATGTCTGTAAGAGGACATTGTATTGTATGGGATGGCTCCGACCTGTGTGACAGCCACTATGGCTCCCGTAACATCTACAGAATACGGCAGGTCTGCTGCTCAGGAGGCCAGAAAAGCTGGGTGTCAGAAATCTGTTGCACCTCCTATAGGTAGTTTCCTTGTATGCCCATGTCCTTCTACCACTTGGGGGCGCTTTCTTCTCTTCTTTCTCTCTCTCTCTCTTTCCCTATTAGAGTTATAATTGAGGAATTTATAAAGCATCCCTCTATGTCCCAGGCGATCGGCCATGTCTTCGTCTTCTTCTTCCTTCTTCCTATATATGCTCACAAGACAATTGGTTGCAGCAGTACAAGACAATTGGTTGCAGCAGTACAAAACATTACTAAAACTCACCCTAGTTTAAGCCTTGCACATCTCTTCCTATAATCCCCAGATCCTTCTGTGGATCGGCAATACTTCAGATCTCTCCATATAATCCCCAGATCCTTCTGTGGATCGGCAATACTTCAGATCTCTCCATATAATCCCCAGATCCTTCTGTGGATCTGCAATACTTCAGATCTCTCCATATAATCCCCAGATCCTTCTATGGATCGGCAATACTTCAGATCTCTCCATATAATCCCCAGATCCTTCTGTGGATCTGCAATACTTCAGATCTCTCCCTATAATCCCACAGATCCTTCTGTGGATCTGCAATACTTCAGATCTCTTCCTATAATCCCCAGATCCTTCTGTGGATCTGCAATACTTCAGATCTCTCCATATAATCCCCAGATCCTTCTGTGGATCTGCAATACTTCAGATCTCTCCATATAATCCCCAGATCCTTCTGTGGATCTGCAATACTTCAGATCTCTTCCTATAATCCCCAGATCCTTCTATGGATCTGCAATGCTTCAGATCTCTTCCTATAATCCCCAGATCCTTCTGTGGATCTGCAATACTTCAGATCTCTCCATATAATCCCCAGATCCTTCTATGGATCTGCAATGCTTCAGATCTCTCCCTATAATCCCCAGATCCTTCTGTGGATCTGCAATACTTCAGATCTCTCCATATAATCCCCAGATCCTTCTGTGGATCTGCAATACTTCAGATCTCTCCATATAATCCCCAGATCCTTCTGTGGATCTGCAATACTTCAGATCTCTCCCTATAATCCCACAGATCCTTCTGTGGATCTGCAATACTTCAGATCTCTTCCTATAATCCCCAGATCCTTCTGTGGATCTGCAATACTTCAGATCTCTCCATATAATCCCCAGATCCTTCTATGGATCGGCAATACTTCAGATCTCTCCATATAATCCCACAGATCCTTCTGTGGATCTGCCGCCCCTTCTGTGTCAATACTTCAGATCTCTTCCTATAATCCCCAGATCCTTCTGTGGATCTGCAATACTTCAGATCTCTTCCTATAATCCCCAGATCCTTCTATGGATCTGCAATGCTTCAGATCTCTTCCTATAATCCCCAGATCCTTCTATGGATCGGCAATACTTCAGATCTCTCCATATAATCCCCAGATCCTTCTGTGGATCTGCAATACTTCAGATCTCTCCATATAATCCCCAGATCCTTCTATGGATCGGCAATACTTCAGATCTCTCCATATAATCCCTCAGATCCTTCTGTGGATCTGCAATGCTTCAGATCTCTTCCTATAATCCCCAGATCCTTCTGTGGATCTGCAATACTTCAGATCTCTCCATATAATCCCCAGATCCTTCTATGGATCTGCAATGCTTCAGATCTCTTCCTATAATCCCCAGATCCTTCTGTGGATCTGCAATACTTCAGATCTCTCCATATAATCCCCAGATCCTTCTATGGATCGGCAATACTTCAGATCTCTCCATATAATCCCCAGATCCTTCTATGGATCGGCAATACTTCAGATCTCTCCATATAATCCCCAGATCTTTCCATGGATCTGCAATGCTTCAGATCTTCTGCTTCTCCTAACTACACCATACATTCTTCCAGGCCTGGTCCTCCTCTGGTGTAGTTTCTTGCATCAGCCTCAGTGTGATGTCCTTGTCCTCCAGCAGGGGGCAGCACTTTTCTCCAGCTCTTATCTCGGTATTTCATCGTATTCTTTTGCTAGCTTTGTCATTTCTGGCTCTTGTGGTTTCTTTCCGCCCCTCCTGTGCTCGCCTCACACTTGAGTATTGTGCGCCGCTCCCTCCAGGTTTGTGTAGTAGTGTGTGCTCAGCGTGATGTTCTGCTCTATAACCCCACATCTATGCAGGATACTCCTACCCCATGTATTGTCCATACATATTAGATTGTTGGTGGATCCCACTGATCTGCTGAATGGAATCTTTGCACAAAGTTATCACATCCAGTCCAATGTCCGTATTTATCCCTCCTATTAGATCTCCCTCTCTCATCTTCTCCTCCTATCAGATCTTCTTCTCATCATCTCCTCCTATCAGATCTTCTCTCATCTTCTCCTCCTATCAGATCTTCTCTCATCTTCTCCTCCTATCAGATCTTCTCTTATCATCTCCTCCTATCAGATTTTCTCCTCTTATCATCTCCTCCTATCAGATCTTCTTCTCATCATCTCCTCCTATCAGATCTTCTTCTCATCATCTCCTCCTATCAGATCTTCTATCATCATCTCCTCCTATCAGATCTTCTCTCTTATCATCTCCTCCTATCAGATTTTCTCCTCTTATCATCTCCTCCTATCAGATCTTCTTCTCATCATCTCCTCCTATCAGATCTTCTCTCTCATCATCTCCTCCTATCAGATCTTCTTCTCATCATCTCCTCCTATCAGATCTTCTATCATCATCTCCTCCTATCAGATCTTCTCTCTTATCATCTCCTCCTATCAGATTTTCTCCTCTTATCATCTCCTCCTATCAGATCTTCTTCTCATCATCTCCTCCTATCAGATCTTCTTCTCTCTCATCATCTCCTCCTATCAGATCTTCTTCTCTCTCATCATCTCCTCCTATCAGATCTTCTTCTCTCTCATCATCTCCTCCTATCAGATCTTCTCATCATCTCCTCCTATCAGATCTTCTTCTCTCTCATCATCTCCTCCTATCAGATCTTCTCTCTCATCATCTCCTCCTATCAGATCTTCTTCTCATCATCTCCTCCTATCAGATCTTCTCTCTTATCATCTCCTCCTATCAGATTTTCTCCTCTTATCATCTCCTCCTATCAGATCTTCTTCTCATCATCTCCTCCTATCAGATCTTCTCTCTTATCATCTCCTCCTATCAGATCTTCTTTCATCTTCTCCTCCTATCAGATCTTCTCTCATCTTCTCCTCCTATCAGATCTTCTCTCATCTTCTCCTCCTATCAGATCTTCTCTCATCTTCTCCTCCTATCAGATCTTCTCTCATCTTCTCCTCCTATCAGATCTTCTCTTATCATCTCCTCCTATCAGATTTTCTCCTCTTATCATCTCCTCCTATCAGATCTTCTTCTCATCATCTCCTCCTATCAGATCTTCTTCTCATCATCTCCTCCTATCAGATCTTCTTCTCTCTCATCATCTCCTCCTATCAGATCTTCTCTCATCTTCTCCTCCTATCAGATCTTCTCTCATCTTCTCCTCCTATCAGATCTTCTCTTATCATCTCCTCCTATCAGATTTTCTCCTCTTATCATCTCCTCCTATCAGATCTTCTTCTCATCATCTCCTCCTATCAGATCTTCTTCTCTCTCATCATCTCCTCCTATCAGATCTTCTTCTCTCTCATCATCTCCTCCTATCAGATCTTCTTCTCTCTTATCATCTCCTCCTATCAGATCTTCTTCTCTTATCATCTCCTTCTATCAGATCTTCTTCTCTCTCATCATCTCCTCCTATCAGATCTTCTCCTCTTATCATCTCCTCCTATCAGATCTTCTCTCTCATCATCTCCTCCTATCAGATCTTCTCTCTCATCATCTCCTCCTATCAGATCTTCTTCTCTCTTATCTTCTCCTCCTATCAGATCTTCTATCATCATCTCCTCCTATCAGATCTTCTCTCTTATCATCTCCTCCTATCAGATCTTCTCCTCTTATCATCTCCTCCTATCAGATCTTCTCTCTCATCATCTCCTCCTATCAGATCTTCTCTCTCATCATCTCCTCCTATCAGATCTTCTTCTCTCTTATCTTCTCCTCCTATCAGATCTTCTCTCATCATCTCCTCCTATTAGATCTTCTTCTCTCATCATCTCCTCCTATCAGATCTTCTTCTCATCATCTCCTCCTATCAGATCTTCTCTCATCATCTCCTCCTATCAGATCTTCTCTCTCATCATCTCCTCCTATCAGATCTTCTCTCTCATCATCTCCTCCTTTCAGATCTTCTCTCATCATCTCCTCCTTTCAGATCTTCTCTCATCATCTCCTCCTATCAGATCTTCTCTCATCATCTCCTCCTATCAGATCTTCTTCTCTCTCATCATCTCCTCCTATCAGATCTTCTCCTCTTATCATCTCCTCCTATCAGATCTTCTCTCATCATCTCCTCCTATCAGATCTTCTCCTCTTATCATCTCCTCCTATCAGATCTTCTTCTCATGTCCCTTTACTGAATGAAGGAACATTGTGTACCCCGCTGATGTGCAGAATAGTCACACATTTGTCTCTGCTGTTCCCCCTTAGTGGCTTGTTACACACTCGTCTCTGCTGTTCCTCCTTGCCGGCTTGTCACACACACTTCTCTGCTGTTCCTCCTTGCTGGCTTGTCACACGCTCGTCTCTGCTGTTCCTCCTTGCCGGCTTGTCACACACTCGTCTCTGCTGTTCCTCCTTGCCGGCTTGTCACACACTCGTCTCTGCTGTTCCTCCTTGCTGGCTTGTCACACACTTGTCGCTGCTGTTCCTCCTTGCTGGCTTGTCACACACTTGTCGCTGCTGTTCCTCCTTGCTGGCTTGTCACACACACGTCTCTGCTGTTCCTCCTTGCTGGCTTGTCACACACTCGTCTCTGCTGTTCCTCCTTGCTGGCTTGTCACACACTCGTCTCTGCTGTTCCTCCTTGCTGGCTTGTCACACACTCGTCTCTGCTGTTCCTCCTTGCTGGCTTGTCACACACTCGTCCCACGCTCTGCTGTTCCTCCTTGCGGCTTGTCACACGCTCGTCTCTGCTGTCCTCCTTGCGGCTTGGGTGTCTGTGCGCCCGTCTCTGCTGCCCCTGCGGCTTGTCACCCTCGTCTCTACTGTTCCTCCTTGCTGGCTTGTCACACACACTTCTCTGCTGTTCCTCCTTGCTGGCTTGTCACACGCTCGTCTCTGCTGTTCCTCCTTGCCGGCTTGTCACACGCTCGTCTCTGCTGTTCCTCCTTGCCGGCTTGTCACACGCTCGTCTCTGCTGTTCCTCCTTGCCGGCTTGTCACACGCTCGTCTCTGCTGTTCCTCCTTGCCGGCTTGTCACACGCTCGTCTCTGCTGTTCCTCCTTGCCGGCTTGTCACACTCTCGTCTCTGCTGTTCCTCCTTGCCGGCTTGTCACACACTCGTCTCTGCTGTTCCTCCTTGCTGGCTTGTCACACACTCGTCTTTGCTGTTCCTCCCATCTTCTCCTGGCTCAGCTTATTATTTTTCCTGTTACCCCTCCCCTCTTCCCCCATTACCCCTCCCCTCTTCCCCCTCCCCCATCTTGTTTACTATGGTGAACTGATTTGACTCCTGCAGGCTGTAGTGGGAGGTTTGTGCCTGTCATTGGCAGCCGCCTTCCTCCTCGCCCATTGGTTGGCTGGGCAGCCTCTTCTGCCCTGTCATTTAACTCTCTGGGTGCCGTCTGTGAGGTCACGGCTCACCTATGTGCATTGCTATGGGGCTGCTGTGTGATTGTTGTCATCCCTCCGCCTCTGGCCGCCTGCCATTACTGCACAGTGTCTGTGGAGTCCAGATATTGGGTTGGTAGTGGAAAGTGAGAGTAGTAGTACTGACTGTTTGCAGTGGATATTATGTTGGGGGTTATCCTTCACTGTGGGTGACTACTATTTACTATATGGTGAACCAGGAAGATCAGGATGAACAGAGATGTAACGGCCATCCTCCTCCTCTCCATGCAGGCAGTGAGTGCTGATCTCACTCCTGAGTCATGTGCGATGATTCATGTGGAGGTTGCTCATCAGCTGCTGTGGAGCTACACGTCCCAGCACGGCCTCCTGCTTTACCAGTGCAGTGCTGCTGATGTCCGCACCATAGGCCCCCATGGCGGACATGAGGCAGGGGGCAGTATCAACCCCAACCCACCCAATGTCCGATGCCTCCTGTAAGGGCATGTTCACACACAGCAGAAAAAAGTCCAGGCCTGAGCCGCTGCCCCGGCGTTCATCGGTCAGTGACTAGTAGGTATCTAATGCAGTGCCAGTGGAGCCTCCTCATGTAGGAGAAGATGTAGAATCCAGAGGGCGTGTAAATCATAAGCTCCGCCTCTGGCGATAATGTAACCAGAGTGATGTCACCATTTGTCTTTACTAGAACTGGAAACCATCAACAAGCAGGCACCTAGTCATTGTTATGGTGTGGGAATGGACTGCGGATCGCTCCGCTAACCAACTGGCCACCTAGTAATAACCTAATGTGTAGGGGCTGCCCATCCCCCAGGCGGATCGCCATGCTGACTTTCACCATGCCATACCCTTACCTGCAACAGATGACTGGCAGCAGCGTATATCCCACTGCTTGCTGATGGTTTCCATCAGTGCTGTGCTGGGCAGTTTCCATGCTTGACTGCCATTTCATTCACACTCCTTCTAGCCGTAGTCAGACAGATGGGGGAGGGTCTAGCGGTTGATCACAATGTACACCTCATCTGCGGCAAGTGTCAGTGGTAACTGCATGGAGCGGAGTGCACTTCAATCTCATGTCACATGACCAGTACAACCCGTCGCTGTATTGGCCTGGGATTGGCTGCTGAGGTCACATGACCAGTACGACACGTCGCTATATCGGCCTGTGATTGGCTGCTGAGGTCACATGACCAGTACGACCCGTCGCTGTATTGGCCTGGGATTGGCTGCTGAGGTCACATGATCAGTACGACCCGTTGCTCTGATTGGCTGTTGAGGTCACGTGACCAGTACGACCCGTCGCTTTATTGGCCTGGGATTGGCTGCTGAGGTCACATGACCCCACCCCGCCCCGTCACTGTTCAGCCTGGGACGGCTGATGAGGTCACATGACCAGTCCCCCACTGTATCGGCCTGGGATTGGCTGCTGAGGTCACATGACCAGTACGACCCGTTGCTCTGATTGGCTGCTGAGGTCACATAACCAGTACGACACACGTCGCTGTATCAGCCTGGGATTGGCTGCTGAGGTCACATGACCAGTACGACCCGTCACTGTATCGGCCTGTGATTGGCTGCTGAGGTCACATGACCAGTACGACCCGTCACTGTATCAGCCTGTGATTGGCTGCTGGGGTCACATGACCAGTATGACCCTTGCTGTATCAGCCTGGGATTGGCTGCTGAGGTCACATGACCAGTACGACACGGCTCGGTGATTGGCTGCTGAGATCACATTGGGGGCCACACCGTCGCTGTTCAGCCTGTGATTGGCTGCTGAGGTCACATGACCAGTACGACACGTCGGCCTGTGATTGGCTGCTGGGGTCACATGACCAGTTGACCCGTTGCTGTATCAGCCTGGGATTGGCTGCTGAGGTCACATGACCAGGCGCTGTTCGGCCTGTGATTGGCTGCTGAGGTCACGTGACCGTCGCCGTTGCTCTGATTGGCTGTTGAGGTCCGTGCCGGATTGGCCTGGGAGTGGCTGCTGAGGTCACATGACCAGTCGACACGTCGCTGTATCGGCCTGTGATTGGCTGCCGGGCTGCGGCTCACTGACTGTGGTTATAGTGGGATTGTAGTGTGACTGTTGGCCCGCCCGCCGCACGTTGCGCCCTCCTCCTCCTCCTCCTCCTCCTCCTGTGACTCACTGTGATCTGCAGCACAAATAAACAATTACACAGATAGTACAACTGCAGGAGCGCGGCCAACCAATCCCAACGCTCCGTGGTCACCGTGGGAACAGCATGTGTGGGAGGAGCAGTTAAAGGGGACACGTCCTCATTTATGCAGATGACAATCAATGACCTCTAAAGGAATACCCCTCTATTCAGGAGCTGGGAAAGCTGGGTGACCACCACTGTGGAGTATACAGTATATAGGCGGTGGCCCCATAGCAGCTGCCTCCATAATACACAGGAAAGGGGCGGAGAGCAGGCGGGGTCAGGACCACTCTCTCTCTCTCTTGTACTGCAGTTTTAGGGCCCAGATATGGTCAGGTTGCCCCCGCCCCCCACAGATGTGTGCTGTGGATGTTTGTCTGGATACAACTGTAACAAACCCTCAGCAGTGGCAGTGATAGGTCTGTACTGGCGAGGCCCCTCTCTAGCACCTCTCTGCTGCTGTCATGTAGTCGTAGTCAGGGGGCGAGTACCTCCAGTGAGGTGTCACCCCACCCCCATCCTCCTCCATTACACACCATCTTAGCTCGGGGTCAGCGCAGCAGCAGCGGTGTATCGGGTATAATGGGGGGCTCTGCGTAGTATCGGGTATATCGGGGGGGCTCTGCGTAGTATCGGGTATATCGGGGGGCTCTGCGTAGTATCGGGTATAATGGGGGGCTCTGCGTAGTATCGGGTATATCGGGGGGCTCTGCGTAGTATCGGGTATATCGGGGGGCTCTGCGTAGTATCGGGTATATAGGGGGGCTCTGCGTAGTATCGGGTATAATGGGGGGCTCTGCGTAGTATCGGGTATATCGGGGGGCTCTGCGTAGTATCGGGTATATCGGGGGGCTCTGCGTAGTATCGGGTATATCGGGGGGCTCTGCGTAGTATCGGGTATATCGGGGGGGCTCTGCGTAGTATCGGGTATATCGGGGGGCTCTGCGTAGTATCGGGTATATAGGGGGGCTCTGCGTAGTATCGGGTATAATGGGGGGCTCTGCGTAGTATCGGGTATATCGGGGGGCTCTGCGTAGTATCGGGTATAATGGGGGGCTCTGCGTAGTATCGGGTATATCGGGGGGCTCTGCGTAGTATCGGGTATAATGGGGGGCTCTGCGTAGTATCGGGTATATCGGGGGGCTCTGCGTAGTATCGGGTATAATGGGGGGCTCTGCGTAGTATCGGGTATAATGGGGGGCTCTGCGTAGTATCGGGTATATAGGGGGGCTCTGCGTAGTATCGGGTATAATGGGGGGCTCTGCGTAGTATCGGGTATATAGGGGGGCTCTGCGTAGTATCGGGTATAATGGGGGGCTCTGCGTAGTATCGGGTATAATGGGGGGCTCTGCGTAGTATCGGGTATAATGGGGGGCTCTGCGTAGTATCGGGTATAATGAGGGGCTCTGCGTAGTATCGGGTATAATGGGGGGCTCTGCGTAGTATCGGGTATATCGGGGGGCTCTGCGTAGTATCGGGTATAATGGGGGGCTCTGCGTAGTATCGGGTATAATGGGGGGCTCTGGGGTATATCGGGGGGCTCTGCGTAGTATCGGGTATAATGAGGGGCTCTGCGTAGTATCGGGTATAATGGGGGGCTCTGCGTAGTATCGGGTATATCGGGGGGCTCTGCGTAGTATCGGGTGTATCGGGGGGCTCTGCGTAGTATCGGGTGTATCGGGGGGCTCTGCGTAGTATCGGGTGTATCGGGGGGCTCTGCGTAGTATCGGGTGTATCGGGGGGCTCTGCGTAGTATCGGGTGTATCGGGGGGCTCTGCGTAGTATCGGGTGTATCGGGGGGCTCTGCGTAGTATCGGGTGTATCGGGGGGCTCTGCGTAGTATCGGGTGTATCGGGGGGCTCTGCGTAGTATCGGGTGTATCGGGGGGCTCGGCGTTCGGGTATATCGGGGGGCTCTGCGTAGTATCGGGTGTATCGGGGGGCTCTGCGTAGTATCGGGTATATCGGGGGGGCTCTGCGTAGTATCGGGTATATCGGGGGCTCTGCGTAGTATCGGGTATATCGGGGGGCTCTGCGTAGTATCGGGTATATCGGGGGGCTCTCGCGTAGTATCGGGTATATCGGGGGGGGCTCTGCGTAGTATCGGGTATATCGGGGGGCTCTGCGTAGTATCGGGTATATCGGGGGGCTCTGCGTAGTATCGGGTATATCGGGGGGCTCTGCGTAGTATCGGGTATATCGGGGGGCTCTGCGTAGTATCGGGTGGGCTCTGCGTAGTATGCATCGGGGGGCTCTGCGTAGTATCGGGTATATCGGGGGGCTCTGCGTAGTATCGGGTATATCGGGGGGCTCTGCGTAGTATCGGGTATATCGGGGGGCTCTGCGTAGTATCGGGTGGGGGCTCTGCGTAGTATCGGGTATATCGGGGGCTCTGCGTAGTATCGGGTATATCGGGGGGCTCTGCGTAGTATCGGGTATATCGGGGGGCTCTGCGTAGTATCGGGTATATCGGGGGGGGCTCTGCGTAGTATCGGGTATATCGGGGGGGGGCTCTGCGTAGTATCGGGTATATCGGGGGGGGGGCTCTGCGTAGTATCGGGTATATCGGGGGGGGGCTCTGCGTAGTATCGGGTATATCGGGGGGGGCTCTGCGTAGTATCGGGTATATCGGGGGGCTCTGCGGGGATTGGGGGGCTCTGCGTAGTATCGGGTATATCGGGGGGGGGCTCTGCGTAGTATCGGGTATATCGGGGGGGGGCTCTGCGTAGTATCGGGTATATCGGGGGGGGGCTCTGCGTAGTATCGGGTATATCGGGGGGCTCTGCGTAGTATCGGGTATATCGGGGGGGGGGCTCTGCGTAGTATCGGGTATATCGGGGAGGGGGCTCTGCGTAGTATCGGGTATATCGGGGGGGGGCTCTGCGTAGTATCGGGTATATCGGGGGGGGCTCTGCGTAGTATCGGGTATATCGGGGGGGGGCTCTGCGTAGTATCGGGTATATCGGGGAGGGGGCTCTGCGTAGTATCGGGTATATCGGGGAGGGGGCTCTGCGTAGTATCGGGTATATCGGGGGGGGCCTGCGTGGTATCGGGCAAACCGGGGGGGGGCTCTGCGTAGTATCGGGGGGGGGGGGGGCTCTGCGTAGTATCGGGTATATCGGGGGGGGGGCTCTGCGTAGTATCGGGTATATCGGGGGGGGGCTCTGCGTAGTATCGGGTATATCGGGGGGGGGGGCTCTGCGTAGTATCGGGTATATCGGGGGGGGGCTCTGCGTAGTATCGGGTATATCGGGGGGGGGCTCTGCGTAGTATCGGGTATATCGGGGGGGGGCTCTGCGTAGTATCGGGTATATCGGGGGGGGGCTCTGCGTAGTATCGGGTATATCGGGGGGGGGCTCTGCGTAGTATCGGGTATATCGGGGGGGGGCTCTGCGTAGTATCGGGTATATCGGGGGGGGGGCTCTGCGTAGTATCGGGTATATCGGGGGGGGGCTCTGCGTAGTATCGGGTATATCGGGGGGGGCTCTGCGTAGTATCGGGTATATCGGGGGGGGGCTCTGCGTAGTATCGGGGGAGGGGGCTCTGCGTCGGGCTACGGGGGCTCTGCGTAGTATCGGGTATATCGGGGGGGGGCTCTGCGTAGTATCGGGTATATCGGGGAGGGGGCTCTGCGTAGTATCGGGTATATCGGGGGGGGCTCTGCGTAGTATCGGGTATATCGGGGAGGGGGCTCTGCGTAGTATCGGGTATATCGGGGAGGGGGCTCTGCGTAGTATCGGGTATATCGGGGAGGGGGCTCTGCGTAGTATCGGGTATATCGGGGAGGGGGCTCTGCGTAGTATCGGGTATATCGGGGAGGGGGCTCTGCGTAGTATCGGGTATATCGGGGAGGGGGCTCTGCGTAGTATCGGGTATATCGGGGGGGGGCTCTGCGTAGTATCGGGTATATCGGGGGGGGGCTCTGCGTAGTATCGGGTATATCGGGGAGGGGGCTCTGCGTAGTATCGGGTATATCGGGGAGGGGGCTCTGCGTAGTATCGGGTATATCGGGGAGGGGGCTCTGCGTAGTATCGGGTATATCGGGGAGGGGGCTCTGCGTAGTATCGGGTATATCGGGGAGGGGGCTCTGCGTAGTATCGGGTATATCGGGGAGGGGGCTCTGCGTAGTATCGGGTATATCGGGGAGGGGGCTCTGCGTAGTATCGGGTATATCGGGGAGGGGGCTCTGCGTAGTATCGGGTATATCGGGGAGGGGGCTCTGCGTAGTATCGGGTATATCGGGGAGGGGGCTCTGCGTAGTATCGGGTATATCGGGGAGGGGGCTCTGCGTAGTATCGGGTATATCGGGGAGGGGGCTCTGCGTAGTATCGGGTATATCGGGGAGGGGGCTCTGCGTAGTATCGGGTATATCGGGGAGGGGGCTCTGCGTAGTATCGGGTATATCGGGGAGGGGGCTCTGCGTAGTATCGGGTATATCGGGGGGGGGGCTCTGCGTAGTATCGGGTATATCGGGGGGGGGGCTCTGCGTAGTATCGGGTATATCGGGGAGGGGGCTCTGCGTAGTATCGGGTATATCGGGGGGGGGGCTCTGCGTAGTATCGGGTATATCGGGGGGGGGCTCTGCGTAGTATCGGGTACATCGGGGGGGGGCTCTGCGTAGTATCGGGTATATCGGGGGGGGGCTCTGCGTAGTATCGGGTACAATGGGGAGGGGCTCTGTTGGGGTAGTATCGGGGGGGGCTCTGTTGGGGTATATCGGGGGGTTCTGTTGGGGTATATCGGGGGGTTCTGTTGGGGTATATCGGGGGGCCCTGCGTAGTATCAGGTATAATGGGGGGCTCTGCGTAGTATCTGGTATAATGGGGAGCTCTGCGGTATATCGGGGGGCTCTGGGGTATATCGGGGGGCTCTGGCGTATATCGGGGGGCTGTGTTGGGGTATATCGGGGGTCTCTGTTGGGGTATATCGGGGGGCTCTGGGGTATATCGGGGGCTCTGTTGGGGTATATCAGGGGGCTCTGCGTAGTATCGGGTATAATGGGGGGCTCTGCGTAGTATCGGGTATAATGGGGGGCTCTGGGGTATATCGGGGGGCTCTGGGGTATATCGGGGGGCTCTTGGCGTATATCGGGGGGCTGTGTTGGGGTATATTGGGGGCTCTGGGGTATATCGGGGGGCTCTGTAGGGGTATATCAGGGGGCTCTGTTGGGGTATATCAGGGGGCTCTGCGTAGTATCGGGTATAATGGGGAGCTCTGGGGTATATCGGGGGGCTCTGGGGTATATCGGGGGGGGGGCTCTGTTGGGGTATATCGGGGGGCTCTGCGTAGTATTGGGTATAATGGGGGGCTCTGCGTAGTATCGGGTATAATGGGGAGCTCTGGGGTATATCGGGGGGCTCTGGGGTATATCGGGGGGCTCTGGCGTATATCGGGGGGCTGTGTTGGGGTATATCGGGGGGCTCTGGGTATATCGGGGGGCTCTTGGCGTATATCGGGGGGGCTCTGTTGGGGTATATCGGGGGGCTCTGCGTAGTATCGGGTATAATGGGGAGCTCTGGGGTATATCGGGGGGGGCTCTGGTGTATATCGGGGGGCTCTGTTGGCGTATATCGGGGGGCTCTGTTGGCGTATATCGGGGGGCTCTGTTGGCGTATATCAGGGGGCTCTGTTGGGGTATATCAGGGGGCTCTGCGTAGTATCGGGTATAATGGGGGGCTCTGTGTAGTATCGGGTATAATGGGGAGCTCTGGGGTATATCGGGGGGCTCTGGGGTATATCGGGGGGCTCTTGGCGTATATCGGGGGGCTCTGTTGGCGTATATCAGGGGGCTCTGTTGGGGTATATCAGGGGGCTCTGCGTAGTATCGGGTATAATGGGGGGCTCTGTGTAGTATCGGGTATAATGGGGAGCTCTGGGGTATATCGGGGGGCTCTGGGGTATATCGGGGGGCTCTTGGCGTATATCGGGGGGCTCTGGGGTATATCAGGGGGCTCTGTTGGGGTATATCAGGGGGCTCTGCGTAGTATCGGGTATAATGGGGGGCTCTGTGTAGTATCGGGTATAATGGGGGGCTCTGTGTAGTATCGGGTATAATGGGGAGCTCTGGGGTATATCGGGGGGCTCTGGGGTATATCGGGGGGCTCTTGGCGTATATCGGGGGGCTCTGTTGGGGTATATCAGGGGGCTCTTGGGGTATATCGGGGGGCTCTGTTGGCGTATATCAGGGGGCTCTGTTGGCGTATATCGGGGGGCTCTGTTGGCGTATATCGGGGGGCTCTGTTGGGGTATATCAGGGGGCTCTGCGTAGTATCGGGTATAATGGAGGAGCTCTGGGGTATATCGGGGGGCTCTGGGGTATATCAGGGGGCTCTGTTGGGGTATATCAGGGGGCTCTGTTGGGGTATATCAGGGGGCTCTGTGTAGTATCGGGTATAATGGGGAGCTCTGGGGTATATCGGGGGGCTCTTGGCGTATATCGGGGGGGCTCTGTTGGGGTATATCGGGGGGCTCTTGGGGTATATCGGGGGGCTCTGTTGGCGTATATCAGGGGGCTCTGTTGGCGTATATCGGGGGGCTCTGTTGGCGTATATCGGGGGGCTCTGTTGGGGTATATCGGGGGGTGGGGGTCTGTACAGGGTCCTGTGCACATTGGGCGTTTTCTCTGCTCTGTGATGTCCTCTGCCCTCCGGGGCTTCTATACTACTATAATAGTGGGGGTCATTAGGCAGTGTTCACACCCAGTGTGGCGCTGTGGATGTTGGTGAGCACACCCCGGTCTCGGGCAGCGCCGCCGTACCGCAGGGTGTGTACAGGACCCCCGCCCCCCCCCCCCCGAGGTTGTAGCAGGACACCCCATCCCCCCACCCTGTGGCCCCGCCCCCTGCCCTGTGTCACTCCGCTCCCCCTCCCCTCTCCAGTCACTGCGCTGCAATCTGACCCGCTTCCCCGGTCAGGCCCCACCCTCCTCCAGCTTCCACCAATCCCCGCCCCGCGATGATGCTACGTCATCTCATTACCATGCCGTCCCGTAGGGGGAGAGGGGGGAGCCGCGTCCTGACCAATCAGCGTCCCGGTTGCACGCACTGTCTCATTTGCATATGACTGACATTCCTGTGCCAGCCAATAGGAGGCCAGAGCGGGTGAGAGAAGTGATTTGCATGTGAATGACGCTGCGCGGGCAGCCAATCAGAGGGCAGAGCGGTAAATGGGCATGCGTAGGGGGGTTAGGTTTCCCTCCTGTCCCCCCCGCTTTGCTATTGCTCTCTGAGGGGCAGAGTGAATGGTACCGAGAGCGGCTCACACACAGGCCGGGGAGCAGGGACAGCCAGGCGGCCGAGAGCAGGCACACAGCCCGGCCCAGCGCCGCCCACACAGCCCCGAGCGGCGGGGGAGCCGCACACAGCCAGCCGGGAGTCCTGAGCACAGGCAGCCAGCGAGCTGCGCACTACAGGCCACCTGGAGGAGCGGGAGAGCCCGACTACAGCGACACCGCAGGATCTGTGCAGTCAGAGAGCCCTGTGTGACCTGGAGAGAGACCAGAGAGACCCTCCGCCTGGTGGGGACAGAACTGAGAGACCCTCCGCCTGGTGGTAACAGATCCCAGAGAGACTCTCCGCCTGGTGGTGACAGATCCCAGAGAGACCCTCCGCCTGGTGGTGACAGAGCCCAGAGAGACCCTCCGCCTGGTGGTGACAGAGCCCAGAGAGACCCTCCGCCTGGTGGTGACAGAGCCCAGAGAGACCCTCCGCCTGGTGGTGACAGAGCCCAGAGAGACCCTCCGCCTGGTGGGGACAGAACTGAGAGACCCTCCGCCTGGTGGTAACAGAGCCCAGAGAGACCCTCCGCCTGGTGGTAACAGAGCCCAGAGAGACCCTCCGCCTGGTGGTAACAGATCCCAGAGAGACCCTCCGCCTGGTGGTAACAGAGCCCAGAGAGACCCTCCGCCTGGTGGTAACAGATCCCAGAGAGACCCTCCGCCTGGTGGTGACAGAACTAAGAGACCCTCCGCCTGGTGGTAACAGATCCCAGAGAGACCCTCCGCCTGGTGGTAACAGATCCCAGAGAGACCCTCCGCCTGGTGGTAACAGAGCCCAGAGACACCCTCCGCCTGGTGGTAACAGATCCCAGAGAGACCCTCCGCCTGGTGGGGACAGAACTGAGAGACCCTCCGCCTGGTGGTGACAGAACTGAGAGACCCTCCGCCTGGTGGTAACAGAGCCCAGAGAGACCCTCCGCCTGGTGGTAACAGAGCCCAGAGAGACCCTCCGCCTGGTGGGGACAGATCCCAGAGAGACCCTCCGCCTGGTGGTAACAGAACTGAGAGACCCTCCGCCTGGTGGTGACAGAGCCCAGAGAGACCCTCCGCCTGGTGGTAACAGAGCCCAGAGAGACCCTCCGCCTGGTGGTAACAGATCCCAGAGAGACCCTCCGCCTGGTGGTGACAGATCCCAGAGAGACCCTCCGCCTGGTGGTGACAGATCCCAGAGAGACCCTCCGCCTGGTGGTGACAGATCCCAGAGAGACCCTCCGCCTGGTGGTAACAGAACTGAGAGACCCTCCGCCTGGTGGTGACAGAACTGAGAGACCTTCCGCCTGGTGGTGACAGATCCCAGAGAGACCCTCCGCCTGGTGGTAACAGATCCCAGAGAGACCCTCCGCCTGGTGGTAACAGAACTGAGAGACCCTCCGCCTGGTGGTAACAGAGCCCAGAGAGACCCTCCGCCTGGTGGTAACAGAACTGAGAGACCTCCGCTTGGTGGTGACAGAGCCCAGAGAGGCCCTCCGCCTGGTGGTAACAGAACTGAGAGACCCTCGTGCCTGGTGGTGACGGAGCCCAGAGAGACCCTCCGCCTGGTGGTAACAACTGAGAGACCCTCCGCCTGGTGGTGACAGAACTGAGAGACCCTCCGCCTGGTGGTGACAGAGCCCAGAGAGACCCTCCGCCTGGTGGTAACAACTGAGAGACCCTCCGCCTGGTGGTAACAACTGAGAGACCCTCCGCCTGGTGGTGACAGAACTGAGAGACCCTCCGCCTGGTGGTGACAGAACTGAGAGACCCTCCGCCTGGTGGGGACAGATCCCCGAGAGACCCTCCGCCTGGTGGTGACAGATCCCAGAGAGATCCTCCG
Organism: Leptodactylus fallax; assembly: GCA_947044405.1. Classification (NCBI taxonomy): domain Eukaryota; kingdom Metazoa; phylum Chordata; class Amphibia; order Anura; family Leptodactylidae; genus Leptodactylus; species Leptodactylus fallax. The sequence continues at coordinate 204,356 of CAMRHE010001030.1, read as the reverse complement.
CCTAGCGGTGACAGATCCCAGAGAGACCCTCCGCCTGGTGGTAACAACTGAGAGACCCTCCGCCTGGTGGTGACAGAACTGAGAGACCCTCCGCCTGGTGGTAACAGATCCCAGAGAGACCCTCCGCCTGGTGGTAACAGAGCCCAGAGAGACCCTCCGCCTGGTGGTGACAGAGCCCAGAGAGACCCTCCGCCTGGTGGTAACAGAACTGAGAGACCCTCCGCCTGGTGGTAACAGAACTGAGAGACCCTCCGCCTGGTGGTGACAGAGCCCAGAGAGACCCTCCGCCTGGTGGTAACAACTGAGAGACCCTCCGCCTGGTGGTGACAGAACTGAGAGACCCTCCGCCTGGTGGTGACAGAACTGAGAGACCCTCCGCCTGGTGGTGACAGAACTGAGAGACCCTCCGCCTGGTGGGGACAGATCCCCGAGAGACCCTCCGCCTGGTGGTGACAGATCCCAGAGAGACCCTCCGCCTGGCGGTGACAGATCCCAGAGAGACCCTCCGCCTGGCGGTGACAGATCCCAGAGAGACCCTCCGCCTGGTGGTAACAGATCCCAGAGAGACCCTCCGCCTGGCGGTGACAGACCAGAGAGACCTCCATGTGACAGCTTATACCAGGGCAGAGGCCCCTACCTGAGTCTGGATCTATAATAACCCCCCACCTGTCTTTGGATCTGCAGTGACCCCCACACACCTAATTCTGGATTTACAATGACCCCCACCCTCCTGATTCTGGATCTCCAGTGACCCCTTCCTTGATATGGTTGCTCTTACTCACTGAGCCACTGCAGGGTGGCGGGGGATGCCCGGGCACTGCCATGTGAAGGCAGCAGCACACCCTCCTCCCCCGCCAGCTGTTACTCCCATTTGTTATTGTTTTCATGCTGTACCCCTGGTGGCTCTGCAGGGGGCACACTACACCTGGCGTCACTCCTGAGCTGCACTGTGCCACCTGGACCTGGAGGGCAGCAGAGCATGGACAGCACCCATGAGATGTCAGTGACTGCTCCCGGGGCATCGTGACCACCCTGTTCCCAACATGTTCTCATCAGAGCGGACCCCCAACGCCCGCGGCCTCAGCATGTTTGGTTAGTGCCCCCCGTGCTGTAGTGACGCTGCTGCTGCTGCTGTTGGCATCACTACGCCGCAGATCTGGGTCAGCGCAGCAGCAGCGGTGTTGTGTGTAGCTGTGAGTGGGCGGACTCCCGTGCAGCAGCCTCCCCCGCACCGCCCGGGCCAGCCCCTGGTTGTAAATGATTTAATCAAGTCGTGCATGCAGGGGAGGGGGCAGAGCGGGCACCGGACTGCGCTGGTGGGTGACGCATACCGCCCCATCAATGCATTGATTAACCCCGTCTGTCCCTGCACAAGGAGATTGGTATTGTCACTATTGTATAACCTGCATGCGGTCACTATGGTGCTGCACATGGGGTATAGGTGGCGCCCCCTCTGGTGCTGCACATGGGGTATAGACGGCGCCCCCTCTGGTGCTGCACATGGGGTATAGGTGGCGCCCCCTCTGGTGCTGCACATGGGGTATAGACGGCGCCCCCTCTGGTGCTGCACATGGGGTATAGGTGGCGCCCCCTCTGGTGCTGCACATGGGGTATAGGTGGCGCCCCCTCTGGTGCTGCACATGGGGTATAGACGGCGCCCCCTCTGGTGCTGCACATGGGGTATAGGTGGCGCCCCCTCTGGTGCTGCACATGGGGTATAGACGGCGCCCCTTCTGGTGCTGCACATGGGGTATAGACGGCGCCCCCTCTGGTGCTGCACATGGGGTATAGACGGCGCCCCCTCTGGTGCTGCACATGGGGTATAGACGGCGCCCCCTCTGGTGCTGCACATGGGGTATAGATGGAGCCCCCTCTGGTGCTGCACATGGGGTATAGACGGCGCCCCCTCTGGTGCTGCACATGGGGTATAGACGGCGCCCCCTCTGGTGCTGCACATGGGGTATAGACGGCGCCCCCTCTGGTGCTGCACATGGGGTATAGATGGAGCCCCCTCTGGTGCTGCACATGGGGTATAGACGGCGCCCCTTCTGGTGCTGCACATGGGGTATAGACGGCGCCCCCTCTGGTGCTGCACATGGGGTATAGATGGAGCCCCCTCTGGTGCTGCACATGGGGTATAGACGGCGCCCCCTCTGGTGCTGCACATGGGGTATAGACGGCGCCCCCTCTGGTGCTGCACATGGGGTATAGATGGAGCCCCTTCTGGTGCTGCACATGGGGTATAGATGGAGCCCCCTCTGGTGCTGCACATGGGGTATAGACGGCGCCCCCTCTGGTGCTGCACATGGGGTATAGACGGCGCCCCCTCTGGTGCTGCACATGGGGTATAGACGGCGCCCCCTCTGGTGCTGCACATGGGGTATAGATGGAGCCCCTTCTGGTGCTGCACATGGGGTATAGATGGCGCCCCCTCTGGTGCTGCACATGGGGTATAGACGGCGCCCCCTCTGGTGCTGCACATGGGGTATAGATGGCGCCCCCTCTGGTGCTGCACATGGGGTATAGACGGCGCCCCTTCTGGTGCTGCACGTGGGGTATAGACGGCGCTGCACATGGGGCTCTATTATCATGGCGATCCCTGCAGCGGGCCCCTCACCACCACATCTTCCCCTGGGGTTCTACAGGATTAGTAAACATGGCTGCCTCCAAGAACAGCGCCACACTTGTTCACAGGCTGTGTCAGGTATTACAGGTCAATAAAGCCAAGTTGCAATACCAGGCACGGCCATGGACGGGGGGGGGGTGCAATTTCTAAAGGGTAGCAGCTATATTTACTAAATCCTGAACAGCCCCTGAGGTTGTCTCAAGACTGTTAAAGGGACAGCAACATAATACTCTCTACCCACATGTGCTCTGTACCAAAGACAGTCTGTTGTTCTCAGCCACAAGTTTTGTTTCTTTTTGGGTCAGCAGATGGGAAGTCCTGTAACCCGCAACCTCCCCGGTGCAGGGGGGCTGCGTACATAGAGGTTGGTGACATCAGCTGCTCTGTTTATCCAGGTTTCGTTCCTCTTTACATCCTCTGGGCAGATGTGTGAGCCTCTGTACATCCCCTGGGTAGGCGTGTGAGACTCTATATATTCTCCGGGCAGGTGTGTGAGCCTCTGTATATACTCCGCGCAAGCGTGTGAGTCTGTACATCGTCCAGGCAGGCATTTGAGCCTCTGTACATCCTCCGGGCAGGCATGTGAGCCTGTTTACATCTTCATGTATTACCAGTAGTAGTTATCCTGTCATCCTGCCGTGTCGCTGTCACTGCAGATGACAGATCGTGCCTCTTGTCAGTCGGTGTGCTGGCACCAAGTGTAGCCGACAGCTTGTGTGTGCCGCTGTCATCTTACATTGGCAGAGTGCGGGGTACAGACGCCATAGTCCTGGCAGCGCCCGCAGGGGGGGGTGATGACAGCTCTCATATGTTGTCTGAGGCCGTGCAAGTGGGGACAGTGACAACAATAATGGAAGCCGCTCACTGACAGCAGGCGGAGGTACTGACAGTGGAGGCTGCTGCAGGACTTACCACATCTGTCAGTGCAGCATGCTCTAAAGCGACAGACCCTCAGCAGAAGCAAATGTTAAGTAAAGTCCTGTGTGGTGGTGACAGTAGTATGCGGTGGTGGTGGTACTCGGTAGTACTCAGCAGTGGTGGTGGAGGCGATATTACTCTGGTGCTTGGTGGCGGCGGCGGTAGTACTTGGTGGTGGCTGCGGTGGTGGCGGTAGTACTCGGTTTGGCGGTAGTACTCGGTGGTGGTGGCGGTAGTAGTCGGCTGCGATGGTGCTCGACAGTGGCGGCAGTGGGAGCGGTAATACTCGGTGGTGGCTGCTTGTGCTCGGTGGCGGTAGTACACTGTGGTGGCAGTAGTACGTGGTGGTGCTTGGCAGTGGTGGTGGTAGTGCTTGGCTGTGGTGTGTGTCGGTGGTGGTAGTACTCGGTCGTGCTCGGTGATGGCGGTCATCTCTCCTGGTGTTGTTATTTGTATACAGGGAAATACTGCAGGAATATACAGGGCTCCTCCGCACTGTGTGCACTGTGCTCAGCCTGGGCCTCCTGGTTCATGGAAGTGGTGAACCCTCAGATGTTGTTCTGCCCGCTCCTACTGCAGAGATAAGAGAGCAGGGTGTACAGGGGTCTCATTTATGATCTACTTACCCCCAGCTCTAGTAGTGACTGTAGTTGTCTCTCCTGTACATGCAGCTCTAGTAGTGACTGTAGTTGTCTCCCTCTCCTCTTGTATACGCAGCTCTGGTAGTGACTGTAGTTGTCTCTCCTCCGGTACATGCAGCTCTGGTAGTGACTGTAGTTGTCTCTCCTCCTGTACATGCAGCTCTGGTAGTGACTGTAGTTGTCTCTCCTCCTGTACATGCAGCTCTGGTAGTGACTGTAGTTGTCTCTCCTTCCCCTTGTACATGCAGCTCTGGTAGTGACTGTAGTTGTCTCTCCTGCTGTACATGCAGCTCTGGTAGTGACTGTAGTTGTCCCCCTCTTCTCCTGTACATGCAGCTCTGGTAGTGACTGTAGTTGTCTTCCCCCTCTCCCTGTACATGCAGCTCTGGTAGTGACTGTAGTTGTCTCTCCTCCTGTACATGCAGCTCTGGTAGTGACTGTAGTTGTCTCTCCTCCTGTACATGCAGCTCTGGTAGTGACTGTAGTTGTCTCTCCTCCTGTACATGCAGCTCTGGTAGTGACTGTAGTTGTCTCTCCTGTACATGCAGCTCTGGTAGTGACTGTAGTTGTCTCTCCTCCTGTACATGCAGCTCTGGTAGTGACTGTAGTTGTCTCTCCTCCTGTACATGCAGCTCTGGTAGTGACTGTAGTTGTCTCTCCTCCTGTACATGCAGCTCTGGTAGTGACTGTAGTTGTCTCTCCTGTACATGCAGCTCTGGTAGTGACTGTAGTTGTCTCTCCTCCTGTACATGCAGCTCTGGTAGTGACTGTAGTTGTCTCTCCTCCTGTACATGCAGCTCTGGTAGTGACTGTAGTTGTCTCTCCTCCTGTACATGCAGCTCTGGTAGTGACTGTAGTTGTCTCTCCTCCTGTACATGCAGCTCTGGTAGTGACTGTAGTTGTCTCTCCTCCTGTACATGCAGCTCTGGTAGTGACTGTAGTTGTCTCCCTCTCCTGTACATGCAGCTCTGGTAGTGACTGTAGTTGTCTCTCCTCCTGTACATGCAGCTCTGGTAGTGACTGTAGTTGTCTCTCCTCCTGTACATGCAGCTCTGGTAGTGACTGTAGTTGTCTCTCCTCCTTTGTACATGCAGCTCTGGTAGTGACTGTAGTTGTCTCTCCTCCTGTACATGCAGCTCTGGTAGTGACTGTAGTTGTCTCTCCTGTACATGCAGCTCTGGTAGTGACTGTAGTTGTCTCTCCTCCTGTACATGCAGCTCTGGTAGTGACTGTAGTTGTCTCTCCTCCTGTACATGCAGCTCTGGTAGTGACTGTAGTTGTCTCTCCTGTACATGCAGCTCTGGTAGTGACTGTAGTTGTCTCTCCTGTACATGCAGCTCTGGTAGTGACTGTAGTTGTCTCTCCTGTACATGCAGCTCTGGTAGTGACTGTAGTTGTCTTTCCCCCTCTCCTCTTGTACATGCAGCTCTGGTAGTGACTGTAGTTGTCTCTCCTCCTGTACATGCAGCTCTAGTAGTGACTGTAGTTGTCTCTCCCCCTCTTCTCCTCCTGTACATGCAGCTCTGGTAGTGACTGTAGTTGTCTCTCCCTCTCCTTTGTACATGCAGCTCTGGTAGTGACTGTAGTTGTCTCTCCTCCTGTACATGCAGCTCTAGTAGTGACTGTAGTTGTCTCTCCCTCTCCTCTTGTACATGCAGCTCTGGTAGTGACTGTAGTTGTCTCTCCTCCTGTCATGCGCTCTGGTGTGCTGTAGTTGTCTCTCCTGTACATGCAGCTCTGGCAGTGACTGTAGTTGTCTCTCCTGTACATGCAGCTCTGGTAGTGACTGTAGTTGTCTCTCCTGTACATGCAGCTCTAGTAGTGACTGTAGTTGTCTCTCCTGTACATGCAGCTCTAGTAGTGACTGTAGTTGTCTCTCCTCCTGTACATGCAGCTCTGGTAGTGACTGTAGTTGTCTCACCTCCTGTACATGCAGCTCTGGTAGTGACTGTAGTTGTCTCTCCTGTACATGCAGCTCTGGTAGTGACTGTAGTTGTCTCCCCCCTCTCCTCCTGTACATGCAGCTCTAGTAGTGACTGTAGTTGTCTCTCCCCCTCTTCTCCTGTACATGCAGCTCTGGTAGTGCTGTGTTGTCTCTTTGTTGGGTGTGAGTTGTCTCTCCTGTACATGCAGCTCTGGTAGTGACTGTAGTTGTCTCTCCTGTCTGCGCTCTGGTGTGTGGTTGTGTCTCCTGTACATGCAGCTCTGGTAGTGACTGTAGTTGTCTCTCCTCCTGTACATGCAGCTCTGGTAGTGACTGTAGTTGTCTCTCCTGTACATGCAGCTCTGGTAGTGACTGTAGTTGTCTCTCCTCCGGTACATGCAGCTCTGGTAGTGACTGTAGTTGTCTCTCCTCCTGTACATGCAGCTCTAGTAGTGACTGTAGTTGTCTCTCCTGTACATGCAGCTCTGGTAGTGACTGTAGTCTCTCCCCCTCTCCTCCTGTACATGCAGCTCTAGTAGTGACTGTAGTTGTCTCTCCCCTCTCCTCCTGTACATGCAGCTCTGGTAGTGACTGTAGTTGTCTCTCCTCCTGTACATGCAGCTCTAGTAGTGACTGTAGTTGTCTCTCCTGTACATGCAGCTCTGGTAGTGACTGTAGTTGTCTCTCCTCCTGTACATGCAGCTCTAGTAGTGACTGTAGTTGTCTCTCCTGTACATGCAGCTCTGGTAGTGACTGTAGTTGTCTCTCCTCCTGTACATGCAGCTCTGGTAGTGACTGTAGTTGTCTCTCCTCCTGTACATGCAGCTCTGGCAGTGACTGTAGTTGTCTCTCCTGTACATGCAGCTCTGGTAGTGACTGTAGTTGTCTCTCCTCCTGTACATGCAGCTCTGGCAGTGACTGTAGTTGTCTCTCCTGTACATGCAGCTCTAGTAGTGACTGTAGTTGTCTCTCCTGTACATGCAGCTCTGGTAGTGACTGTAGTTGTCTCTCCTGTACATGCAGCTCTAGTAGTGACTGTAGTTGTCTCTCCTGTACATGCAGCTCTAGTAGTGACTGTAGTTGTCTCTCCCCCCTCTTCTCCTGTACATGCAGCTCTGGTAGTGACTGTAGTTGTCTCTCCCCCTCTTCTCGGGCTCCTCCTGTACATACAGCTCTGGCAGTGACTGTAGTTGTCTCTCCCCCTCTCCTCTTGTACATGCAGCTCTAGTAGTGACTGTAGTTGTCTCTCCCCCCTCTCCTCCTGTACATGCAGCTCTGGTAGTGACTGTAGTTGTCTCTCCTGTACATGCAGCTCTGGTAGTGACTGTAGTTGTCTCTCCCCCTCTCCTCCTGTACATGCAGCTCTGGTAGTGACTGTAGTTGTCTTTCCCCCTCTCCTCTTGTACATGCAGCTCTGGCAGTGACTGTAGTTGTCTCTCCCCCTCTCCTCCTGTACATGCAGCTCTAGTAGTGACTGTAGTTGTCTCTCCCCCTCTCCTCTCCTGTACATGCAGCTCTGGCAGTGACTGTAGTTGTCTCTCCTGTACATGCAGCTCTGGTAGTGACTGTAGTGCTCTCCCCCCCTCCTGCTGGGGGTTGCCTCTCCTCTTGTACATGCAGCTCTGGTAGTGACTGTAGTTGTCTCTCCGCCCTCTGGGCCTCTCTGTACATGCAGCTCTAGTAGTGACTGTAGTTGTCTCTCCTTCCTCCTGTACATGCAGCTCTAGTAGTGACTGTAGTTGTCTCTCCCCCTCTTCTCCTGTACATGCAGCTCTGGTAGTGACTGTAGTCTCTCCCCCTCTCCTCTTGTACATGCAGCTCTAGTAGTGACTGTAGTTGTCTTTCCCCCTCTCCTCTTGTACATGCAGCTCTAGTAGTGACTGTAGTTGTCTCTCCTCCTGTACATGCAGCTCTGGTAGTGACTGTAGTTGTCTCTCCTCCTGTACATGCAGCTCTAGTAGGCACTGTAGTTGTCTCTCCTGTACATGCAGCTCTGGTAGTGACTGTAGTTGTCTTTCCCCCTCTCCTCTTGTACATGCAGCTCTGGTAGTGACTGTAGTTGTCTTTCCCCCCTCTCCTCCTGTACATGCAGCTCTAGTAGTGACTGTAGTTGTCTCTCCTCCTGTACATGCAGCTCTAGTAGTGACTGTAGTTGTCTCTCCTCCTGTACATGCAGCTCTGGCAGTGACTGTAGTTGTCTCTCCCCCTCTCCTCCTGTACATGCAGCTCTGGTAGTGACTGTAGTCTCTCCCCCTCTCCTCCTGTACATGCAGCTCTAGTAGTGACTGTAGTTGTCTTTCCCCCTCTCCTCCTGTACATGCAGCTCTAGTAGTGACTGTAGTTGTCTCTCCTCCTGTACATGCAGCTCTAGTAGTGACTGTAGTTGTCTCTCCCCCTCCCTCCTGTACATGCAGCTCTGGCAGTGACTGTAGTTGTCTCTCCCCCTCTCCTCCTGTACATGCAGCTCTAGTAGTGACTGTAGTTGTCTCTCCTGTACATGCAGCTCTAGTAGTGACTGTAGTTGTCTTCCCCCTCTCCTCCTGTACATGCAGCTCTAGCAGTGACTGTAGTTGTCTCTCCTCCTGTACATGCAGCTCTGGTAGTGACTGTAGTTGTCTCTCCTGTACATGCAGCTCTGGTAGTGACTGTAGTTGTCCCCTCTCCTCCTGTACATGCAGCTCTGGTAGTGACTGTAGTTGTCTCTCCTCCTGTACATGCAGCTCTGGTAGTGACTGTAGTTGTCTTCCCCCTCTCCTCCTGTACATGCAGCTCTGGTAGTGACTGTAGTTGTCTCTCCTGTACATGCAGCTCTGGTAGTGACTGTAGTCTGTCCCCTCTCCTCCTGTACATGCAGCTCTGGTAGTGACTGTAGTTGTCTCTCCTCCTGTACATGCAGCTCTAGTAGTGACTGTAGTTGTCTTTCCCCCCCCTCCTGTACATGCAGCTCTGGCAGTGACTGTAGTTGTCTCTCCTGTACATGCAGCTCTGGTAGTGACTGTAGTTGTCTCCCTCTCCTCCTGTACATGCAGCTCTGGTAGTGACTGTAGTTGTCTTTCCCCCCTCTCCTCCTGTACATGCAGCTCTAGCAGTGACTGTAGTTGTCTCTCCCTCCTCCTGTACATGCAGCTCTGGTAGTGACTGTAGTCGTCTCTCCCCCTCTCCTCTTGTACATGCAGCTCTGGTAGTGACTGTAGTTGTCTCTCCTTTTCCTCCTGTACATGCAGCTCTAGTAGTGACTGTAGTTGTCTTTCCCCCTCTCCTCTTCTGTACATGCAGCTCTGGTAGTGACTGTAGTCTGTCCCCTCTCCTCCTGTACATGCAGCTCTGGTAGTGACTGTAGTTGTCTTTCCCCCTCTCCTCCTGTACATGCAGCTCTGGCAGTGACTGTAGTTGTCTCTCCTGTACATGCAGCTCTAGTAGTGACTGTAGTTGTCTCTCCTGTACATGCAGCTCTGGTAGTGACTGTAGTTGTCTCTCCTGTACATGCAGCTCTGGTAGTGACTGTAGTTGTCTCTCCCCCTCCTCCTGTACATGCAGCTCTGGTAGTGACTGTAGTTGTCTTCCCCTCCCTGTACATGCAGCTCTGGTAGTGACTGTAGTTGTCTCTCCCCCCTCTCCTCCTGTACATGCAGCTCTGGTAGTGACTGTAGTTGTCTCACCCCTGTACATGCAGCTCTGGTAGTGACTGTAGTTGTCTCTCCCCCCTCCCTGTACATGCAGCTCTGGTAGTGACTGTAGTTGTCTCTCCTGTACATGCAGCTCTGGTAGTGACTGTAGTTGTCTCTCCCCCTCTCCTCCTGTACATGCAGCTCTAGTAGTGACTGTAGTTGTCTCTCCCCCTCTTCTCCGGTACATGCAGCTCTGGTAGTGACTGTAGTTGTCTCTCCTCCTGTACATGCAGCTCTAGTAGTGACTGTAGTTGTCTCTCCTGTACATGCAGCTCTGGTAGTGACTGTAGTCTCTCCCCCTCTCCTCCTGTACATGCAGCTCTAGTAGTGACTGTAGTTGTCTCTCCCCCTCTCCTCCTGTACATGCAGCTCTGGTAGTGACTGTAGTTGTCTCTCCTCCTGTACATGCAGCTCTAGTAGTGACTGTAGTTGTCTCTCCTGTACATGCAGCTCTGGTAGTGACTGTAGTTGTCTCTCCTCCTGTACATGCAGCTCTAGTAGTGACTGTAGTTGTCTCTCCTGTACATGCAGCTCTGGTAGTGACTGTAGTTGTCTCTCCTCCTGTACATGCAGCTCTGGTAGTGACTGTAGTTGTCTCTCCTCCTGTACATGCAGCTCTGGCAGTGACTGTAGTTGTCTCTCCTGTACATGCAGCTCTGGTAGTGACTGTAGTTGTCTCTCCTCCTGTACATGCAGCTCTGGCAGTGACTGTAGTTGTCTCTCCTGTACATGCAGCTCTAGTAGTGACTGTAGTTGTCTCTCCTGTACATGCAGCTCTGGTAGTGACTGTAGTTGTCTCTCCTGTACATGCAGCTCTAGTAGTGACTGTAGTTGTCTCTCCTGTACATGCAGCTCTAGTAGTGACTGTAGTTGTCTCTCCCCCCTCTTCTCCTGTACATGCAGCTCTGGTAGTGACTGTAGTTGTCTCTCCCCCTCTTCTCCTCCTGTACATACAGCTCTGGCAGTGACTGTAGTTGTCTCTCCCCGCGGCCGGGCGTGTTGTCTCTCCCCCTCTCCTCTTGTACATGCAGCTCTAGTAGTGACTGTAGTTGTCTCTCCCCCCTCTCCTCCTGTACATGCAGCTCTGGTAGTGACTGTAGTTGTCTCTCCTGTACATGCAGCTCTGGTAGTGACTGTAGTTGTCTCTCCCCCTCTCCTCCTGTACATGCAGCTCAGTGTGTTGTCTCTCCTGTGCGCTCTGGTAGTGACTGTAGTTGTCTTTCCCCCTCTCCTCTTGTACATGCAGCTCTGGCAGTGACTGTAGTTGTCTCTCCCCCTCTCCTCCTGTACATGCAGCTCTAGTAGTGACTGTAGTTGTCTCTCCCCCTCTCCTCCTGTACATGCAGCTCTGGCAGTTGACTGTAGTTGTCTCTCCTGTACATGCAGCTCTAGTAGTGACTGTAGTTGTCTCTCCCCCTCTCCTCTTGTACATGCAGCTCTGGCAGTGACTGTAGTTGTCTCTCCCCCTCTCCTCCTGTACATGCAGCTCTAGTAGTGACTGTAGTTGTCTCCCCCCCCTCCGCGCGCCTGGCGTGCTGTGTTGTCTCCCTGTCTGCGCTCTGGTGTGCTGTGTTGTCTCTCCTGTACATGCAGCTCTGGTAGTGACTGTAGTTGTCTCTCCCCCTCTCCTCTTGTACATGCAGCTCTGGTAGTGACTGTAGTCTCTCCCCCCTCTCCTCTTGTACATGCAGCTCTAGTAGTGACTGTAGTTGTCTCTCCCCCTCTCCTCTTGTACATGCAGCTCTAGTAGTGACTGTAGTTGTCCTCTCCTCCTGTACATGCAGCTCTGGTAGTGACTGTAGTTGTCTCTCCTCCTGTACATGCAGCTCTAGTAGGCACTGTAGTTGTCTCTCCTGTACATGCAGCTCTGGTAGTGACTGTAGTTGTCTTTCCCCCTCTCCTCTTGTACATGCAGCTCTGGTAGTGACTGTAGTTGTCTTTCCCCCTCTCCTCCTGTACATGCAGCTCTAGTAGTGACTGTAGTTGTCTCTCCTCCTGTACATGCAGCTCTAGTAGTGACTGTAGTTGTCTCTCCTCCTGTACATGCAGCTCTGGCAGTGACTGTAGTTGTCTCTCCCCTCTCCTCCTGTACATGCAGCTCTGGTAGTGACTGTAGTCTCTCCCCCTCTCCTCTTGTACATGCAGCTCTAGTAGTGACTGTAGTTGTCTTTCCCCCTCTCCTCCTGTACATGCAGCTCTAGTAGTGACTGTAGTTGTCTCTCCTCCTGTACATGCAGCTCTAGTAGTGACTGTAGTTGTCTCTCCTCCTGTACATGCAGCTCTGGCAGTGACTGTAGTTGTCTCTCCCCCTCTCCTCCTGTACATGCAGCTCTAGTAGTGACTGTAGTTGTCTCTCCTCTGTACATGCAGCTCTAGTAGTGACTGTAGTTGTCTCTCCTGTACATGCAGCTCTAGTAGTGACTGTAGTTGTCTCTCCCCCTCTCCTCCTGTACATGCAGCTCTGGTAGTGACTGTAGTTGTCTCTCCTCCTGTACATGCAGCTCTAGTAGTGACTGTAGTTGTCTCTCCTGTACATGCAGCTCTGGTAGTGACTGTAGTCTCTCCCCCCTCTCCTCCTGTACATGCAGCTCTGGCAGTGACTGTAGTTGTCTCTCCTCCTGTACATGCAGCTCTGGTAGTGACTGTAGTTGTCTCCCCCTCTCCTTGTACATGCAGCTCTGGTAGTGACTGTAGTTGTCTCTCCTGTACATGCAGCTCTGGTAGTGACTGTAGTCTCTCCCCCTCTCCTCCTGTACATGCAGCTCTGGTAGTGACTGTAGTTGTCTTCCCCCTCTCCTCCTGTACATGCAGCTCTGGTAGTGACTGTAGTCTCTCCCCCTCTCCTCTTGTACATGCAGCTCTAATAGTGACTGTAGTTGTCTCTCCCCCTCTTCTCCTCCTGTACATGCAGCTCTAGTAGTGACTGTAGTTGTCTTTCCCCCTCTTCTCCTTCTGTACATGCAGCTCTGGTAGTGACTGTAGTCTCTCCCCCTCTCCTCTTGTACATGCAGCTCTAGTAGTGACTGTAGTTGTCTTTCCCCCTCTCCTCCTGTACATGCAGCTCTGGCAGTGACTGTAGTTGTCTCTCCTGTACATGCAGCTCTAGTAGTGACTGTAGTTGTCCCTCTCCTCCTGTACATGCAGCTCTAGTAGTGACTGTAGTTGTCTCTCCCCCTGTACATGCAGCTCTGGTAGTGACTGTAGTTGTCTCTCCCCCTCTCCTCCTGTACATGCAGCTCTGGTTGTGACTGTAGTTGTCCTCTCCTGTACATGCAGCTCTAGTAGTGACTGTAGTTGTCTCCTCCTCCTGTACATGCAGCTCTGGTAGTGACTGTAGTTGTCTCTCCTGTACATGCAGCTCTGGTAGTGACTGTAGTTGTCTTTCCCCCTCTCCTCCTGTACATGCAGCTCTGGTAGTGACTGTAGTTGTCTCTCCTGTACATGCAGCTCTAGTAGTGACTGTAGTTGTCTCTCCCCCCCCTGTACATGCAGCCCTGGTAGTGACTGTAGTTGTCTTTCCCCCCTCTCCTCCTGTACATGCAGCTCTGGTAGTGACTGTAGTTGTCTCTCCTGTACATGCAGCTCTAGTAGTGACTGTAGTTGTCTCTCCTGTACATGCAGCTCTAGTAGTGACTGTAGTTGTCTCTCCTGTACATGCAGCCCTGGTAGTGACTGTAGTTGTCTTTCCCCCTCTCCTCCTGTACATGCAGCTCTGGTAGTGACTGTAGTTGTCTCTCCTGTACATGCAGCTCTAGTAGTGACTGTAGTTGTCTCTCCTGTACATGCAGCTCTAGTAGTGACTGTAGTTGTCTCTCCTGTACATGCAGCTCTAGTAGTGACTGTAGTTGTCTCTCCCCCTCTCCTCCTGTACATGCAGCTCTAGTAGTGACTGTAGTTGTCTCTCCTCCTGTACATGCAGCTCTAGTAGTGACTGTAGTTGGTCTCTTCTCCTGTACATGCAGCTCTGGTAGTGACTGTAGTTGTCTCTCCCCCTCCCTCCTGTACATGCAGCTCTAGTGTGACTGTGGTTGTCTCTCCTGTACATGCAGCTCTGGCAGTGACTGTAGTTGTCTCTCCTCCTGTACATGCAGCTCTGGTAGTGACTGTAGTTGTCTCTCCTCCTGTACATGCAGCTCTGGTAGTGACTGTAGTTGTCTCTCCTGTACATGCAGCTCTGGTAGTGACTGTAGTCTCTCCCCCTCTCCTCTTGTACATGCAGCTCTAATAGTGACTGTAGTTGTCTCTCCTGTACATGCAGCTCTAGTAGTGACTGTAGTTGTCTCTCCCCCCTCTCTTCCTGTACATGCAGCTCTGGCAGTGACTGGAGTCATCCCCCCCAACCCATTGTGTTTGAGGTTGTAGGGAAGGTCATGACATGTCTGAGAAAACAGGAACCAGAACAAAGGCGACCTTCCTGAGCCCAGGGCGTGCTCCCCAGCACATGTACGCTGGCGGGCGTGCTCCCCAGCAGCGGTCACCCTGCTCATGAGGCGCCACCACTGGATACTGACGGCTCCTGACACCTTGCCATAGACTGTACATATTCAGGTCTCCGCTCCCGTCAGTGGGGGGCGCTGTCCTTGTTTGCCTCTTTGCTCATCCTGAGTCTCCTGGTTCATGTAGCAGCACTTACACAGGCAGGGCAGGATTACGATGCCGTTGCGTTGTCTGTGCGCCCCCTGGTTTGGGCTCTTGTACTGACGCCATGTTGTCTCCTCCCTGTAGTCTGGACTAACGTGGAGCCGCGCTCGGTCGCCGTCTTCCCCTGGCATTCTCTGGTCCCGTTTCTGGCTCCGAGCCAACCCGACTCCTCCGTCCAGCCCAGCGAGGGGCAGCAGCCTGTCACTCACCCCGGAGCTGCCAGCCAGTGCAAAGGTAGGTGCTCCCCCCAGCCAGCAGGAAGGTAAGTGCGGGGGCTGACGGCAAGGGTTAATGTTTCTCTGCTCCTCAGAGCCCCCTGAATCTGCCTCTGTGGTAAACGAGGCCGTGCCTGCGCCAAGCGGAGAAAGTGAGCGCTGTGGAGTGACCTTGACAGCCGATACAGCGCCCCAGATTCCCGGGGAGGAGCCCACAAGACAACCCCAGCACCAGGAGGGCACAACACAAGTGACGGCGGGGGAGCGCCGGGCGGACAGCGAGACCGAGAGCGACCATGATGACCCGTGAGTGGGGGGGCAGCTACTGCACCTAGGACATTGCTGACACGGCAGACATCAGAGCCAACATACACACAGTCAGGGCCGTGTACGCCAGGCCGCAGTTTCCATAGTAACTGATCACGTGGCCACGAGGATAGTGTGTACACATCTGAACAGCAGCGTAAGAAGCAGCAGGTTTTACTAGCTCTATGTTTACTGGTCTGGGGAGTAGTAATAACACCTGCCAGCTCTGCGAGGGGGTCCTGAGCGGGAGAGGGGAGGGTCCTGAGCGGTGGGGGAGAGGAGGGAGGGTCCTGAGCGGTGGGGGAGAGGAGAGGGTCCTGAGCGGTGGGGGAGGAGGGAGGGGAGAGGGGGAGAGGGGAGGGTCCTGAGCGGTGGGGAGAGAGGAGGGGAGGGTCCTGAGCGGTGGGGGAGAGGGGGAGGAGGGGAGGGGGGGGGAGAGGGGAGGGAGAGGGGAGGGTCCTGAGCGGTGGGGGAGAGGGGAGAGGAGAGAGGGGAGGGTCCTGAGCGGTGGGGGAGAGGAGGGAGGGGAGGGGAGGGTCCTGAGCGGTGGGGGAGAGGAGGGAGGGGAGGGTCCTGAGCGGTGGGGGAGAGGGGAGAGTAGAGAGGGGGGGAGGGTCCTGAGCGGTGGGGGAGAGGGGAGAGGAGAGAGGGGGAGGGTCCTGAGCGGTGGGGGAGAGGGGAGAGGAGAGAGGGGAGGGTCCTGAGCGGTGGGGGAGAGGGGAGAGGAGAGAGGGGAGGGTCCTGAGCGGTGGGGGAGGGAGGAGGGAGGGGGAGGGGAGGGTCCTGAGCGGTGGGGGAGAGGAGGGAGGGGAGGGTCCTGAGCGGTGGGGGAGAGGAGAGAGGGGAGGGTCCTGAGCGGTGGGGGAGAGGAGAGAGGGGAGGGTCCTGAGCGGTGGGGGAGAGGGGAGAGGGGAGGGTCCTGAGCGGTGGGGGAGAGGAGGGAGGGGAGGGTCCTGAGCGGTGGGGGAGAGGAGGGAGGGGAGGGTCCTGAGCGGTGGGGGAGAGGGGAGGAGGAGAGGAGGGGAGGGTCCTGAGCGGTGGGGGAGAGGAGAGGGGGGGAGAGGAGAGAGGGGAGGGTCCTGAGCGGTGGGGGAGAGGGGAGAGGAGAGAGGGGAGGGTCCTGAGCGGTGGGGGAGAGGGGAGGGAGGGGGGAGGGTCCTGAGCGGTGGGGGAGAGGAGGGAGGGGAGGGGGAGGGTCCTGAGCGGTGGGGGAGAGGAGGGGGAGGGAGGGCCGGGGGGGGGGGGGGGGGAGGGTCCTGAGCGGTGGGGGAGAGGAGAGGGGAGGGCGAGCGGAGGGGGAGGGAGGGAGGGGAGGGGAGGGTCCTGAGCGGTGGGGGAGAGGGGGGAGGGGAGGGTCCTGAGCGGTGGGGGAGGGGGAGGGGAGGGTCCTGAGCGGTGGGGGAGAGGAGGGAGGGGAGGGTCCTGAGCGGTGGGGGAGAGGAGGGAGGGGAGGGTCCTGAGCGGTGGGGGAGGGGAGGGAGGGGAGGGGAGCGGAGGGAGGGGAGAGGAGGGAGGGGAGGGTCCTGAGCGGTGGGGGAGGGGGAGGGGAGGGGAGGGGAGAGGAGGGGGGGAGAGGAGGGAGGGGAGGGCGAGGGGGGAGGGGGAGAGGAGGGAGGGGAGGGGAGGGGAGGGGAGGGAGAGGAGGGGAGGGGAGGGGAGAGGAGGGGGAGGGAGGGAGGGGAGGGGAGGGGAGGGAGGGGAGGGAGGGAGGGGAGGGAGGGGAGGGGAGGGAGGGGAGAGGAGGGAGGGGAGGGGAGGGGAGAGGAGGGAGGGGAGAGGAGGGAGGGGAGGGAGGGGAGAGGGAGGGAGGGGAGGGGAGGGAGGGGAGAGGAGGGAGGGGAGGGGAGGGAGGGGAGAGGAGGGAGGGGAGGGCCTGAGCGGTGGGGGAGAGGAGGGAGGGGAGGGTCCTGAGCGGTGGGGGAGAGGAGGGAGGGGAGGGTCCTGAGCGGTGGGGGAGGGGAGGGAGGGGACCTGAGCGGTGGGGGAGGGGAGGGTCCTGAGCGGTGGGGGAGAGGAGGAGGGGAGGGTCCTGAGCGGTGGGGGGGGTGGGGGAGGCGGAAGAGAGGGGGGTCCTTAGCATTGGGGGGGTGGTTCTGAGTAGTAGGTGGGGGTCCTTAGCATTCAATGGGGGGTGAGGGGTGTTGCGCATGGAGCCTGATAGTTTCGCCTTCTCTCCCTGCAGGTTCTTCACGATCGGCCCCTCTGAGATCCCACTACAGGTGCATTCTGGGAAACGCAGGACTCAGTCTCTCAGTGCCCTGCCTAAAGAGCGAGACTCCTCCTCCGAGAAGGATGGGCGGAGCCCTAACAAGGTATCCTGGGAAATTTCACCTGATGTGTCACACGGATCATAGCGGCCAGTCAGAGTCCAGCATTTATGAAGGGTTCAGTCGGGTTAGATGCTAGAATGAAGTGGTTAAAAGTAGGTTCTCCCAGGCCTAGCGTGGATCCAGTAGGGGGCGCTACCTCAGCTCTGGTGTCCATGTGAAAGCTAACACACCTGCAATTGAAGTATCGCCCCCTACTGGATTCTTCTAGGAGCCGCCAGACTGCACAGCTAACAGACCCTGAGCCAGCGCTGGCTGCTTCTCCTTGTGCAGTCCAGTCAGATCCTCCTGTCAGACATGTCTGTGCCGCTGATCAGACCCTCCTCCTGTCACACGTGTCTGTGCCGCTGATCAGACCCTCCTCCTGTCAGACGTGTCTGTGCCGCTGATCAGACCCTCCTCCTGTCAGACGTGTCTGTGCCGCTGATCAGACCCTCCTCCTGTCAGACGTGTCTGTGCCGCTTATTAGACCCTCCTCCTATCAGACGTGTCTGTGCCGCTGATCAGACCCTCCTCCTGTCACATGTGTCTGTGCCACTGATCAGACCCTCCTCCTGTCAGACGTGTGTGTGCCACTGATCAGACCCCCCCCGCGGGGTGCCGCTGATCAGACCCTCCTCCTGTCACACGTGTCTGTGCCACTGATCAGACCCTCCTCCTGTCAGATGTGTCTGTGCCGCTGATCAGACCCTCCTCCTGTCAGATGTGTCTGTGCCGCTGATCAGACCCTCCTCCTGTCACACGTGTCTGTGCCACTGATCACATCTCCTCCTTACAATGTCTTGATGTCTTGCTTGTGTCTTGCAGAGGGAGAAGGATCACATTCGCCGTCCCATGAACGCCTTCATGATCTTCAGTAAGCGTCACCGGGCCCTGGTGCATCAGCGCCACCCGAATCAGGACAACCGCACAGTCAGCAAGATCCTGGGCGAGTGGTGGTACGCCCTGGGCACCAAGGAGAAGCAGAAGTATCATGACCTGGCCTTCCAGGTACAGCCGGGGTACAAGTGGGCACATAGTACATGGTCAGGGCAGGTCCCACTGTGAGACCGCTGCATCGGGCGGCCTGAATAACTTGGTCCATTTTGGCATATAGAGGGTGGACATGACGAATAGCCCCGCCCCTATGACAAGGGTTTGTTGGGTCACACGAAGGTCACCAATGAGAAAGTTGTGCGGTTAATTCCATATTCACACTTGGAGAGACATTGATGACCTATCCTATGACCTTGTGTATGTACCATGACATCTGTGTGCTGCCCACTCACTGCCCTCAGTGAGCCCCAACAGGCCCGTCATAATACATAGGTGTGTACAGGGCCACAGAAACCGAGAGAGTCTAAGGATAGGCCATCGGTGTGATCGGTGGGGTCTGACACTCAGTAATGTGTGATCAGTGGGGGGGCCCGGGTGTCAACGCAGTAATGTGTGATCAGTGGGGGGGCCCGGGTGTCAGGTCAGTAATGTGTGATCAGTGGGGGGCCCGGGTGTCGGCTCAGTAATATGTGATCAGTGGGGGGGGGCCCGGGTGTCGGCTCAGTAATATGTGATCAGTGGGGGGGCCGGGTGTCAGGTCAGTAATGTGTGATCAGTGGGGGGGGCCCAGGTGTCGGCTCAGTAATATGAGATCAGTGGGGGGCCCGGGTGTCGGCTCAGTAATATGTGATCAGTGGGGGGGCCCGGGTGTCGGCTCAGTAATGTGTGATCAGTGGGGGGCCCGGGTGTCGGCTCAGTAATGTGTGATCAGTGGGGGGCCCGGGTGTCAGGTCAGTAATGTGTGATCAGTGGGGGGGCCCGGGTGTCAGTTCAGTAATATGTGGTCAGTGGGGGGGCCCGGGTGTCGGCTCAGTAATATGTGATCAGTGGGGGGGCCCGGGTGTCGGCTCAGTAATATGTGATCAGTGGGGGGCCCGGGTGTCGGCTCAGTAATATGCGATCAGTGGAGTCCCGGGTGTCAACTCAGTAATATGTGATCAGTGGGGGGGGCCCGGGTGTCAGCTCAGTAATGTGTGATCGGTGGGGTGCCCGGGTGTCGGCTTAGTAATGTGTGATCGGTGGGGGGCCCGGGCGTCGGCTTAGTAATATGTGATCAGTGGGGGGGCCCGGGTGTCAGGTCAGTAATGTGTGATCGGTGGGGTGCCCGGGTGTCGGCTTAGTAATGTGTGATCGGTGGGGGGCCCGGGCGTCGGCTTAGTAATATGTGATCAGTGGGGGGGCCCGGGTGTCAGGTCAGTAATGTGTGATCAGTGGGGTGCCCGGGTGTCGGCTTAGTAATGTGTGATCGGTGGGGGCCCTGGAGTCGGCTTAGTAATGTGTGATCGGTGGGGGGCCCGGGTATTGGCTAAGTATTGTGATCGGTGGGGGATGTCGGGTCAGTATTGTGTGATCGTGGGGGGCCCGGGTGTTGGCTAAGTATTGTGTGATCAGTGGGGGGTGTCGGGTCAGTAATGTGTGATCGGTGGGGGCCCTGGAGTCGGCTTAGTAATGTGTGATCGGTGGGGGCCCTGGAGTCGGCTTAGTAATGTGTGATCGGTGGGGGGCCCGGGTCAGTAATGTGTGATCGGTGGGGGGCCCGGGTGTTGGCTAAGTATTGTGATTGGTGGGGGATGTCGGGTCAGTATTGTGTGATCGGTGGGGGGCCCGGGTGTTGGCTAAGTATTGTGATTGGTGGGGGATGTCGGGTCAGTAATGTGTGATCAGTGTTGGCTCAGTATTGTGTGATCAGTGGGGGGCCCTGGTGTCTGGTCAGTATTGTGTGATCAGTGGGGGGTGTTGGGTCAGTAATGTGTGATCAGTGGGGGGTCCGGGTGTCGGGTCAGTATTGTGTGATCGGTGGGGGGCCCGGGTGTCGGGTCAGTATTGTGTGATCGGTGGGGGGCCCGGGTGTCGGGTCAGTATTGTGTGATCGGTGGGGGGCCCGGGTGTCGGGTCAGTATTGTGTGATCGGTGGGGGAGACCGGATGTCGGCTCAGTATTGTGTGATCGGTGGGGGGCCCGGGTGCCGGCTCAGTATTGTGTGATCGGTGGGGGGCCCGGGTGCCGGCTCAGTATTGTGTGATCGGTGGGGGGCCCGGGTGCCGGCTCAGTATTGTGTGATCGGTGGGGGGCCCGGGTGCCGGCTCAGTATTGTGTGATCGGTGGGGGGCCCGGGTGCCGGCTCAGTATTGTGTGATCGGTGGGGGGCCCGGGTGCCGGCTCAGTATTGTGTGATCGGTGGGGGGCCCGGGTCAGTAATGTGTGATCGGTGGGGGGCCCGGGTGTCGGCTCAGTAATGTGTGATCGGTGGGGGGCCCGGGTGTCGGCTCAGTAATGTGTGATCGGTGGGGGGCCCGGGTGTCGGCTCAGTAATGTGTGATCGGTGGGGGGGCCCGGGTGTCGGGGTCAATATTGTGTGATCGGTGGGGGAGACCGGATGTTGGCTCAGTATTGTGTGATCAGTGGGGGGGTGTCGGGTCAATATTGTGTGATCGATGGGGGAGACTGGATGTCGGCTCAGTATTGTGTGATCGGTGGGGGGCCCGGGTGTCGGGTCAGTATTGTGTGATCGGTGGGGTGCCCGGGTGTCGGCTTAGTAATGTGTGATCGGTGGGGGGCCCGGGCGTCGGCTTAGTAATATGTGATCAGTGGGGGGGCCCGGGTGTCAGGTCAGTAATGTGTGATCGGTGGGGGGCCCGGGTGCCGGCTCAGTATTGTGTGATCGGTGGGGGGCCCGGGTGCCGGCTCAGTATTGTGTGATCTGTGGGGGGCCAGGGTGCCGGCTCAGTATTGTGTGATCGGTGGGGGGCCCGGGTCAGTAATGTGTGATCGGTGGGGGGCCCGGGTTAGTAATGTGTGATCGGTTGGGGGCCCGGGTGTCGGCTCAGTAATGTGTGATCGGTGGGGGGCCCGGGTGTCGGCTCAGTAATGTGTGATCGGTGGGGGGCACGGGTGTCGGGGTCAATATTGTGTGATCGGTGGGGGAGACCGGATGTTGGCTCAGTATTGTGTGATCAGTGGGGGGTGTCGGGTCAATATTGTGTGATTTGATGGGGGAGACCGGATGTCGGCTCAGTATTGTGTGATCGGTGGGGGGCCCGGGTGCCGGGTCAGTATTGTGTGATCGGTGGGGGGCCCGGGTGTCGGGTCAGTATTGTGTGATCGGTGGGGGGCCCGGGTCAGTAATGTCTGATCGGTGGGGGGCCCGGTTGTTGGATCAGTAATGTCTGATCGGTGGGGGGCCTGGGTGTTGGCTAAGTATTGTGTGATCAGTGGGTGGCCCGGGTCAGTAATGTCTGATCGGTGGGGGCCCCGGGTGCCGGATCAGTATTGTCTGATCCGTGGGGGGCCCGGGTGTCAGGTCAGTATTGTATGATCGGTGGGGGGCCCGGGTCAGTAATGTGTGATCGGTGGGGGGCCCGGGTGTCGGCTAAGTAATTTGTGATCGGTGGGGGGCCCGGGTGTCGGCTCAGTAATGTGTGATCGGTGGGGGGCCCGGGTGTCGGCTCAGTAATGTGTGATCGGTGGGGGGCCCGGGTGTCGGGTCAATATTGTGTGATCAGTGGGGGAGACCGGGTGTTGGCTCAGTATTGTGTGATCGGTGGGGGGCCCGGTTGTTGGATCAGTATTGTCTGATCGGTGTCGGGTCAGTATTGTCTGATCGGTGGGTGTCGGGTCAGTAATGTGTGATCGGTAGGGGGGACTGGGTGTTGGCTAAGTATTGTGTGATCAGTGGTGGGTGTCGGCTCAGTAATGTCTGATCGGTGGGGGGCCCGGGTGTCGGGTCAATATTGTGTGATCGGAAGGGGGAGACCGGGTGTTGGCTCAGTATTGTGTGATCGGTGGGGGGCCCGGTTGTTGGATTAGTAATGTCTGATTGGTGGGGGGGCCCGGGTGTCGAGTCAGTATTGTCTGATCGGTGGGGGGCCCGGGTGTTGACTAAGTATTGTGTGATCAGTGGGGGGTGTCGGGTCAGTAATGTCTGATCGGTTGGGGGCCCGGTTGTTGGATCAGTAATGTCTGATCGGTGGGGGTCCTGGGTGTCGGCTCAGTATTGCCTGATCGGTGGGTGTCCGGGTGTTGGCTCAGTATTGTGTGATCGGTGGGGGGCCCGGCTGTTGGATCAGTAATGTCTGATCGGTGGGGGGCCCGGGTGTCGGGTCAGTATTGTCTGATCGGTGGGGGGCCCGGGTGTTTGCTAAGTATTGTGTGATCAGTGGGGGGTGTCGGGTCAGTAATGTCTGATTGGTTGGGGGCCCGGTTGTTGGATCAGTAATGTCTGATCGGTGGGGGGCCTGGGTGTCGGTTCAGTATTGCCTGATCGGTGGGTGTCCGGGTGTTGGCTCAGTATTGCCTGATCGGTGGGTGTCCGGGTGTTGGCTCAGTATTGTGTGATCTGTGGGGGGCCCGGCTGTTGGATCAGTAATGTCTGATCGGTGGGGGGCCGGGTGTCGGGTCAGTATTGTCTGATCGGTGGGGGGCCCGGGTGTTGGCTAAGTATTGTGTGATCAGTGGGGGGTGTCGGGTCAGTAATGTCTGATCGGTTGGGGGCCCGGTTGTTGGATCAGTAATGTCTGATCGGTGGGGGGCCTGGGTGTTGGCTCAGTATTGCCTGATCGGTGGGTGTCCGGGTGTTGGCTCAGTATTGTGTGATCGGTGGGGGGCCTGGTTGTTGGATCAGTAATGTCTGATCGGTGGGGGGCCCGGTTGTTGGACAGTATTGTCTGATCGGTGAGGGGCCCGGGTGTCGGGTCAGTATTGCCTGATCGGTGGGTGTCCGGGTGTTGGCTCAGTATTGCCTGATCGGTGGGTGTCCGGGTGTTGGCTCAGTATTGTGTGATCGGTGGGGGGCCTGGTTGTTGGATCAGTAATGTCTGATCGGTGGGGGGCCCGGTTGTTGGATCAGTATTGTCTGATCGGTGTCGGGTCAGTATTGTCTGATCGGTGGATGTCCGGGTGTCGGATCAGTAATGTGTGATCGGTAGGGGGGACCGGGTGTTTGCTAAGTATTGTGTGATCAGTGGGGGGCCCAGGTGTCGAGTCAGTATTGTATGATCGGTGGGGGGCCCGGGTCAGTAATGTGTGATCGGTAGGGGGGACCGGGTGTTGGCTAAGTATTGTGTGATCAGTGGGGGTGTGCGGCTCAGTAATGTCTGATCGGTGGGGGGCCCGGGTGTCGGGTCAATATTGTGTGATCAGAAGGGGGAGACCGGGTGTTGGCTCAGTATTGTGTGATCGGTGGGGGGCCCGGTTGTTGGATCAGTAATGTCTGATCGGTGGGGGGCCCGGGTGTCGGGTCAGTATTGTCTGATCGGTGGGGGGCCCGGGTGTTGGCTAAGTATTGTGTGATCAGTGGGGGGTGTCGGGTCAGTAATGTCTGATCGGTTGGGGGCCCGGTTGTTGGATCAGTAATGTCTGATCGGTGGGGGGCCTGGGTGTTGGCTAAGTATTGTGTGATCAGTGGGGGGTGTTGGGTCTGTAATGTCTGATCGGTGGGGGGCCTGGGTGTCGGCTCAGTATTGCCTGATCGGTGGGTGTCCGGGTGTTGGCTCAGTATTGCGTGATCAGTGGGGGGCCTGGTTGTTGGATCAGTAATGTCTGATCGGTGGGGGGCCCGGTTGTTGGATCAGTAATGTCTGATCGGTGGGGGACCCGGGTGTTGGATCAGTAATGTCTGATCGGTGGGTGTCCGGGTGTTGGCTCAGTATTGCCTGATCGGTGGGTGTCCGGGTGTTGGCTCAGTATTGTGTGATCGGTGGGGGGCCTGGTTGTTGGATCAGTATTGTGTGATCAGTGGGGGTCCTGGTTGTTGGATCAGTAATGTCTGATCGGTGGGGGGCCCGGTTGTTGGATCAGTAATGTCTGATCGGTGGGGGACCCGGGTGTTGGATCAGTAATGTCTGATTGGTGGGGGACCCGGGTGTCGGCTCAGTATTGCCTGATCGGTGGGTGTCCGGGTGTTGGCTCAGTATTGTGTGATCGGTGGGGGGCCTGGTTGTTGGATCAGTATTGTGTGATCAGTGGGGGGCATGGTTGTTGGATCAGTAATGTCTGATCGGTGGGGGGCCCGGTTGTTGGATCAGTAATGTCTGATCGGTGGGGGACCCGGGTGTTGGATCAGTAATGTCTGATCGGTGGGGGACCCGGGTGTCGGCTCAGTATTGCCTGATCGGTGGGTGTCCGGGTGTTGGCTCAGTATTGCCTGATCGGTGGGTGTCCGGGTGTTGGCTCAGTATTGTGTGATCAGTGGGGGGCCTGGTTGTTGGATCAGTAATGTCTGATCGGTGGGGGGCCCGGTTGTTGGATCAGTATTGTCTGATCGGTGGGGGGCCCGGGTCAGTAATGTGTGATCGGTAGGGGGGACCGGGTGTTGGCTAAGTATTGTGTGATCAGTGGGGGGTGTCGGCTCAGTAATGTCTGATCGGTGGGGGGCCCGGGTGTCGGGTCAATATTGTGTGATCAGAAGGGGGAGACCGAGTCTTGGCTCCGTATTGTGTGTTCGGTGGGGGGCCCGGTTGTTGGATCAGTAATGTCTGATCTGTGGGGGGCCCGGGTGTCGGGTCAGTATTGTCTGATCGGTGGGGGGCCCGGGTGTCGGGTCAGTATTGCCTGATCGGTGGGTGTCCGGGTGTCGGTTCAGTAATGTGTGGTGGGCTTTAAATCCTGGATAACCCCTTTAACCCATTCCTGCCCTGCACTGAGTAATGGTACCTTGAGGCGGGGAGCCCCCTTACTACGGTGTCCGGCCAGGAGCTGCGCCTGCTCCGTGTCTTGTACAACTTATACAGCTGACCGCAGCCTCACCCCCAATACGTTATATGTACCCCAAGTACCCATGAGCCCGTTATTAGTGGGGTCAGCACTCTGGGACCCGCCATACAGCCCAGTGACTGTCCTGGCCACTCGCAGTACCCGGAGCCACAGCCGATCCTGCTTACATGAATGGAGCTGTGGTGCAGATAGCCGGAGCGCTCCTGTGGAGGGAAAACTATGCCCCTTTTGTTTTTAGGACTGGCAGGATCCCTCCCCCAGTTATCTGGTGAATATGCATGTTAGCATTAACCCTTTCTGCCTGTGTGTGGTCTGCGGCAGGTTAAAGAAGCACATTTCAAGGCACACCCCGACTGGAAGTGGTGCAACAAAGACCGCAAGAAGTCCAGCTCTGACGTGAAGCAGGTGATGCCGGGGCCCTGGGGGGTGCCCAAGGAGATGAGAGAGAGGAGCATGTCTGAGACGGGCACCACAGCAGCCGCAGGAGGTGAGTCACCTATGGGGGGCGCTGCAGCCGTAGTCCTGTGTGCACCGCTATCATGTGACTGCTTCAGGGTCTTCTTAGTAAAGTCTTCCTTCTTCTTTTAAGTTTCCTCAGATATTGCTCCGTCTGGTCTGCTGCTGGAATCCAAGCACGGGGCCCCCACATCCAGCATGGCACCCGGGGATCGCCTCCCCCACTTCTTCTACCGCTGCAGCCCAACTTCCCCGACCCCGGGCATTCTCTCACAGCGCGGTGCAGAGCATGGAACACCGGGAGGACAGCCAGGCTCTGCAGGAGCTCAAGCAGGTATATACCCCACACTGGAGGGGGCGCGGGGGGCAGTGGTGTATTACAGCCGGGCTCTGCAGGAGCTCAAGCAGGTATATACCCCACACTGGAGGGGGGCGCCGGGGGGGCAGTGGTGTATTACAGCCGGGCTCTGCAGGAGCACAAGCAGGTATATACCCCACACTGGAGGGGGGGGGGGGCGCCGGGGGGCAGTGGTGTATTACAGCCAGGCTCTGCAGGAGCACAAGCAGGTATATACCCCACACTGGGGGGGCGCGGGGGGCAGTGGTGTATTACAGCCGGGCTCTGCAGGAGCACAAGCAGGTATATACCCCACACTGGAGGGGGGCGCCGGGGGGCAGTGGTGTATTACAGCCGGGCTCTGCAGGAGCACAAGCAGGTATATACCCCACACTGGAGGGGGGCCGGGGGGCAGTGGTGTATTACAGCCGGGCTCTGCAGGAGCTCAAGCAGGTATATACCCCACACTGGAGGGGGGCGCCGGGGGGCAGTGGTGTATTACAGCCGGGCTCTGCAGGAGCACAAGCAGGTATATACCCCACACTGGAGGGGGCGCCGGGGGGCAGTGGTGTATTACAGCCGGGCTCTGCAGGAGCACAAGCAGGTATATACCCCACACTGGAGGGGGGCGCCGGGGGGGCAGTGGTGTATTACAGCCGGGCTCTGCAGGAGCACAAGCAGGTATATACCCCACACTGGAGGGGGGCGCCGGGGGGCAGTGGTGTATTACAGCCAGGCTCTGCAGGAGCACAAGCAGGTATATACCCCACACTGGAGGGGGGCGCCGGGGGGCAGTGGTGTATTACAGCCAGGCTCTGCAGGAGCACAAGCAGGTATATACCCCACACTGGAGGGGGCGCCGGGGGGCAGTGGTGTATTACAGCCGGGCTCTGCAGGAGCACAAGCAGGTATATACCCCACACTGGAGGGGGGTGCCGGGGGGCAGTGGTGTATTACAGCCAGGCTCTGCAGGAGCACAAGCAGGTATATACCCCACACTGGAGGGGGCGCGGGGGGGCAGTGGTGTATTACAGCCAGGCTCTGCAGGAGCACAAGCAGGTATATACCCCACACTGGAGGGGGTGCGCGGGGGGCAGTGGTGTATTACAGCCAGGCTCTGCAGGAGCACAAGCAGGTATATACCCCACACTGGAGGGGGGCGCCGGGGGGCAGTGGTGTATTACAGCCGGGCTCTGCAGGAGCACAAGCAGGTATATACCCCACACTGGGGGGGGGCGCCGGGGGGCAGTGGTGTATTACAGCCAGGCTCTGCAGGAGCACAAGCAGGTATATACCCCACACTGGGGGGGGGCGCCGGGGGGCAGTGGTGTATTACAGCCGGGCTCTGCAGGAGCACAAGCAGGTATATACCCCACACTGGGGGGGGGCCGGGGGGGCAGTGGTGTATTACAGCCGGGCTCTGCAGGAGCACAAGCAGGTATATACCCCACACTGGGGGGGGGCGCCGGGGGGCAGTGGTGTATTACAGCCGGGCTCTGCAGGAGCACAAGCAGGTATATACCCCACACTGGAGGGGGGCGCCGGGGGGCAGTGGTGTATTACAGCCGGGCTCTGCAGGAGCACAAGCAGGTATATACCCCACACTGGAGGGGGCGCCGGGGGGCAGTGGTGTATTACAGCCGGCCTGCTAGGAGCACAAGCAGGTATATACCCCACACTGGAGGGGGCGCGGGGGGCAGTGGTGTATTACAGCCGGGCTCTGCAGGAGCACAAGCAGGTATATACCCCACACTGGGGGGGGCGCGGGGGGCAGTGGTGTATTACAGCCGGGCTCTGCAGGAGCACAAGCAGGTATATACCCCACACTGGGGGGGGCGCCGGGGGGCAGTGGTGTATTACAGCCAGGCTCTGCAGGAGCACAAGCAGGTATATACCCCACACTGGGGGGGGCGCCGGGGGGCAGTGGTGTATTACAGCCGGGCTCTGCAGGAGCACAAGCAGGTATATACCCCACACTGGGGGGGGGGGGGGGGGGGGGCAGTGGTGTTTCAGCCCGGAGGAGCACAAGCGGGTATATACCCCACACTGGGGGGGCGCCGGGGGCAGTGGTGTATTACAGCCGGGCTCTGCAGGAGCACAAGCAGGTATATACCCCACACTGGGGGGGGCCGCGGGGGCAGTGGTGTATTACAGCCGGGCTCTGCAGGAGCACAAGCAGGTATATACCCCACACTGGAGGGGGCGCCGGGGGGCAGTGGTGTATTACAGCCGGGCTCTGCAGGAGCACAAGCAGGTATATACCCCACACTGGAGGGGGGCGCCGGGGGGCAGTGGTGTATTACAGCCGGGCTCTGCAGGAGCACAAGCAGGTATATACCCCACACTGGGAGGGGGCGCCGGGGGGCAGTGGTGTATTACAGCCAGGCTCTGCAGGAGCACAAGCAGGTATATACCCCACACTGGAGGGGGGCGCCGGGGGGCAGTGGTGTATTACAGCCGGGCTCTGCAGGAGCACAAGCAGGTATATACCCCACACTGGGGGGGGCGCCGGGGGGGCAGTGGTGTATTACAGCCAGGCTCTGCAGGAGCACAAGCAGGTATATACCCCACACTGGGGGGGCGCCGGGGGGCAGTGGTGTATTACAGCCGGGCTCTGCAGGAGCACAAGCAGGTATATACCCCACACTGGGGGGGGGCGCCGGGGGGCAGTGGTGTATTACAGCCGGGCTCTGCAGGAGCACAAGCAGGTATATACCCCACACTGGGGGGGGGCGCGGGGGGCAGTGGTGTATTACAGCCGGGCTCTGCAGGAGCACAAGCAGGTATATACCCCACACTGGAGGGGGCGCCGGGGGGCAGTGGTGTATTACAGCCGGGCTCTGCAGGAGCACAAGCAGGTATATACCCCACACTGGGGGGGGCGCCGGGGGGCAGTGGTGTATTACAGCCGGGCTCTGCAGGAGCACAAGCAGGTATATACCCCACACTGGAGGGGGCGCCGGGGGGGCAGTGGTGTATTACAGCCAGGCTCTGCAGGAGCACAAGCAGGTATATACCCCACACTGGGGGGGGCGCCGGGGGGCAGTGGTGTATTACAGCCAGGCTCTGCAGGAGCACAAGCAGGTATATACCCCACACTGGAGGGGGCGCCGGGGGGGCAGTGGTGTATTACAGCCAGGCTCTGCAGGAGCACAAGCAGGTATATACCCCACACTGGGGGGGGGGCGCCGGGGGGCAGTGGTGTATTACAGCCGGGCTCTGCAGGAGCACAAGCAGGTATATACCCCACACTGGGAGGGGGCGCCGGGGGGCAGTGGTGTATTACAGCCAGGCTCTGCAGGAGCACAAGCAGGTATATACCCCACACTGGGGGGGGCGCCGGGGGGCAGTGGTGTATTACAGCCGGGCTCTGCAGGAGCACAAGCAGGTATATACCCCACACTGGGGGGGGCGCCGGGGGGCAGTGGTGTATTACAGCCAGGCTCTGCAGGAGCACAAGCAGGTATATACCCCACACTGGAGGGGGCGCCGGGGGGCAGTGGTGTATTACAGCCAGGCTCTGCAGGAGCACAAGCAGGTATATACCCCACACTGGGGGGGGCGCCCGGGGGCAGTGGTGTATTACAGCCAGGCTCTGCAGGAGCACAAGCAGGTATATACCCCACACTGGAGGGGGGCGCCGGGGGGCAGTGGTGTATTACAGCCAGGCTCTGCAGGAGCACAAGCAGGTATATACCCCACACTGGAGGGGGCGCCGGGGGGGCAGTGGTGTATTACAGCCGGGCTCTGCAGGAGCACAAGCAGGTATATACCCCACACTGGAGGGGGCGCCGGGGGGCAGTGGTGTATTACAGCCGGCTCTGCAGGAGCACAAGCAGGTATATACCCCACACTGGGGGGGGGGGGGGGCAGTGGTGTATTACAGCCGGGCTCTGCAGGAGCACAAGCAGGTATATACCCCACACTGGGGGGGCGCCGGGGGGCAGTGGTGTATTACAGCCAGGCTCTGCAGGAGCACAAGCAGGTATATACCCCACACTGGGGGGGCCGGGGGGCAGTGGTGTATTACAGCCAGGCTCTGCAGGAGCACAAGCAGGTATATACCCCACACTGGGGGGGCGCCGGGGGGGCAGTGGTGTATTACAGCCAGGCTCTGCAGGAGCACAAGCAGGTATATACCCCACACTGGAGGGGGCCGGGGGGGCAGTGGTGTATTACAGCCAGGCTCTGCAGGAGCACAAGCAGGTATATACCCCACACTGGGGGGGGGCGCCGGGGGGCAGTGGTGTATTACAGCCAGGCTCTGCAGGAGCACAAGCAGGTATATACCCCACACTGGGGGGGGGGCGCCGGGGGGGCAGTGGTGTATTACAGCCAGGCTCTGCAGGAGCACAAGCAGGTATATACCCCACACTGGAGGGGGCGCCGGGGGGCAGTGGTGTATTACAGCCAGGCTCTGCAGGAGCACAAGCAGGTATATACCCCACACTGGAGGGGGCGCCGGGGGGCAGTGGTGTATTACAGCCAGGCTCTGCAGGAGCACAAGCAGGTATATACCCCACACTGGAGGGGGCGCCGGGGGGCAGTGGTGTATTACAGCCAGGCTCTGCAGGAGCACAAGCAGGTATATACCCCACACTGGAGGGGGCGCCGGGGGGCAGTGGTGTATTACAGCCAGGCTCTGCAGGAGCACAAGCAGGTATATACCCCACACTGGAGGGGGCGCCGGGGGGCAGTGGTGTATTACAGCCAGGCTCTGCAGGAGCACAAGCAGGTATATACCCCACACTGGAGGGGGCGCCGGGGGGCAGTGGTGTATTACAGCCAGGCTCTGCAGGAGCACAAGCAGGTATATACCCCACACTGGAGGGGGCGCGGGGGGCAGTGGTGTATTACAGCCAGGCTCTGCAGGAGCACAAGCAGGTATATACCCCACACTGGGGGGGGCGCCGGGGGGCAGTGGTGTATTACAGCCAGGCTCTGCAGGAGCACAAGCAGGTATATACCCCACACTGGGGGGGGCGCCGGGGGGCAGTGGTGTATTACAGCCAGGCTCTGCAGGAGCACAAGCAGGTATATACCCCACACTGGAGGGGGGCGCCGGGGGGCAGTGGTGTATTACAGCCAGGCTCTGCAGGAGCACAAGCAGGTATATACCCCACACTGGGGGGGGGTGGGTGGGCAGTGGTGTATTACAGCCAGGCTCTGCAGGAGCACAAGCAGGTATATACCCCACACTGGAGGGGGCGCCGGGGGGCAGTGGTGTATTACAGCCAGGCTCTGCAGGAGCACAAGCAGGTATATACCCCACACTGGAGGGGGGCGCCGGGGGGCAGTGGTGTATTACAGCCGGGCTCTGCAGGAGCACAAGCAGGTATATACCCCACACTGGGGGGGGCGCGGGGGGCAGTGGTGTATTACAGCCGGGCGGGGGCCAGGCTCTGCAGGAGCACAAGCAGGTATATACCCCACACTGGGGGGGGGGGGGCAGGGTGTATTACAGCCGGGCTCTGCAGGAGCACAAGCAGGTATATACCCCACACTGGGGGGGGCGCCGGGGGGGCAGTGGTGTATTACAGCCAGGCTCTGCAGGAGCACAAGCAGGTATATACCCCACACTGGGGGGGCGCCGGGGGGCAGTGGTGTATTACAGCCGGGCTCTGCAGGAGCACAAGCAGGTATATACCCCACACTGGGGGGGGGCGCCGGGGGGCAGTGGTGTATTACAGCCAGGCTCTGCAGGAGCACAAGCAGGTATATACCCCACACTGGAGGGGGCGCCGGGGGGCAGTGGTGTATTACAGCCAGGCTCTGCAGGAGCACAAGCAGGTATATACCCCACACTGGGGGGGGCCGGGGGGCAGTGGTGTATTACAGCCAGGCTCTGCAGGAGCACAAGCAGGTATATACCCCACACTGGGGGGGCGCCGGGGGGCAGTGGTGTATTACAGCCAGGCTCTGCAGGAGCACAAGCAGGTATATACCCCACACTGGAGGGGGCGCCGGGGGGCAGTGGTGTATTACAGCCGGGCTCTGCAGGAGCACAAGCAGGTATATACCCCACACTGGAGGGGGCGCCGGGGGGCAGTGGTGTATTACAGCCAGGCTCTGCAGGAGCACAAGCAGGTATATACCCCACACTGGAGGGGGGCGCCGGGGGGCAGTGGTGTATTACAGCCAGGCTCTGCAGGAGCACAAGCAGGTATATACCCCACACTGGGGGGGGCGCCGGGGGGCAGTGGTGTATTACAGCCGGGCTCTGCAGGAGCACAAGCAGGTATATACCCCACACTGGAGGGGGCGCCGGGGGGCAGTGGTGTATTACAGCCAGGCTCTGCAGGAGCACAAGCAGGTATATACCCCACACTGGAGGGGCGCCGGGGGGCAGTGGTGTATTACAGCCGGGCTCTGCAGGAGCACAAGCAGGTATATACCCCACACTGGAGGGGGGCGCCGGGGGGCAGTGGTGTATTACAGCCAGGCTCTGCAGGAGCACAAGCAGGTATATACCCCACACTGGGGGGGCCGGGGGGCAGTGGTGTATTACAGCCAGGCTCTGCAGGAGCACAAGCAGGTATATACCCCACACTGGAGGGGGCGCCGGGGGGCAGTGGTGTATTACAGCCAGGCTCTGCAGGAGCACAAGCAGGTATATACCCCACACTGGAGGGGGGCGCCGGGGGGCAGTGGTGTATTACAGCCAGGCTCTGCAGGAGCACAAGCAGGTATATACCCCACACTGGAGGGGGCGCCGGGGGGCAGTGGTGTATTACAGCCAGGCTCTGCAGGAGCACAAGCAGGTATATACCCCACACTGGGGGGGGCGCCGGGGGGCAGTGGTGTATTACAGCCAGGCTCTGCAGGAGCACAAGCAGGTATATACCCCACACTGGAGGGGGCGCCGGGGGGGCAGTGGTGTATTACAGCCGGGCTCTGCAGGAGCACAAGCAGGTATATACCCCACACTGGAGGGGGCGCCGGGGGGCAGTGGTGTATTACAGCCAGGCTCTGCAGGAGCACAAGCAGGTATATACCCCACACTGGAGGGGGCGCCGGGGGGCAGTGGTGTATTACAGCCGGGCTCTGCAGGAGCACAAGCAGGTATATACCCCACACTGGAGGGGGCGCCGGGGGGGCAGTGGTGTATTACAGCCAGGCTCTGCAGGAGCACAAGCAGGTATATACCCCACACTGGAGGGGGCGCGGGGGGCAGTGGTGTATTACAGCCAGGCTCTGCAGGAGCACAAGCAGGTATATACCCCACACTGGAGGGGGCGCCGGGGGGCAGTGGTGTATTACAGCCAGGCTCTGCAGGAGCACAAGCAGGTATATACCCCACACTGGAGGGGGCGCCGGGGGGCAGTGGTGTATTACAGCCAGGCTCTGCAGGAGCACAAGCAGGTATATACCCCACACTGGGGGGGCGCCGGGGGGCAGTGGTGTATTACAGCCAGGCTCTGCAGGAGCACAAGCAGGTATATACCCCACACTGGAGGGGGGCGCCGGGGGGCAGTGGTGTATTACAGCCGGGCTCTGCAGGAGCACAAGCAGGTATATACCCCACACTGGAGGGGGCGCCGGGGGGCAGTGGTGTATTACAGCCAGGCTCTGCAGGAGCACAAGCAGGTATATACCCCACACTGGAGGGGGCGCCGGGGGGCAGTGGTGTATTACAGCCAGGCTCTGCAGGAGCACAAGCAGGTATATACCCCACACTGGGGGGGGGCGCCGGGGGGCAGTGGTGTATTACAGCCAGGCTCTGCAGGAGCACAAGCAGGTATATACCCCACACTGGAGGGGGCGCCGGGGGGCAGTGGTGTATTACAGCCAGGCTCTGCAGGAGCACAAGCAGGTATATACCCCACACTGGAGGGGGCGCCGGGGGGCAGTGGTGTATTACAGCCAGGCTCTGCAGGAGCACAAGCAGGTATATACCCCACACTGGAGGGGGCGCCGGGGGGCAGTGGTGTATTACAGCCAGGCTCTGCAGGAGCACAAGCAGGTATATACCCCACACTGGGGGGGGCGCCGGGGGGCAGTGGTGTATTACAGCCGGGCTCTGCAGGAGCACAAGCAGGTATATACCCCACACTGGGGGGGGCGCGCGGGGGGCAGTGGTGTATTACAGCCAGGCTCTGCAGGAGCACAAGCAGGTATATACCCCACACTGGGGGGGCGCCGGGGGCAGTGGTGTATTACAGCCAGGCTCTGCAGGAGCACAAGCAGGTATATACCCCACACTGGGGGGGCGCCGGGGGGCAGTGGTGTATTACAGCCAGGCTCTGCAGGAGCACAAGCAGGTATATACCCCACACTGGGGGGGCGCCGGGGGGCAGTGGTGTATTACAGCCAGGCTCTGCAGGAGCACAAGCAGGTATATACCCCACACTGGAGGGGGCGCCGGGGGGCAGTGGTGTATTACAGCCAGGCTCTGCAGGAGCACAAGCAGGTATATACCCCACACTGGGGGGGGCCGGGGGGCAGTGGTGTATTACAGCCAGGCTCTGCAGGAGCACAAGCAGGTATATACCCCACACTGGAGGGGGCGCCGGGGGGCAGTGGTGTATTACAGCCAGGCTCTGCAGGAGCACAAGCAGGTATATACCCCACACTGGAGGGGGCGCCGGGGGGCAGTGGTGTATTACAGCCAGGCTCTGCAGGAGCACAAGCAGGTATATACCCCACACTGGAGGGGGCCGGGGGGCAGTGGTGTATTACAGCCGGGCTCTGCAGGAGCACAAGCAGGTATATACCCCACACTGGGGGGGCGCCGGGGGGCAGTGGTGTATTACAGCCAGGCTCTGCAGGAGCACAAGCAGGTATATACCCCACACTGGGGGGCGCCGGGGGGCAGTGGTGTATTACAGCCAGGCTCTGCAGGAGCACAAGCAGGTATATACCCCACACTGGGGGGCGCCGGGGGCAGTGGTGTATTACAGCCGGGCTCTGCAGGAGCACAGCAGGTATATACCCCCCTGGGGGGGGGGCGGGGGGCAGTGGTGTGTTACAGCCGGGCTCTGCAGGGCACAAGCAGGTATATACCCCACACTGGGGGGGCGCCGGGGGGCAGTGGTGTATTACAGCCGGGCTCTGCAGGAGCACAAGCAGGTATATACCCCACACTGGAGGGGGCGCCGGGGGGCAGTGGTGTATTACAGCCGGGCTCTGCAGGAGCACAAGCAGGTATATACCCCACACTGGAGGGGGCGCCGGGGGGCAGTGGTGTATTACAGCCGGGCTCTGCAGGAGCACAAGCAGGTATATACCCCACACTGGGGGGGCGCCGGGGGGCAGTGGTGTATTACAGCCGGCCGGGGGGGTGCGGGCCAGCAGGTATTCCCCCCTGGGGGGGCGCCGGGGGGCGTGGTGTTTCGCCGGGCTCTGCGGGCCGCGGTTTCCCCCCTGGGGGGGGCAGGGTGTCAGCCGGGCTCTGCAGGAGCACAAGCAGGTATATCCCCCCTGGGGGGGGCCGGGGGGCAGTGGTGTGTTACAGCCGGGCTCTGCAGGAGCACAAGCAGGTATATACCCCACACTGGGGGGGCGCCGGGGGGCAGTGGTGTATTACAGCCAGGCTCTGCAGGAGCACAAGCAGGTATATACCCCACACTGGAGGGGGCGCGGGGGGCAGTGGTGTATTACAGCCGGGCTCTGCAGGAGCACAAGCAGGTATATACCCCACACTGGAGGGGGCGCCGGGGGGGCAGTGGTGTATTACAGCCAGGCTCTGCAGGAGCACAAGCAGGTATATACCCCACACTGGAGGGGGCGCCGGGGGGCAGTGGTGTATTACAGCCGGGCTCTGCAGGAGCACAAGCAGGTATATACCCCACACTGGAGGGGGCGCCGGGGGGCAGTGGTGTATTACAGCCAGGCTCTGCAGGAGCACAAGCAGGTATATACCCCACACTGGAGGGGGCGCCGGGGGGCAGTGGTGTATTACAGCCGGGCTCTGCAGGAGCACAAGCAGGTATATACCCCACACTGGGGGGGGCGCCGGGGGGCAGTGGTGTATTACAGCCAGGCTCTGCAGGAGCACAAGCAGGTATATACCCCACACTGGAGGGGGCGCTGGGGGGCAGTGGTGTATTACAGCCGGGCTCTGCAGGAGCACAAGCAGGTATATACCCCACACTGGAGGGGGCGCCGGGGGGGCAGTGGTGTATTACAGCCAGGCTCTGCAGGAGCACAAGCAGGTATATACCCCACACTGGAGGGGGCGCCGGGGGGCAGTGGTGTATTACAGCCAGGCTCTGCAGGAGCACAAGCAGGTATATACCCCACACTGGGAGGGGGCGCCGGGGGGCAGTGGTGTATTACAGCCAGGCTCTGCAGGAGCACAAGCAGGTATATACCCCACACTGGAGGGGGGCGCCGGGGGGCAGTGGTGTATTACAGCCAGGCTCTGCAGGAGCACAAGCAGGTATATACCCCACACTGGAGGGGGCGCCGGGGGGGCAGTGGTGTATTACAGCCGGGCTCTGCAGGAGCACAAGCAGGTATATACCCCACACTGGAGGGGGCGCCGGGGGGCAGTGGTGTATTACAGCCAGGCTCTGCAGGAGCACAAGCAGGTATATACCCCACACTGGAGGGGGCGCCGGGGGGGCAGTGGTGTATTACAGCCGGGCTCTGCAGGAGCACAAGCAGGTATATACCCCACACTGGAGGGGGGCGCCGGGGGGCAGTGGTGTATTACAGCCAGGCTCTGCAGGAGCACAAGCAGGTATATACCCCACACTGGGGGGGGCGCCGGGGGGCAGTGGTGTATTACAGCCAGGCTCTGCAGGAGCACAAGCAGGTATATACCCCACACTGGAGGGGGCGCCGGGGGGCAGTGGTGTATTACAGCCGGGCTCTGCAGGAGCACAAGCAGGTATATACCCCACACTGGAGGGGGCGCCGGGGGGCAGTGGTGTATTACAGCCAGGCTCTGCAGGAGCACAAGCAGGTATATACCCCACACTGGAGGGGGCGCCGGGGGGCAGTGGTGTATTACAGCCAGGCTCTGCAGGAGCACAAGCAGGTATATACCCCACACTGGGGGGGGGCGCCGGGGGGCAGTGGTGTATTACAGCCAGGCTCTGCAGGAGCACAAGCAGGTATATACCCCACACTGGAGGGGGCGCCGGGGGGCAGTGGTGTATTACAGCCGGGCTCTGCAGGAGCACAAGCAGGTATATACCCCACACTGGGGGGGCGCCGGGGGGCAGTGGTGTATTACAGCCGGGCTCTGCAGGAGCACAGCAGGTATATACCCCCACTGGGGGGGCGCCGGGGGGCGTGGTGTATTACAGCCGGGCTCTGCAGGAGCACAAGCAGGTATATACCCCACACTGGGGGGGGCGCCGGGGGGCAGTGGTGTATTACAGCCAGGCTCTGCAGGAGCACAAGCAGGTATATACCCCACACTGGAGGGGGCGCGGGGGGCAGTGGTGTATTACAGCCGGGCTCTGCAGGAGCACAAGCAGGTATATACCCCACACTGGAGGGGGCGCCGGGGGGCAGTGGTGTATTACAGCCGGGCTCTGCAGGAGCACAAGCAGGTATATACCCCACACTGGAGGGGGCGGGGGGGCAGTGGTGATTACAGCCGGGCTCTGCAGGAGCACAAGCGGTATATACCCCACCTGGGGGGGCCGGGGGGCAGTGGTGTATTACAGCCGGGCTCTGCAGGAGCACAAGCAGGTATATACCCCACACTGGAGGGGGCGCCGGGGGGCAGTGGTGTATTACAGCCAGGCTCTGCAGGAGCACAAGCAGGTATATACCCCACACTGGAGGGGGGCGCCGGGGGGCAGTGGTGTATTACAGCCAGGCTCTGCAGGAGCACAAGCAGGTATATACCCCACACTGGAGGGGGCGCCGGGGGGCAGTGGTGTATTACAGCCAGGCTCTGCAGGAGCACAAGCAGGTATATACCCCACACTGGGGGGGGGCGCCGGGGGGCAGTGGTGTATTACAGCCAGGCTCTGCAGGAGCACAAGCAGGTATATACCCCACACTGGAGGGGGGCGCCGGGGGGCAGTGGTGTATTACAGCCAGGCTCTGCAGGAGCACAAGCAGGTATATACCCCACACTGGAGGGGGGCGCCGGGGGGGCAGTGGTGTATTACAGCCAGGCTCTGCAGGAGCACAAGCAGGTATATACCCCACACTGGAGGGGGGCGCCGGGGGGCAGTGGTGTATTACAGCCGGGCTCTGCAGGAGCACAAGCAGGTATATACCCCACACTGGAGGGGGCGCCGGGGGGCAGTGGTGTATTACAGCCAGGCTCTGCAGGAGCACAAGCAGGTATATACCCCACACTGGAGGGGGCGCCGGGGGGCAGTGGTGTATTACAGCCGGGCTCTGCAGGAGCACAAGCAGGTATATACCCCACACTGGAGGGGGGGCGCCGGGGGGCAGTGGTGTATTACAGCCGGGCTCTGCAGGAGCACAAGCAGGTATATACCCCACACTGGGGGGGGCGCCGGGGGGCAGTGGTGTATTACAGCCAGGCTCTGCAGGAGCACAAGCAGGTATATACCCCACACTGGAGGGGGCGCCGGGGGGGCAGTGGTGTATTACAGCCGGGCTCTGCAGGAGCACAAGCAGGTATATACCCCACACTGGAGGGGGCGCCGGGGGGCAGTGGTGTATTACAGCCAGGCTCTGCAGGGCAGCAGGTATAACCCCACACGGGGGGCGTCGCGACAAGCAGGTATATACCCCACACTGGGGGGCGCCGGGGGGCAGTGGTGTATTACAGCCACGCTCTGCAGGAGCACAAGCAGGTATATACCCCACACTGGAGGGGGGCGCCGGGGGGGCAGTGGTGTATTACAGCCGGGCTCTGCAGCACAAGCAGGTATATACCCCACACTGGGGGGGGGCGCCAGGGGGCAGTGGTGTATTACAGCCACGCTCTGCAGGAGCACAAGCAGGTATATACCCCACACAGGAGGGGGCGCCGGGGGGGCAGTGGTGTATTACAGCCAGGCTCTGCAGGAGCACAAGCAGGTATATACCCCACACTGGAGGGGGCGCCGGGGGGCAGTGGTGTATTACAGCCGGGCTCTGCAGGAGCACAAGCAGGTATATACCCCACACTGGAGGGGGCGCCGGGGGGCAGTGGTGTATTACAGCCGGGCTCTGCAGGAGCACAAGCAGGTATATACCCCACACTGGAGGGGGCGCCGGGGGGCAGTGGTGTATTACAGCCGGGCTCTGCAGGAGCACAAGCAGGTATATACCCCACACTGGAGGGGGCGCCGGGGGGCAGTGGTGTATTACAGCCGGGCTCTGCAGGAGCACAAGCAGGTATATACCCCACACTGGGGGGGGGCGCCGGGGGGCAGTGGTGTATTACAGCCAGGCTCTGCAGGAGCACAAGCAGGTATATACCCCACACTGGGGGGGGCGCCGGGGGGCAGTGGTGTATTACAGCCGGGCTCTGCAGGAGCACAAGCAGGTATATACCCCACACTGGGGGGGGCACCGGGGGGCAGTGGTGTATTACAGCCAAGCTCTGCAGGAGCACAAGCAGGTATATACCCCACACTGGAGGGGGCGCCGGGGGGCAGTGGTGTATTACAGCCAGGCTCTGCAGGAGCACAAGCAGGTATATACCCCACACAGGAGGGGGCGCCGGGTGGCATTGGTGTATTACAGCCAGGCTCTGCAGGAGCACAAGCAGGTATATACCCCACACTGGAGGGGGCGCCGGGGGGCAGTGGTGTATTACAGCCAGGCTCTGCAGGAGCTCAAGCAGGTATATACCCCACACTGGAGGGGGGCGCTGGGGGCAGTGGTGTATTATAGCCGGGCTCTGCAGGAGCACAAGCAGGTATATACCCCACACTGGGGGGGGCGCCGGGGGGGCAGTGGTGTATTACAGCCGGGCTCTGCAGGAGCACAAGCAGGTATATACCCCACACTGGAGGGGGCGCCGGGGGGCAGTGGTGTATTACAGCCGGGCTCTGCAGGAGCACAAGCAGGTATATACCCCACACTGGAGGGGGGCGCCGGGGGGGCAGTGGTGTATTACAGCCGGGCTCTGCAGGAGCACAAGCAGGTATATACCCCACACTGGAGGGGGCGCGGGGGGGGCAGTGGTGTATTACAGCCGGGCTCTGCAGGAGCACAAGCAGGTATATACCCCACACTGGAGGGGGCGCCGGGGGGCAGTGGTGTATTACAGCCAGGCTCTGCAGGAGCTCAAGCAGGTATATACCCCACACTGGAGGGGGCGCCGGGGGGCAGTGGTGTATTACAGCCAGGCTCTGCAGGAGCTCAAGCAGGTATATACCCCACACTGGAGGGGGCGCCGGGGGGCAGTGGTGTATTACAGCCGGGCTCTGCAGGAGCACAAGCAGGTATATACCCCACACAGGAGGGGGCGCCGGGGGGGCAGTGGTGTATTACAGCCAGGCTCTGCAGGAGCTCAAGCAGGTATATACCCCACACAGGAGGGGGCGCCGGGAGGGCAGTGGTGTATTACAGCCGGGCTCTGCAGCACAAGCAGGTATATACCCCACACTGGGGGGGCGCCGGGGGGCAGTGGTGTATTACAGCCAGGCTCTGCAGCACAAGCAGGTATATACCCCACACTGGAGGGGGCGCCGGGGGGCAGTGGTGTATTACAGCCGGGCTCTGCAGCACAAGCAGGTATATACCCCACACTGGGGGGGGGCGCCAGGGGGCAGTGGTGTATTACAGCCACGCTCTGCAGGAGCACAAGCAGGTATATACCCCACACAGGAGGGGGCGCCGGGGGGGCAGTGGTGTATTACAACCGGGCTCTGCAGGAGCACAAGCAGGTATATACCCCACACTGGAGGGGGCGCCGGGGGGCAGTGGTGTATTACAGCCAGGCTCTGCAGCACAAGCAGGTATATACCCCACACTGGAGGGGGCGCCGGGGGGCAGTGGTGTATTACAGCCGGGCTCTGCAGGAGCACAAGCAGGTATATACCCCACACTGGAGGGGGCGCCGGGGGCAGTGGTGTATTACAGCCGGGCTCTGCAGGAGCACAAGCAGGTATATACCCCACACTGGGGGGGGGGCGCCGGGGGGCAGTGGTGTATTACAGCCAGGCTCTGCAGGAGCACAAGCAGGTATATACCCCACACTGGAGGGGGCGCTGGGGGGGCAGTGGTGTAGTACAGCCAGGCTCTGCAGGAGCACAAGCAGGTATATACCCCACACTGGAGGGGGCACCGGGGGGCAGTGGT
Source organism: Leptodactylus fallax (assembly GCA_947044405.1). Lineage (NCBI taxonomy): Eukaryota > Metazoa > Chordata > Amphibia > Anura > Leptodactylidae > Leptodactylus > Leptodactylus fallax. The sequence continues at coordinate 163,377 of CAMRHE010001030.1, read as the reverse complement.
GTATTACAGCCGGGCTCTGCAGGAGCACAAGCAGGTATATACCCCACACTGGGGGGCGCCGGGGGGCAGTGGTGTATTACAGCCAGGCTCTGCAGGAGCACAAGCAGGTATATACCCCACACTGGAGGGGGCGCCGGGGGGGCCGTGGTGTATTACAGCCAGGCTCTGCAGGAGCACAAGCAGGTATATACCCCACACTGGAGGGGGCGCCGGGGGGGCAGTGGTGTATTACAGCCAGGCTCTGCAGGAGCACAAGCAGGTATATACCCCACACTGGGGGGGGCGCCGGGGGGCAGTTGGTGTATACGCCGGGCTCTGCGGAGCACAAGCAGGTATATACCCCACACTGGGGGGCGCCGGGGGGCAGTGGTGTATTACAGCCGGGCTCTGCAGGAGCACAAGCAGGTATATACCCCACACTGGAGGGGGGGCGCCGGGGGGCAGTGGTGTATTACAGCCAGGCTCTGCAGGAGCACAAGGTATATACCCCACACTGGAGGGGGCGCGGGGGCGGGAGTGGTGTATTACAGCCAGGCTCTGCAGGAGCACAAGCAGGTATATACCCCACACTGGAGGGGGCGCCGGGGGGCAGTGGTGTATTACAGCCAGGCTCTGCAGGAGCACAAGCAGGTATATACCCCACACTGGAGGGGGCGCCGGGGGGCAGTGGTGTATTACAGCCAGGCTCTGCAGGAGCACAAGCAGGTATATACCCCACACTGGGGGGCGCCGGGGGGCAGTGGTGTATTACAGCCGGGCTCTGCAGGAGCACAAGCAGGTATATACCCCACACTGGAGGGGGGGCGCCGGGGGGCAGTGGTGTATTACAGCCAGGCTCTGCAGGAGCACAAGCAGGTATATACCCCACACTGGGGGGGGCGCCGGGGGGCAGTGGTGTATTACAGCCAGGCTCTGCAGGAGCACAAGCAGGTATATACCCCACACTGGGGGGGGGCGCCGGGGGGCAGTGGTGTATTACAGCCAGGCTCTGCAGGAGCACAAGCAGGTATATACCCCACACTGGAGGGGGCGCCGGGGGGCCGTGGTGTATTACAGCCAGGCTCTGCAGGAGCACAAGCAGGTATATACCCCACACTGGAGGGGGGCGCCGGGGGGGCAGTGGTGTATTACAGCCAGGCTCTGCAGGAGCACAAGCAGGTATATACCCCACACTGGAGGGGGCGCCGGGGGGCATTGGTGTATTACAGCCAGGCTCTGCAGGAGCACAAGCAGGTATATACCGCACACTGGGGGGGGGCGCCGGGGGGGCAGTGGTGTATTACAGCCGGGCTCTGCAGGAGCACAAGCAGGTATATACCCCACACTGGGGGGGGCGCCGGGGGGCAGTGGTGTATTACAGCCGGGCTCTGCAGGAGCACAAGCAGGTATATACCCCACACTGGGGGGGGACGCCGGGGGGCAGTGGTGTATTACAGCCGGGCTCTGCAGCACAAGCAGGTATATACCCCACACTGGAGGGGGCGCCGGGGGGCAGTGGTGTATTACAGCCAGGCTCTGCAGGAGCACAAGCAGGTATATACCCCACACTGGGGGGGGGCGCCGGGGGGGCAGTGGTGTATTACAGCCAGGCTCTGCAGGAGCACAAGCAGGTATATACCCCACACTGGAGGGGGCGCCGGGGGGCCGTGGTGTATTACAGCCAGGCTCTGCAGGAGCACAAGCAGGTATATACCCCACACTGGAGGGGGCGCCGGGGGGGCAGTGGTGTATTACAGCCAGGCTCTGCAGGAGCACAAGCAGGTATATACCCCACACTGGAGGGGGGCGCCGGGGGGCATTGGTGTATTACAGCCAGGCTCTGCAGGAGCACAAGCAGGTATATACCGCACACTGGGGGGGGGCGCGGGGGGCAGTGGTGTATTACAGCCGGGCTCTGCAGGAGCACAAGCAGGTATATACCCCACACTGGGGGGGGCGCGGGGGGCAGTGGTGTATTACAGCCGGGCTCTGCAGGAGCACAAGCAGGTATATACCCCACACTGGGGGGGACGCCGGGGGGCAGTGGTGTATTACAGCCGGGCTCTGCAGCACAAGCAGGTATATACCCCACACTGGAGGGGGGCGCCGGGGGGCAGTGGTGTATTACAGCCAGGCTCTGCAGGAGCACAAGGTATATACCCCACACTGGAGGGGGCGCCGGGGGGGCAGTGGTGTATTACAGCCAGGCTCTGCAGGAGCACAAGCAGGTATATACACCACACTGGAGGGGGCGCCGGGGGGCAGTGGTGTATTACAGCCGGGCTCTGCAGCACAAGCAGGTATATACCCCACACTGGGGGGGGGCGCCAGGGGGCAGTGGTGTATTACAGCCACGCTCTGCAGGAGCACAAGCAGGTATATACCCCACACAGGAGGGGGCGCCGGGGGGCAGTGGTGTATTACAACCGGGCTCTGCAGGAGCACAAGCAGGTATATACCCCACACTGGAGGGGGCGCCGGGGGGCAGTGGTGTATTACAGCCAGGCTCTGCAGCACAAGCAGGTATATACCCCACACTGGAGGGGGCGCCGGGGGGCAGTGGTGTATTACAGCCGGGCTCTGCAGGAGCACAAGCAGGTATATACCCCACACTGGAGGGGGCGCCGGGGGCAGTGGTGTATTACAGCCGGGCTCTGCAGGAGCACAAGCAGGTATATACCCCACACTGGGGGGGGGGCGCCGGGGGGCAGTGGTGTATTACAGCCAGGCTCTGCAGGAGCACAAGCAGGTATATACCCCACACTGGAGGGGGCGCTGGGGGGCAGTGGTGTAGTACAGCCAGGCTCTGCAGGAGCACAAGCAGGTATATACCCCACACTGGAGGGGGGCACCGGGGGGCAGTGGTGTATTACAGCCGGGCTCTGCAGGAGCACAAGCAGGTATATACCCCACACTGGGGGGGGGGCGCCGGGGGGGCAGTGGTGTATTACAGCCAGGCTCTGCAGGAGCACAAGCAGGTATATACCCCACACTGGAGGGGGCGCCGGGGGGCCGTGGTGTATTACAGCCAGGCTCTGCAGGAGCACAAGCAGGTATATACCCCACACTGGAGGGGGCGCCGGGGGGCAGTGGTGTATTACAGCCAGGCTCTGCAGGAGCACAAGCAGGTATATACCCCACACTGGAGGGGGCGCCGGGGGGCATTGGTGTATTACAGCCAGGCTCTGCAGGAGCACAAGCAGGTATATACCGCACACTGGGGGGGGCGCCGGGGGGGCAGTGGTGTATTACAGCCGGGCTCTGCAGGAGCACAAGCAGGTATATACCCCACACTGGGGGGGGGCGCCGGGGGGGCAGTGGTGTATTACAGCCGGGCTCTGCAGGAGCACAAGCAGGTATATACCCCACACTGGGGGGGGACGCCGGGGGGCAGTGGTGTATTACAGCCGGGCTCTGCAGCACAAGCAGGTATATACCCCACACTGGAGGGGGCGCCGGGGGGCAGTGGTGTATTACAGCCAGGCTCTGCAGGAGCACAAGGTATATACCCCACACTGGAGGGGGCGCCGGGGGGCAGTGGTGTATTACAGCCAGGCTCTGCAGGAGCACAAGCAGGTATATACACCACACTGGAGGGGGCGCCGGGGGGGCAGTGGTGTATTACAGCCAGGCTCTGCAGGAGCACAAGCAGGTATATACCCCACACTGGAGGGGGCGCGGGGGGCAGTGGTGTATTACAGCCAGGCTCTGCAGGAGCACAAGCAGGTATATACCCCACACTGGGGGGGGCGCGGGGGGCAGTGGTGTATTACAGCCGGGCTCTGCAGGAGCACAAGCAGGTATATACCCCACACTGGAGGGGGCGCCGGGGGGCAGTGGTGTATTACAGCCAGGCTCTGCAGGAGCACAAGCAGGTATATACCCCACACTGGGGGGGGCGCCGGGGGGCAGTGGTGTATTACAGCCAGGCTCTGCAGGAGCACAAGCAGGTATATACCCCACACTGGGGGGGGGCCGGGGGGCAGTGGTGTATTACAGCCAGGCTCTGCAGGAGCACAAGCAGGTATATACCCCACACTGGAGGGGGCGCCGGGGGACGTGGTGTATTACAGCCAGGCTCTGCAGGAGCACAAGCAGGTATATACCCCACACTGGAGGGGGCGCCGGGGGGCAGTGGTGTATTACAGCCAGGCTCTGCAGGAGCACAAGCAGGTATATACCCCACACTGGAGGGGGCGCCGGGGGGCATTGGTGTATTACAGCCAGGCTCTGCAGGAGCACAAGCAGGTATATACCGCACACTGGGGGGGGCGCCGGGGGGGCAGTGGTGTATTACAGCCGGGCTCTGCAGGAGCACAAGCAGGTATATACCCCACACTGGGGGGGGGCGCCGGGGGGCAGTGGTGTATTACAGCCGGGCTCTGCAGGAGCACAAGCAGGTATATACCCCACACTGGGGGGGGACGCCGGGGGGGCAGTGGTGTATTACAGCCGGGCTCTGCAGCACAAGCAGGTATATACCCCACACTGGAGGGGGCGCCGGGGGGCAGTGGTGTATTACAGCCAGGCTCTGCAGGAGCACAAGGTATATACCCCACACTGGAGGGGGCGCCGGGGGGCAGTGGTGTATTACAGCCAGGCTCTGCAGGAGCACAAGCAGGTATATACACCACACTGGAGGGGGCGCCGGGGGGCAGTGGTGTATTACAGCCAGGCTCTGCAGGAGCACAAGCAGGTATATACCCCACACTGGAGGGGGCGCCGGGGGGGCAGTGGTGTATTACAGCCAGGCTCTGCAGGAGCACAAGCAGGTATATACCCCACACTGGGGGGGGCGCCGGGGGGCAGTGGTGTATTACAGCCGGGCTCTGCAGGAGCACAAGCAGGTATATACCCCACACTGGAGGGGGCGCCGGGGGGCAGTGGTGTATTACAGCCAGGCTCTGCAGGAGCACAAGCAGGTATATACCCCACACTGGGGGGGACGCCGGGGGGCAGTGGTGTATTACAGCCAGGCTCTGCAGGAGCACAAGCAGGTATATACCCCACACTGGGGGGGGCGCCGGGGGGCAGTGGTGTATTACAGCCAGGCTCTGCAGGAGCACAAGCAGGTATATACCCCACACTGGAGGGGGGCGCCGTGGGGCAGTGGTGTATTACAGCCAGGCTCTGCAGGAGCACAAGCAGGTATATACCCCACACTGGAGGGGTCGCCGGTGGGCAGTGGTGTATTACAGCCGGGCTCTGCAGGAGCACAAGCAGGTATATACCCCACACTGGGGGGGCGCCGGGGGGGCAGTGGTGTATTACAGCCAGGCTCTGCAGGAGCACAAGCAGGTATATACCCCACACTGGAGGGGGCGCCGGGGGGCAGTGGTGTATTACAACCGGGCTCTGCAGGAGCACAAGCAGGTATATACCCCACACTGGAGGGGGCGCCGGGGGGCAGTGGTGTATTACAGCCGGGCTCTGCAGGAGCACAAGCAGGTATATACCCCACACTGGAGGGGGCGCCGGGGGGCATTGGTGTATTACAGCCAGGCTCTGCAGGAGCACAAGCAGGTATATACCCCACACTGGAGGGGGGCAGTGGTGTATTACAGCCGGGCTCTGCAGGACCACAAGCAGGTATATGCCCCACAGTGGAGGGGGCGCCGGGGGGCAGTGGTGTATTACAGCCAGGCTCTGCAGGAGCACAAGCAGGTATATACCCCACACTGGAGGGGGCGCCGGGGGGGCAGTGGTGTATTACAGCCAGGCTCTGCAGGAACACAAGCAGGTATATACCCCACACTGGGGGGGGCGCCGGGGGGCAGTGGTGTATTACAGCCGGGCTCTGCAGGAGCACAAGCAGGTATATACCCCACACTGGAGGGGGGGGGGCAGTGGTGTATTACAGCCAGGCTCTGCAGGAGCACAAGCAGGTATATACCCCACACTGGAGGGGGGCGCCGGGGGGGCAGTGGTGTATTACAGCCGGGCTCTGCAGGAGCACAAGCAGGTATATACCCCACACTGGAGGGGGCGCCGGGGGCAGTGGTGTATTACAGCCAGGCTCTGCAGGAGCACAAGCAGGTATATACCCCACACTGGGGGGGCGCCGGGGGGCAGTGGTGTATTACAGCCAGGCTCTGCAGGAGCTAAAGCAGGTATATACCCCACACTGGAGGGGGCGCCGGGGGGGCAGTGGTGTATTACAGCCAGGCTCTGCAGGAGCACAAGCAGGTATATACCCCACACTGGAGGGGGGCGCCGGGAGGCAGTGGTGTATTACAGCCGGGCTCTGCAGGAGCACAAGCAGGTATATACCCCACACTGGAGGGGGCGCCGGGGGGCAGTGGTGTATTACAGCCAGGCTCTGCAGGAGCACAAGCAGGTATATACCCCACACTGGAGGGGGCGCCGGGGGGCAGTGGTGTATTACAGCCAGGCTCTGCAGGAGCACAAGCAGGTATATACCCCACACTGGAGGGGGCGCCGGGGGGGCAGTGGTGTATTACAGCCAGGCTCTGCAGGAGCACAAGCAGGTATATACCCCACACTGGGGGGGCGCCGGGGGGCAGTGGTGTATTACAGCCAGGCTCTGCAGGAGCACAAGCAGGTATATACCCCACACTGGGAGGGGGTGGCCGGGGGGCAGTGGTGTATTACAGCCGGGCTCTGCAGGAGCACAAGCAGGTATATACCCCACACTGGGGGGGGGCGCCGGGGGGCAGTGGTGTATTACAGCCAGGCTCTGCAGGAGCACAAGCAGGTATATACCCCACACTGGAGGGGGGCGCCGGGGGGCATTGGTGTATTACAGCCAGGCTCTGCAGGAGCACAAGCAGGTATATACCCCACACTGGAGGGGGCCGGGGGGCAGTGGTGTATTACAGCCGGGCTCTGCAGGAGCACAAGCAGGTATATACCCCACACTGGAGGGGGCGCCGGGGGGCAGTGGTGTATTACAGCCAGGCTCTGCAGGAGCACAAGCAGGTATATACCCCACACTGGAGGGGGCGCCGGGGGGCAGTGGTGTATTACAGCCGGGCTCTGCAGGAGCACAAGCAGGTATATACCCCACACTGGAGGGGGGCGCCGGGGGGGCAGTGGTGTATTACAGCCGGGCTCTGCAGGAGCACAAGCAGGTATATACCCCACACTGGAGGGGGCGCCGGGGGGCAGTGGTGTATTACAGCCAGGCTCTGCAGGAGCACAAGCAGGTATATACCCCACACTGGGGGGGGCGCCGGGGGGGCAGTGGTGTATTACAGCCAGGCTCTGCAGGAGCACAAGCAGGTATATACCCCACACAGGAGGGGGCGCCGGGGGGCAGTGGTGTATTACAGCCGGGCTCTGCAGGACCACAAGCAGGTATATACCCCACACTGGAGGGGGGTGCCGGGGGGCAGTGGTGTATTACAGCCAGGCTCTGCAGGAGCACAAGCAGGTATATACCCCACACTGGAGGGGGCGCCGGGGGGGCAGTGGTGTATTACAGCCAGGCTCTGCAGGAGCACAAGCAGGTATATACCCCACACTGGAGGGGGGCGCCGGGGGGCAGTGGTGTATTACAGCCAGGCTCTGCAGGAGCACAAGCAGGTATATACCCCACACTGGGGGGGACGCCGGGGGGCAGTGGTGTATTACAGCCGGGCTCTGCAGGAGCACAAGCAGGTATATACCCCACACTGGAGGGGGTGCCGGGGGGCATTGGTGTATTACAGCCAGGCTCTGCAGGAGCACAAGCAGGTATATACCCCACACAGGAGGGGGCGCCGGGGGGCAGTGGTGTATTACAGCCAGGCTCTGCAGGAGCACAAGCAGGTATATACCCCACACTGGGGGGGGCGCCGGGGGGGGCAGTGGTGTATTACAGCCGGGCTCTGCAGGACCACAAGCAGGTATATACCCCACACTGGAGGGGGCGCTGGGGGGCAGTGGTGTATTACAGCCGGGCTCTGCAGCACAAGCAGGTATATACCCCACACTGGAGGGGCCGCCGGGGGGGCAGTGGTGTATTACAGCCAGGCTCTGCAGGAGCACAAGCAGGTATATACCCCACACTGGGGGGGGCGCCGGGGGGGCAGTGGTGTATTACAGCCAGGCTCTGCAGGAGCACAAGCAGGTATATACCCCACACTGGAGCGGGCGCCGGGGGGCAGTGGTGTATTACAGCCAGGCTCTGCAGGAGCACAAGCAGGTATATACCCCACACTGGGGGGGGGGGGCGCCGGGGGGCAGTGGTGTATTACAGCCGGGCTCTGCAGGAGCACAAGCAGGTATATACCCCACACTGGAGGGGGGGGCAGTGGTGTATTACAGCCGGGCTCTGCAGGACCACAAGCAGGTATATACCCCACACTGGAGGGGGGGCAGTGGTGTATTACAGCCGGGCTCTGCAGGACCACAAGCAGGTATATGCCCCACACTGGAGGGGGCGCCGGGGGGCAGTGGTGTATTACAGCCGGGCTCTGCAGGAGCACAAGCAGGTATATACCCCACACTGGGGGGGGCGCCGGGGGGCAGTGGTGTATTACAGCCAGGCTCTGCAGGAGCACAAGCAGGTATATACCCCACACTGGAGGGGGGGCAGTGGTGTATTACAGCCGGGCTCTGCAGGACCACAAGCAGGTATATGCCCCACACTGGAGGGGGCGCCGGGGGGCAGTGGTGTATTACAGCCAGGCTCTGCAGGAGCACAAGCAGGTATATACCCCACACTGGAGGGGGGCGCCGGGGGGCAGTGGTGTATTACAGCCGGGCTCTGCAGGAGCACAAGCAGGTATATACCCCACACTGGAGGGGGGTGCCGGGGGGGCAGTGGTGTATTACAGCCAGGCTCTGCAGGAGCACAAGCAGGTATATACCCCACACTGGAGGGGGCGCCGGGGGGCAGTGGTGTATTACAGCCGGGCTCTGCAGGAGCACAAGCAGGTATATACCCCACACTGGGGGGGGGGGCACCGGGGGGCAGTGGTGTATTACAGCCGGGCTCTGCAGGAGCACAAGCAGGTATATACCCCACACTGGAGGGGGCGCCGGGGGGCAGTGGTGTATTACAGCCGGGCTCTGCAGGAGCACAAGCAGGTATATACCCCACACTGGAGGGGGCGCCGGGGGGCAGTGGTGTATTACAGCCGGGTGTAGAGGTCCAGGATGTTTAACCCCTCACACACTTAGGTCACCCTCCTGTGCCATTATGGTTGTCTCTTTTCCCCCAGCAATCAGGAGACCAGCAGCCCCCCCCATGGCGACTCCTTGTGAAAGGACCAGGGTGTGACCGGCGGGCGCTCTGGTGAATGGGGTCAGACACTTATTCCCTATCCTGGCACACCCCCTATAATAATGGCCTCCAGGTACAGAGGCTGAGCCCATAAGTCTCCCTCCATTGTATTCGGGACTGTTTGGCCTCTCCGTTCACTGACATGATGCAGGGATATTAATAACCTATCAAGAAATTAAAATCTAGAGTTTCTGTATAGACGGTAAACCTGAGCGTGAAGCGATCATGTGATCAGGTCATGGTGTAGGCGCTGCACGCCACTGCTCAGCCGATCCTGGACAGGAGGGGGCAGCGGTGTACGTGTCCTATATGGGTTCTCAGAGATGGGTGGTGGTCTCAGTGCTCAGACCCTCACTGGTCACTATGACATGTCAGATTCTGACTGTAACCATAGTGATTGTTCACAGATGTGCTCAAGTCGTTCTCCATATTCCAATCAGAAGGCAGCCTTCGGGGGCCCGGAGCCCACGGCGTTCCCCATGCCTGCACACAGTGAGAGCTCTGCCTGCCCATCATCCCGCGCCTGTCCGACTATCCCAGGACCTTACCGCCCTCCACGTACCGCCAGCGAGGACATGACCAGCGACGAGGAGAGGATGGTCATCTGTGAGGAGGAAGGGGACGATGACGTGATCGGTAAGTTGACGCCATCGGCCGCAGGTCTCCTGGCCAGCCCCTTCTTTACCTAATGAGTCTCCCCCTCAGCAGATGACGGCTTCGGCTGCACAGACATCGACCTGAAATGTAAGGAGCGCGTCACGGACAGCGACAGCGAGGGGGCTTCCGGAGACGAGCCAGAAGGCAAGGTGAATGGCGCAATGTTCCCACAATCCTTTGCTGTGTTAGCTTGTTGTTCCTGCAGTTTAACCCTGTCCTTGCTGTTTCTCCAGGGTGCCCTACAAGGCGTCTTCTCCCCAGTGATTCGCTCCTCTTCTCTTTCTGGGAACTTTCCACTTTCCTCCGATGACTTGAAATCTGACAGAGCGGTGAATATGGTTCAGTCACCGAAACCCAGCGAGCACCCACAAGCCTCCTTCCCTCGGGGCTACCCTCCTCTTCCTCCAGCCAAACCTCCTCCTCGCCTGCCCAGCCAGCACCAGGCCAAAAGGCCGCCGGAAGTGCGCTTCACCATGGTGGACCCTGCCGCCAGCTACAAGAGGAAGCGCAGCTTGGAGAGCGGGGGTCAGAAGGCGATGGGAGAGGCGGCCCCTCCTGCCGCTCAGTACACCACCCAGTCCGTTATCTCCTCCAGTGCGCCCCAGACTCTGGTCCTGCCCAGTTTACCTTCCCCAAACCCCTCCAGCAGCGCTGTGTATTCTTCAGTCCCCAGAGCGTACGATGTGCATCGAGGGACCCCAGAGAGCCGCTCTGTTGTGCCCACTGTAGGGACTGTACTGGTGTCAGGACCACAGGGACTGGGAGTCCTCCCGCCCGGCCTGAAGCCAGCCTCCACCATGGTGACTAATGTGGTGAAGCCAGTCAGCAGCACGCCCGTGCCCATTGCCAGCAAGCCATTGCCGGTGAGCCGGAGCAGCAGCAGCAGCGAGCTATGTGATGGCAGAATCCCCGGCTCCCCGGTGGGCATAGGCGTGGTGTACACCCATGACAGGAAACCGGTGCAGCAGCTGACATCCCCAGCCTCTTCTCCGCTCCCACAAGGAAAGCCAGCCGGTGGGCTAGTGACTAACCTCCTGGTGGGGGCGCCCAACTACGGACAGCCTGCTCCTTCCTCTGGTAACGGCACCGGAGCCGCTCCGGTCACCGCTCTGCAGTTCATTACCCAGAATCCTGCGGGCAGTCCTAATGGCGCCGTGCCTCTGGGAATCCTTCAGCCACAGCAACTACTTCCTGCAGCATCGGGCAAGCGGGGTGGCATTACACAAGTACAGTATATTTTGCCCACCATTCCGCAGCAGCTTCCCGGGGGCATCCAGTTCACTCTACCACCTGGAAATGCGAAGGTCATCGCCGCCCCGCAGGCTGTTCCAATCGTCCAGCCTGGTCCTGCTGCCAGCCCCTCGCTGGGTATTGTGTCAGGACCTGGTAAAGGTAAGTCACGCTGACCACCCCGCCCTCTTATATCTTCACTGTCCACCTCTCTACCGCCCCCTTATGGTGTCTCTTCTCATTCACAGCCCAGTCGCTGTCTCCAGCCCCTTCACCAGGGAGTTGTACCCAGCTGCTGCCCGGGCCAGGGATCCTGGCGCCCAGTGCTCCAGTGCAGGGCAAGATGCTGGTACCTGTGACCGCCCCCCATGTGACCGTGCGGACCGGACCTGCAGCGCAGTTACCGCTAGTCACCTCTCCCTTCCCCGTGCAGAACGGTGCCCAGCCCACCAATAAGGTGAGCGTCCGGGAGATCAAACCTCTTTGCCACTGCTCGGAGAGATCTGTTACTACAGGGCAACCAAATCTTTTGGCTGTGTCAAAGGGGTAAACAATTTGGTGGAAATCATCTGTGGTCTGTGGTTAGATGTCACCCACGTAACCTTGTGTGTCTATAATGTATTACAATGGTACAGCCAGAATCCAGGGGCACTGGGAGGATGATCACCGGGGCTCGGCCTTCATGTCCTGGCTGAGCTCCCTGCCATGGTCGCTTCCACATTGTGCAGTCCTGGCCGTGCCCTCTAGGGGGCATTAGTAAGTGTAGTTCTGTGCTGATGTCAGTAGCTGGAAGGTCCTGGCAGGCACTACCTAGGTAGATCCTATCACAATGTCTGTTCTAGTGACTTTACTGCCTTTACTTTGCAGATTATTCAGATCACTCCAATGCCCGTGGTGCAGCCGCCGGCTCCATCCCAGAGTGCCTTAGTGCCCCCTGTTAACTCCACACTCCAGAGCGCTATTCCTGTAACCATGGCCACTGCGACTGTCATGGCAGCATCTTCCCAACCACAGAAAGTCATCTTACCTTCTACTCGGTAAATACCAGACATGGTCATGGGTGTTCTCTGCATTGTATAAGGACAGCGGGCGCCCATGAGCTGACCCTGAGGGGGTAAGTGGGGACGGGGCCCCAGTTTGAGCCAAACTGAGTATTTACAAGGTGCCCAATGAGATCAATAGTAATCAAGTTACGTCCCCCAAATCGGCCATTGTGGTCAGCGGCTCTATGGCTATTGGGGAGGGGCTCTCTGTAAGGGTAACCCCTTATTATTAAAGGTATATGTCCGATTAGGGCCTAGAGGAGAGCACAGACCCCCAACCTTTTTGTAATCCCTATAAAAGAGTTCCCCAGTTGTGATTAAGGTTCGTCCTCTACTTCTTGTCCTGATGTTCTCTTCTCTTGCTCAGGATTACATACGTGCCCTCTGCGACAGGGCCCGCACTACCTCTGGTGACCACCAGCTCGCACTCCCAGGCTGCTACCCCAGGCACTGCCCCTTGTGTACAGACCACACTGGCGGCTGGCTCCATGGCTCTTGGCTTCACCACCATAAGCCCCAGTGGTCAGACCATCGTGCAACCACTACTGGCAGGTAAGATCTAGGAAACGCTTATTAAATAGAATTGGCCGTGGTAATGTCCAGGGGCTGTGTCTGCCATTATAGGTGAGTGTCCTCACTAGTGTGGGGCAGTACCAGGCACAGCCTATGGACAAGTTCCAAGTTCATAATGAAAATTGCTGTTTGATTTTTTGTTTTTTTTTTTTGGCATTTTTTTTAAATTTTCCATTGTTGTCCACTAGAGGGAGCAACATATCTATATATGTATATAGATATTATCTGTATAGCTGTGTATATTACCTGCAGACCAGTATGTATTACCTGGAGAGCAGTATACATTTTAGTATATATTACCTGCAGAGCTGTATATCTGCCTCTGCTGCTGCTTAAGGACCTGTCATTATATAATCTGAGGTCCTTAAGCAATTAGATCTGCTGCAGCAGAGGGCCGGCTCCTATACCTTTGCATTGCTCCCTCCAGTGGCCAAAAGTGGGAAATATGAAAAATTATTATTTATATAATATCTCCTGAAATGTGAAAAAATAAAAAATGCCAAAAATCGTAAAATAGTAATATGAATTTTTGTGATAGATTTCCTTTAAAAGAACACTAAACTTAGAAAAAATAAATCTCCCAGCACACTCTCTCTCCTCCAGTCGTCTTCCCTCCCTCACTCTCCTTCCCTCTGTTTCTTCTTCTTCCTCCTCCTCCTCCTCCTCTCTACCTCCTCCTTCTTCCTCTCTTCCTTGTTCCCGGTCTCCTCCTCCTTCCTCCTTCTTCTCTCCTCATTCCCAGTCTTCTCCTCCTTCCTCTCTTCCTCGTTCTCAGTCTCCTCCTCCTTCCTCTCTTCCTCGTTCTCAGTCTCCTCCTCCTTCCTCTCTTCCTCGTTCTCAGTCTCCTCCTCCTTCCTCTCTTCCTCGTTCTCAGTCTGCTCCTTTTTCCTCACTTCCTTGTTCTCAGTCTCCTCCTCCTCCTTCCTCTCTTCCTCGTTCTCAGTCTCCTCCTCCTCCTTCCTCTCTTCCTCGTTCTCAGTCTCCTCCTCCTCCTTCCTCTCTTCCTCATTCTCAGTCTGCTCCTTTTTCCTCACTTCCTTGTTCTCAGTCTCCTCCTCCTTCCTCTCTTCCTCTCTTCCTCGTTCTCAGTCTCCTCCTCCTCCTTCCTCTCTTCCTCGTTCTCAGTCTCCTCCTCCTTCCTCTCTTCCTCGTTCTCAGTCTCCTCCTCCTTCCTCTCTTCCTCGTTCTCAGTCTCCTCCTCCTCCTTCCTCTCTTCCTCGTTCTCAGCCTCCTCCTCCTCCTTCCTCTCTTCCTCGTTCTGTCTCCTCCTCCTCCTTCCTCTCTTCCTCGTTCTCAGTCTCCTCCTCCTCCCTCCTCTCTTCCTCGTTCTCAGCCTCCTCCTCCTCCTTCCTCTCTTCCTCGTTCAGTCTCCTCCTCCTTCCTCTCTTCCTCGTTCTCAGCCGCCGCCTCCTTCCTCTCTTCCTCGTTCTCAGTCTCCTCCTTTTTCCTCACTTCCTTGTTCTCAGTCTCCTCCTCCTCCTCCTTCCTCTCTTCCTCGTTCTCAGCCTCCACCTCGTTCTCAGCCGCCTTCTCCTTCCTCTCTTCCTCGTTCTCAGCTGCCTCCTCCTTCCTTGTTCTCCAGCCGCCTCCTCCTTCCTTGTTCTCAGCCGCCTCCTCCTTCCTCGTTCTCAGCCTCCTCCACCTTCCTCGTTCTCAGCCTCCTCCACCTTCCTCGTTCTCAGCCTCCTCCTCCTTCCTCGTTCTCAGCCTCCTCCACCTTCCTCGTTCTCAGCCTCCTCCTCCTTCCTCGTTCTCAGCCTCTTCCTCCTTCCTCGTTCTCAGCCTCCTCCTCGTTCTCAGTCTCCTCCTCCTTCCTCTCTTCCTCGTTCTCAGTCTCCTCCTCCTTCCTCTCTTCCTCGTTCTCAGTTTCCTCCTCCTTCCTCTCTTTCTCGTTCTCAGCCACTTCCTCCTTCCTCTCTTCCTTGTTCTGAGCCTCCTCCTCCTTCCTCTCTTCCTCCTTCTCAGTCTCCTCCTCCTTCCTCTCTTCCTCGTTCTCAGTCTCCTCCTCCTTCCTCTCTTCCTCGTTCTCAGCCTCCTCCTCCTTCCTCGTTCTCAGCCTCTTCCTCCTTCCTCGTTCTCAGCCTCCTCCTCGTTCTCAGTCTCCTCCTCCTTCCTCTCTTCCTCGTTCTCAGTCTCCTCCTCCTTCCTCTCTTCCTCGTTCTCAGTCTCCTCCTCCTTCCTCTCTCCCTTGTTCTGAGCCTCCTCCTCCTCCTCCTCCTTCCTCGTTCTCAGCCTCCTTCTCCTTCCTCGTTCTCAGCCTCCTCCTCCTTCCTCGTTCTCAGCCTCCTCCTCCTTCCTCGTTCTCAGCCTCCTCCTCCTTCCTCGTTCTCAGCCTCTTCTTCCTTCCTCTCTTCCTCGTTCTGAGTCTCCTCCTCCTCCTTCCTCTCTTCCTCGTTCTCAGTCTCCTCCTCCTCCTTCCTCTCTTCCTCGTTCAGTCTCCTCCTCCTTCCTCTCTTCCTCGTTCTCAGCCGCCGCCTCCTTCCTCTCTTCCTCGTTCTCAGTCTCCTCCTTTTCCTCCTTCTTGTTCTCGTCTCCTCCTCCTTCTCCTTCCTCTCTTCCTCATTCTCAGCCTCCACCTCCTTCCTCGTTCTCGCCGCCTTCTCCTTCCTCTCTTCCTCGTTCTCAGCTGCCTCCTCCTTCCTCGTTCTCAGCCTCTTCCTCCTTCCTCGTTCTCAGCCTCCTCCTCGTTCTCAGTCTCCTCCTCCTTCCTCTCTTCCTCGTTCTCAGTCTCCTCCTCCTTCCTCTCTTCCTCGTTCTCAGTCTCCTCCTCCTTCCTCTCTCCCTTGTTCTGAGCCTCCTCCTCCTCCTCCTCCTTCCTCGTTCTCAGCCTCCTTCTCCTTCCTCGTTCTCAGCCTCCTCCTCCTTCCTCGTTCTCAGCCTCCTCCTCCTTCCTCGTTCTCAGCCTCCTCCTCCTTCCTCGTTCTCAGCCTCTTCTTCCTTCCTCTCTTCCTCGTTCTGAGTCTCCTCCTCCTCCTTCCTCTCTTCCTCGTTCTCAGTCTCCTCCTCCTCCTTCCTCTCTTCCTCGTTCAGTCTCCTCCTCCTTCCTCTCTTCCTCGTTCTCAGCCGCCGCCTCCTTCCTCTCTTCCTCGTTCTTAGTCTCCTCCTTTTTCCTCACTTCTTTGTTCTCAGTCTCCTCCTCCTTCTCCTTCCTCTCTTCCTCATTCTCAGCCTCCACCTCCTTCCTCGTTCTCAGCCGCCTTCTCCTTCCTCTCTTCCTCGTTCTCAGCTGCCTCCTCCTTCCTCGTTCTCAGCCTCCTCCACCTTCCTCGTTCTCAGCCTCCTCCACCTTCCTCTTTCTCAGCCTCCTCCTCCTTCCTCGTTCTCAGCCTCCTCCACCTTCCTCGTTCTCAGCCTCCTCCTCCTTCCTCGTTCTCAGCCTCTTCCTCCTTCCTCGTTCTCAGCCTCCTCCTCGTTCTCAGTCTCCTCCTCCTTCCTCTCTTCCTCGTTCTCAGTCTCCTCCTCCTTCCTCTCTTCCTCGTTCTCAGTCTCCTCCTCCTTCCTCTCTTCCTCGTTCTCAGTCTCCTCCTCCTTCCTCTCTTCCTCGTTCTAAGTTTCCTCCTCCTTCCTCTCTTCCTTGTTCTGAGCCTCTTCCTCCTTCCTCGTTCTCAGCCTCCTCCTCCTTCCTCGTTCTCAGCCTCCTCCTCCTTCCTCGTTCTCAGCCTCTTCTTCCTTCCTCTCTTCCTCGTTCTCAGTCTCCTCCTCCTTCCTCTCTTCCTCGTTCTCAGTCTCCTCCTCCTTCCTCTCTTCCTCGTTCTCAGCCTCCTCCTCCTTCCTCGTTCTCAGCCTCTTCCTCCTTCCTCGTTCTCAGCCTCCTCCTCGTTCTCAGTCTCCTCCTCCTTCCTCTCTTCCTCGTTCTCAGTCTCCTCCTCCTTCCTCTCTTCCTCGTTCTCAGTCTCCTCCTCCTTCCTCTCTTCCTCGTTCTCAGTCTCCTCCTCCTTCCTCTCTTCCTTGTTCTGAGCCTCCTCCTCCTCTTCCTCCTTCCTCGTTCTGAGCCTCCTCCTCCTCCTTCCTCTCTTCCTCGTTCTCAGATGCCTCCTTCTCCTCCTTCCTCCTTCTCGTTCTCAGCTGCCTCCTCCTCCTTCCTCGTTCTCAGTCTCCTCCTCCTTCCTCTCTTCCTCGTCTCAGCTGCCTCCTCCTTCCTCGTTCTCAGCTGCCTCCTCCTTCCTCGTTCTCAGCTGCCTCCTCCTTCCTCGTTCTCAGCCTCTTCCTCCTTCCTCTCTTCCTCGTTCCCGGTCTCCTCCTCCTTCCTCTCTTCCTTGTTCTCAGTCTCCTCCTCCTCCTTCCTCTCTTCCTCGTTCTCAGCTGCCTCCTCCTCCTCCTCCTCCTCCTTCCTCGTTCTCAGCCTCCTCCTCCTTCTCAGCCTCCTCCTCCTTCCTCTCTTCCTTGTTCTCAGCCTCCTCCTCCTTCCTCTCTTCCTCGTTCTGAGCCTCCTCCTCCTCCTTCCTCGTTCTCAGATGCCTCCTCCTTCCTCGTTCTCAGCCTCCTCCTCCTTCCTTGTTCTCAGCCTCCTCCTCCTTCCTCGTTCTCAGCCTCCTCCTCCTTCCTCGTTCTCAGCCTCTTCTTCCTCCTCTCTTCCTCGTTCTGCGCCTCCTCCTCCTCCTTCCTCTCTTCCTCGTTCTCAGTCTCCTCCTCCTTCCTCTCTTCCTCGTTCTCAGTCTCCTCCTCCTTCCTCTCTTCCTCGTTCTCAGTCTCCTCCTCCTTCCTCTCTTCCTTGTTCTGAGCCTCCTCCTCCTCTTCCTCCTTCCTTGTTCTGAGCCTCCTCCTCCTCCTTCCTCTCTTCCTCGTTCTCAGATGCCTCCTCCTCCTCCTTCCTCGTTCTCAGATGCCTCCTCCTTCCTCGTTCTCAGTCTCCTCCTCCTTCCTTGTTCTCAGCCTCCTCCTCCTTCCTCGTTCTCAGCCTCCTCCTCCTTCCTCGTTCTCAGCCTCCTCCTCCTTCCTCGTTCTCAGCCTCCTCCTCCTTCCTCGTTCTCAGCCTCCTCCTCCTTCCTCGTTCTCAGCCTCTTCTTCCTTCCTCTCTTCCTCGTTCTGAGCCTCCTCCTCCTCCTTCCTCTCTTCCTCGTTCTCAGCCGACTCCTCCTTCCTCTCTTTCTCGTTCTGAGCCTCCTCCTCCTTCCTCTCTTCATCTTTCTCAGTCTCCTCCTCCTTCCTCTCTTCCTTGTTCTGAGCCTCCTCCTCCTCCTCTTCCTCCTTCCTCGTTCTGAGCCTCCTCCTCCTCCTTCCTCGTTCTCAGATGCCTCCTCCTTCCTCGTTCTCAGCCTCCTCCTCCTTCCTCGTTCTCAGCCTCCTCCTCCTTCCTCGTTCTCAGCCTCCTCCTCCTTCCTCGTTCTCAGCCTCTTCTTCCTTCCTCTCTTCCTCGTTCTGAGCTTCCTCCTCCTCCTTCCTCTCTTCCTCGTTCTCAGTCTCCTCCTCCTTCCTCTCTTCCTCGTTCTCAGTCTCCTCCTCCTTCCTCTCTTCCTCGTTCTCAGTCTCCTCCTCCTTCCTCTCTTCCTTGTTCTGAGCCTCCTCCTCCTCTTCCTCCTTCCTCGTTCTGAGCCTCCTCCTCCTCCTTCCTCTCTTCCTCGTTCTCAGATGCCTCCTTCTCCTCCTTCCTCGTTCTCAGCTGCCTCCTCCTCCTTCCTCGTTCTCAGTCTCCTCCTCCTTCCTCTCTTCCTCATCTCAGCTGCCTCCTCCTTCCTCGTTCTCAGCTGCCTCCTCCTTCCTCGTTCTCAGCCTCTTCCTCCTTCCTCTCTTCCTCGTTCCCGGTCTCCTCCTCCTTCCTCTCTTCCTTGTTCTCAGTCTCCTCCTCCTCCTTCCTCTCTTCCTCGTTCTCAGCTGCCTCCTCCTCCTCCTCCTCCTCCTTCCTCGTTCTCAGCCTCCTCCTCCTTCCTCTCTTCCTTGTTCTCAGCCTCCTCCTCCTTCCTCTCTTCCTCGTTCTGAGCCGCCTCCTCCTCCTTCCTCTCTTCCTCGTTCTCAGCCTCCTCCTCCTTCCTCTCTTCCTCGTTCTGAGCCGCCTCCTCCTCCTTCCTCTCTTCCTCGTTCTGAGCCGCCACCTCCTCCTTCCTCTCTTCCTCGTTCTCAGTCTCCTCCTCCTCCTCCTTCCTCGTTCTCAGCCTCCTCCTCCTTCCTCTCTTCCTCGTTCTGAGCCGCCTCCTCCTCCTTCCTCTCTTCCTCGTTCTGAGCTGCCTCCTCCTCCTTCCTCTCTTCCTCGTTCTCAGCCTCCTCCTCCTTCCTCTCTTCCTCGTTCTCAGTCTCCTCCTCCTTCCTC
This sequence comes from Leptodactylus fallax, assembly GCA_947044405.1. Classification (NCBI taxonomy): domain Eukaryota; kingdom Metazoa; phylum Chordata; class Amphibia; order Anura; family Leptodactylidae; genus Leptodactylus; species Leptodactylus fallax. The sequence goes on along the minus strand of CAMRHE010001030.1, from coordinate 144,422 downwards.
TCTTCCTCGTTCTCAGCCTCCTCCTCCTTCCTCTCTTCCTCGTTCTGAGCCGCCACCTCCTCCTTCCTCTCTTCCTCGTTCTGAGCCGCCACCTCCTCCTTCCTCTCTTCCTCGTTCTGAGCCGCCTCCTCCTCCTTCCTCTCTTCCTCGTTCTGAGCCGCCACCTCCTCCTTCCTCTCTTCCTCGTTCTCAGTCTCCTCCTCCTCCTTCCTCGTTCTCAGCCTCCTCCTCCTCCTTCCTCGTTCTCAGCCTCCTCCACCTTCCTCGTTCTCAGCCTCCTCCACCTTCCTCGTTCTCAGCTGCCTCCTCCTCCACCTTCCTCGTTCTCAGCTGCCTCCTCCTCCACCTTCCTCGTTCTCAGCTGCCTCCTCCTCCACCTTCCTCGTTCTCAGTCTCCTCCTCCTCCTCCTTCCTCGTTCTCAGCCTCCTCCTCCTTCCTCTCTTCCTCGTTCTGAGCCGCCTCCTCCTCCTTCCTCTCTTCCTCGTTCTCAGCCTCCTCCTCCTTCCTCTCTTCCTCGTTCTGAGCCGCCTCCTCCTCCTTCCTCTCTTCCTCGTTCTCAGCCTCCTCCTCCTTCCTCTCTTCCTCGTTCTGAGCCGCCTCCTCCTCCTTCCTCTCTTCCTCGTTCTGAGCCGCCACCTCCTCCTTCCTCTCTTCCTCGTTCTCAGTCTCCTCCTCCTCCTCCTTCCTCGTTCTCAGCTGCCTCCTCCTCCTTCCTCTCTTCCTCGTTCTGAGCCGCCTCCTCCTCCTTCCTCTCTTCCTCGTTCTGAGCGCCACCTCCTCCTTCCTCTCTTCCTCGTTCTGAGCCGCCTCCTCCTCCTTCCTCTCTTCCTCGTTCTGAGCCGCCTCCTCCTCCTTCCTCTCTTCCTCGTTCTCAGCCTCCTCCTCCTTCCTCTCTTCCTCGTTCTGAGCCGCCTCCTCCTCCTTCCTCTCTTCCTCGTTCTCAGCCTCCTCCTCCTTCCTCTCTTCCTCGTTCTGAGCCGCCTCCTCCTCCTTCCTCTCTTCCTCGTTCTGAGCCGCCACCTCCTCCTTCCTCTCTTCCTCGTTCTCAGTCTCCTCCTCCTCCTCCTTCCTCTTTCTCAGCTGCCTCCTCCTCCTCCTTCCTCGTTCTCAGCCTCCTCCACCTTCCTCGTTCTCAGCTGCCTCCTCCTCCTTCCTCGTTCTCAGTCTCCTCCTCCTTCCTCTCTTCCTCGTCTCAGCTGCCTCCTCCTTCCTCGTTCTCAGCTGCCTCCTCCTTCCTCGTTCTCAGCCTCTTCCTCCTTCCTCTCTTCCTCGTTCCCGGTCTCCTCCTCCTTCCTCTCTTCCTTGTTCTCGGTCTCCTCCTCCTCCTTCCTCTCTTCCTCGTTCTCAGCTGCCTCCTCCTCCTCCTCCTCCTCTTCCTCGTTCTCAGCCTCCTCCTCCTTCCTCTCTTCCTTGTTCTCAGCCTCCTCCTCCTTCCTCTCTTCCTCGTTCTGAGCCGCCTCCTCCTCCTTCCTCTCTTCCTCGTTCTGAGCCGCCTCCTCCTCCTTCCTCTCTTCCTCGTTCTCAGCCTCCTCCTCCTTCCTCTCTTCCTCGTTCTGAGCCGCCTCCTCCTCCTTCCTCTCTTCCTCGTTCTGAGCCGCCACCTCCTCCTTCCTCTCTTCCTCGTTCTGAGCCGCCACCTCCTCCTTCCTCTCTTCCTCGTTCTCAGTCTCCTCCTCCTCCTCCTTCCTCGTTCTCAGCCTCCTCCTCCTTCCTCTCTTCCTCGTTCTGAGCCGCCTCCTCCTCCTTCCTCTCTTCCTCGTTCTGAGCCGCCTCCTCCTCCTTCCTCTCTTCCTCGTTCTCCAGCCTCCTCCTCCTTCCTCTCTTCCTCGTTCTGAGCCGCCTCCTCCTCCTTCCTCTCTTCCTCGTTCTCCAGCCTCCTCCTCCTTCCTCTCTTCCTCGTTCTCAGTCTCCTCCTCCTTCCTCTCTTCCTCGTTCTCAGCCTCCTCCTCCTTCCTCTCTTCCTCGTTCTGAGCCGCCACCTCCTCCTTCCTCTCTTCCTCGTTCTGAGCCGCCTCCTCCTCCTTCCTCTCTTCCTCGTTCTGAGCCGCCACCTCCTCCTTCCTCTCTTCCTCGTTCTGAGCCGCCTCCTCCTCCTTCCTCTCTTCCTCGTTCTGAGCTGCCTCCTCCTCCTTCCTCTCTTCCTCGTTCTCAGCCTCCTCCTCCTTCCTCTCTTCCTCGTTCTCAGTCTCCTCCTCCTTCCTCTCTTCCTCGTTCTCAGCCTCCTCCTCCTTCCTCTCTTCCTCGTTCTGAGCCGCCACCTCCTCCTTCCTCTCTTCCTCGTTCTGAGCCGCCACCTCCTCCTTCCTCTCTTCCTCGTTCTGAGCCGCCTCCTCCTCCTTCCTCTCTTCCTCGTTCTGAGCCGCCACCTCCTCCTTCCTCTCTTCCTCGTTCTCAGTCTCCTCCTCCTCCTCCTTCCTCGTTCTCAGCCTCCTCCTCCTCCTTCCTCGTTCTCAGCCTCCTCCACCTTCCTCGTTCTCAGCCTCCTCCACCTTCCTCGTTCTCAGCTGCCTCCTCCTCCACCTTCCTCGTTCTCAGCTGCCTCCTCCTCCACCTTCCTCGTTCTCAGCTGCCTCCTCCTCCACCTTCCTCGTTCTCAGTCTCCTCCTCCTCCTCCTTCCTCGTTCTCCAGCCTCCTCCTCCTTCCTCTCTTCCTCGTTCTGAGCTGCCTCCTCCTCCTTCCTCTCTTCCTCGTTCTCAGCCTCCTCCTCCTTCCTCTCTTCCTCGTTCTGAGCCGCCTCCTCCTCCTTCCTCTCTTCCTCGTTCTCAGCCTCCTCCTCCTTCCTCTCTTCCTCGTTCTGAGCCGCCTCCTCCTCCTTCCTCTCTTCCTCGTTCTGAGCCGCCACCTCCTCCTTCCTCTCTTCCTCGTTCTCAGTCTCCTCCTCCTCCTCCTTCCTCGTTCTCAGCTGCCTCCTCCTCCTTCCTCTCTTCCTCGTTCTGAGCCGCCTCCTCCTCCTTCCTCTCTTCCTCGTTCTGAGCCGCCACCTCCTCCTTCCTCTCTTCCTCGTTCTGAGCCGCCTCCTCCTCCTTCCTCTCTTCCTCGTTCTCAGCCTCCTCCTCCTTCCTCTCTTCCTCGTTCTGAGCCGCCTCCTCCTCCTTCCTCTCTTCCTCGTTCTCAGCCTCCTCCTCCTTCCTCTCTTCCTCGTTCTGAGCCGCCTCCTCCTCCTTCCTCTCTTCCTCGTTCTGAGCCGCCACCTCCTCCTTCCTCTCTTCCTCGTTCTCCAGTCTCCTCCTCCTTCCTCTCTTCCTCGTTCTCAGTCTCCTCCTCCTCCTCCTTCCTCGTTCTCAGCTGCCTCCTCCTCCTCCTTCCTCGTTCTCAGCCTCCTCCACCTTCCTCGTTCTCAGCTGCCTCCTCCTCCTTCCTCGTTCTCAGTCTCCTCCTCCTTCCTCTCTTCCTCGTCTCAGCTGCCTCCTCCTTCCTCGTTCTCAGCTGCCTCCTCCTTCCTCGTTCTCAGCCTCTTCCTCCTTCCTCTCTTCCTCGTTCCCGGTCTCCTCCTCCTTCCTCTCTTCCTTGTTCTCAGTCTCCTCCTCCTCCTTCCTCTCTTCCTCGTTCTCAGCTGCCTCCTCCTCCTCCTCCTTCCTCGTTCTCAGCCTCCTCCTCCTTCCTCTCTTCCTTGTTCTCAGCCTCCTCCTCCTTCCTCTCTTCCTCGTTCTGAGCCGCCTCCTCCTCCTTCCTCTCTTCCTCGTTCTGAGCCGCCTCCTCCTCCTTCCTCTCTTCCTCGTTCTCCAGCCTCCTCCTCCTTCCTCTCTTCCTCGTTCTGAGCCGCCTCCTCCTCCTTCCTCTCTTCCTCGTTCTGAGCCGCCTCCTCCTCCTTCCTCTCTTCCTCGTTCTGAGCCGCCACCTCCTCCTTCCTCTCTTCCTCGTTCTCAGTCTCCTCCTCCTCCTCCTTCCTCGTTCTCAGCCTCCTCCTCCTTGCTCTCTTCCTCGTTCTGAGCCGCCTCCTCCTCCTTCCTCTCTTCCTCGTTCTGAGCCGCCTCCTCCTCCTTCCTCTCTTCCTCGTTCTCAGCCTCCTCCTCCTTCCTCTCTTCCTCGTTCTGAGCCGCCTCCTCCTCCTTCCTCTCTTCCTCGTTCTCCAGCCTCCTCCTCCTTCCTCTCTTCCTCGTTCTCAGTCTCCTCCTCCTTCCTCTCTTCCTCGTTCTCAGCCTCCTCCTCCTTCCTCTCTTCCTCGTTCTGAGCCGCCACCTCCTCCTTCCTCTCTTCCTCGTTCTGAGCCGCCTCCTCCTCCTTCCTCTCTTCCTCGTTCTGAGCCGCCACCTCCTCCTTCCTCTCTTCCTCGTTCTGAGCCGCCTCCTCCTCCTTCCTCTCTTCCTCATTCTCAGCCTCCTCCTCCTTCCTCTCTTCCTCGTTCTGAGCCGCCTCCTCCTCCTTCCTCTCTTCCTCGTTCTCAGCCTCCTCCTCCTTCCTCTCTTCCTCGTTCTGAGCCGCCTCCTCCTCCTTCCTCTCTTCCTCGTTCTGAGCCGCCACCTCCTCCTTCCTCTCTTCCTCGTTCTCAGTCTCCTCCTCCTCCTCCTTCCTCGTTCTCAGCTGCCTCCTCCTCCTCCTTCCTCGTTCTCAGCCTCCTCCACCTTCCTCGTTCTCAGCTGCCTCCTCCTCCTCCTTCCTCTCTTCCTCGTTCTGAGCCGCCTCCTCCTCCTTCCTCTCTTCCTCGTTCTCAGCCTCCTCCTCCTTCCTCTCTTCCTCGTTCTGAGCCGCCTCCTCCTCCTTCCTCTCTTCCTCGTTCTCAGCCTCCTCCTCCTTCCTCTCTTCCTCGTTCTGAGCCGCCTCCTCCTCCTTCCTCTCTTCCTCGTTCTGAGCCGCCACCTCCTCCTTCCTCTCTTCCTCTTTCTCAGCCTCCTCCTCCTTCCTCTCTTCCTCGTTCTGAGCCGCCTCCTCCTCCTTCCTCTCTTCCTCGTTCTGAGCCGCCTCCTCCTCCTTCCTCTCTTCCTCGTTCTCAGCCTCCTCCTCCTTCCTCTCTTCCTCGTTCTGAGCCGCCTCCTCCTCCTTCCTCTCTTCCTCGTTCTCAGCCTCCTCCTCCTTCCTCTCTTCCTCGTTCTCAGTCTCCTCCTCCTTCCTCTCTTCCTCGTTCTCAGCCTCCTCCTCCTTCCTCTCTTCCTCGTTCTCAGTCTCCTCCTCCTTCCTCTCTTCCTCGTTCTCAGCCTCCTCCTCCTCCTTCCTCGTTCTCAGCCTCCTCCACCTTCCTCGTTCTCAGCTGCCTCCTCCTCCACCTTCCTCGTTCTCAGCTGCCTCCTCCTCCACCTTCCTCGTTCTCAGTCTCCTCCTCCTCCTCCTTCCTCGTTCTCAGCCTCCTCCTCCTTCCTCTCTTCCTCGTTCTGAGCCGCCTCCTCCTCCTTCCTCTCTTCCTCGTTCTCAGCCTCCTCCTCCTTCCTCTCTTCCTCGTTCTGAGCCGCCTCCTCCTCCTTCCTCTCTTCCTCGTTCTCAGCCTCCTCCTCCTTCCTCTCTTCCTCGTTCTGAGCCGCCTCCTCCTCCTTCCTCTCTTCCTCGTTCTGAGCCGCCACCTCCTCCTTCCTCTCTTCCTCGTTCTCAGTCTCCTCCTCCTCCTCCTTCCTCGTTCTCAGCTGCCTCCTCCTCCTCCTTCCTCGTTCTCAGCCTCCTCCACCTTCCTCGTTCTCAGCTGCCTCCTCCTCCACCTTCCTCGTTCTCAGCTGCCTCCTCCTCCTCCTCCTTCCTCTCTTCCTCGTTCTCAGCCTCCTCCTCCTTCCTCTCTTCCTCGTTCTCAGTCTCCTCCTCCTCCTCCTTCCTCGTTCTCAGCTGCCTCCTCCTCCTCCTTCCTCGTTCTCAGCTGCCTCCTCCTCCTCCTCCTCGTTCTCAGCCTCCTCCACCTTCCTCGTTCTCAGCTGCCTCCTCCTCCACCTTCCTCGTTCTCAGCTGCCTCCTCCTCCACCTTCCTCGTTCTCAGCTGCCTCCTCCTCCACCTTCCTCGTTCTCAGCTGCCTCCTCCTCCACCTTCCTCGTTCTCAGCTGCCTCCTCCTCCACCTTCCTCGTTCTCAGCTGCCTCCTCCTCCACCTTCCTCGTTCTCAGCTGCCTCCTCCTCCTCCTCCTTCCTCTCTTCCTCGTTCTCAGCCTCCTCCTCCTTCCTCTCTTCCTCGTTCTCAGTCTCCTCCTCCTCCTCCTTCCTCGTTCTCAGCTGCCTCCTCCTCCTCCTTCCTCGTTCTCAGCCTCCTCCACCTTCCTCGTTCTCAGCTGCCTCCTCCTCCACCTTCCTCGTTCTCAGCTGCCTCCTCCTCCACCTTCCTCGTCTCAGCTGCCTCCTCCTCCACCTTCCTCGTTCTCAGCTGCCTCCTCCTCCACCTTCCTCGTTCTCAGCTGCCTCCTCCTCCACCTTCCTCGTCTCAGCTGCCTCCTCCTCCACCTTCCTCGTTCTCAGCTGCCTCCTCCTCCACCTTCCTCGTTCTCAGCTGCCTCCTCCTCCACCTTCCTCGTTCTCAGCTGCCTCCTCCTCCACCTTCCTCGTCTCAGCGCCTCCTCCTCCACCTTCCTCGTTCTCAGTCTCCTCCTCCTCCTCCTTCCTCGTTCTCAGTCTCCTCCTCCTCCTCCTTCCTCGTTCTCAGCTGCCTCCTCCTCCTCCTTCCTCGTTCTCAGCTGCCTCCTCCTCCTCCTCCTCGTTCTCAGCCTCCTCCTCCTTCCTCGTTCTCAGCCTCCTCCACCTTCCTCGTTCTCAGCTGCCTCCTCCTCCACCTTCCTCGTTCTCAGCTGCCTCCTCCTCCACCTTCCTCGTTCTCAGCTGCCTCCTCCTCCACCTTCCTCGTTCTCAGCTGCCTCCTCCTCCACCTTCCTCGTTCTCAGCTGCCTCCTGCTCCACCTTCCTCGTTCTCAGCTGCCTCCTCCTCCACCTTCCTCGTTCTCAGTCTCCTCCTCCTCCTCCTTCCTCGTTCTCAGCCTCCTCCTCCTGCAGCAGTCTCCCTTCCTCCCCTGCAATAGGCCAGTTAAGCTCTGCCCCTCAGGAGATCAGAGCAGCAGAAGATTAAAGGAGACCAGTTGTAAAGGATACTGGGAATCCTCGGGGTATCTGATGGGTGGGGTCAGACACCTGGACCTCGCCCCGATCAGATGATTTGGCTGTCACAGTCCATATACATGGTAAACAGATGGAGAAGGCTGTGCTCCTACTGAAGAGAATGGTAGGAGAGCTGCAATGCCCGGTGTCCCAGTGTATAGCGCTCCATACACCATAGTGGTGGTGCCGGGAACTGCAGCTCTGCAGCCCTTCTGGTGTGGACACTGACCAGTCTGATGATCTCTGCTGTAGTTGGCTCACCATTAGCCCTGAGTGGACAGCCCCTTTAATCCCGTGTACTCTGCAGGATTTTGTATTTCCTTCTATTGGTTCCTGTAAGCCTTGGAGACTCCTCATTATCGGGCTCTGTTCACATCTGGTTCTTGCCCCCAGTGACTAATGGGGTCTGTCCATTCACCAATGACGCAGGTGTGAACACAGTCTAAGCTAGCGAATCTGCTGCGACCACCGTGCTACCTACCCCTGAATTCCTTGGCTCCGCCCCCTCTAGACGGACATATCAGGGGCAGCCGATATCCCGGACTATTGTCTCCGTACCGATGGTCAGTGACTTGTGCCATGAATGTGAGATCCAATCACTAACGCTGTTTCCTTTTCTCTTTCCAAGGACAAAGCCAAATTCTTGCCCCAGGGCAGGTAGGTGTGTCTCCTGCCTCCACGCCCCCTGTACCTCCGAGCAGCAGTAGCCAGGTCCTTACAGCCATCTATCCCTCAGTGGGGTCCAGCACACTGGCCGTGCCAGCTGCTGCTCCTGCCCAAAACCTGGTGTACACCGTGGCAAGCACAGGCGTTGTGCCCCCCGCACCGACCACCATACTGCCTAAAGCCGTCACCTCACCACCGGCAGTCAGCGCACCACCAGCACCGTCCACAGGGGGGAGCTCCTCACATGTCACCACCGTCACAGGTAGGTGGCTCCATTCTGACTACATCATTCATTTTGGGTTACATTTAAAGGGAATGACTTGCCAAGAATTATTTTTTATTAATATTAATTTTAGGCGTTTTTGGCATTTTTTTGCTTTTTTTTTTTTTTTTTCACATTTCTGGAAATATTACAAATAAAGCTTGGTGATAGTTACCAACATTGTCCACTAGAGGAAGTGTCCTCTGTGTACAGTCAGGTCACACTGCACATAGGCGATCCGTGCTGCTGCATCTTCAGCTGCTTAAGGACCTGTGATGATGCTATGAGAGGTCCTTAAGCAGCAGTTACCACGTAGTACTCGGCAGCTGCAGCACTCTCTAAGCTGGACTCCGCTTCTTAACCCTTTGCAGCCTCCTCGGTTACGTTCAGTCTCGTGGCCCCCAAGCCTCAGCGAAACCTGCCAAAGCCTCCGCAAAAAGTAAAAGCCGCCATCGCCAATATCCCGGTGGGATCGTATGAGGCCACCTCTCCATCGCCCTGTGTACGCTCCGCCTCACGCCCCGCGCCGCTGCCGCAACGAGAGGAGACCCCTGAACCAAAGTGAGTGATAAGAACCGTATTACCTCAATTCTATATCTGGGGGCAGATCATGCATAAGGGGGGTCCTGAGGGGGTAATTGGCGACTGTGACTGTATCTCCATGTTAGGTACACCGCAGAGTCCCGAGTGACGTCCGGAGTCCGAGAAGCTTCAACAGAACCATCGTCTGCCTCATCCAACGCCTTCCCTGCCGCACCGCCCCGCGATCTGGCTCCAGGGAAGCCGAGGATACCAGAGGAGCGACCGTCACGAGACACCTGGGCAAAAAGTGCAGCAGAGGAGAAGTCGGCCGGGTCCCCCCTACAGGGCACGACCTCTGCGATGTCTGATGTCAAAAGGGAACCCCCGCAGTCACCTACAGTGAAGAAGGAGGCAGTGGTAAGTGACACTAGAGACCTCCTGTAGAGGGCGCCAGTATCACTACCCCTGCAGTCACCTACAGTAATGGAGGCAGTGGTAAGTGACACTAGAGACCGCCTGTAGAGGGCGCCAGTATCACTACCCCCGCAGTCACCTACAGTAATGGAGGCAGTGGTAAGTGACACTAGAGACCGCCTGTAGAGGGCGCCAGTATCACTACCCCCGCAGTCACCTACAGTAATGGAGGCAGTGGTAAGTGACACTAGAGACCGCCTGTAGAGGGCGCCAGTATCACTACCCCCGCAGTCACCTACAGTAATGGAGGCAGTGGTAAGTGACACTAGAGACCGCCTGTAGAGGGCGCCAGTATCACTACCCCCGCAGTCACCTACAGTAATGGAGGCAGTGGTAAGTGACACTAGAGACCGCCTGTAGAGGGCGCCAGTATCACTACCCCTGCAGTCACCTACAGTAATGGAGGCAGTGGTAAGTGACACTAGAGACCGCCTGTAGAGGGCGCCAGTATCACTACCCCCGCAGTCACCTACAGTAATGGAGGCAGTGGTAAGTGACACTAGAGACCGCCTGTAGAGGGCGCCAGTATCACTACCCCTGCAGTCACCTACAGTAATGGAGGCAGTGGTAAGTGACACTAGAGACCGCCTGTAGAGGGCGCCAGTATCACTACCCCTGCAGTCACCTACAGTAATGGAGGCAGTGGTAAGTGACACTAGAGACCACCTGTAGAGGGCGCCAGTATCACTACCCCTGCAGTCACCTACAGTAATGGAGGCAGTGGTAAGTGACACTAGAGACCGCCTGTAGAGGGCGCCAGTATCACTACCCCTGCAGTCACCTACAGTAATGGAGGCAGTGGTAAGTGACACTAGAGACCGCCTGTAGAGGGCGCCAGTATCACTACCCCTGCAGTCACCTACAGTAATGGAGGCAGTGGTAAGTGACACTAGAGACCGCCTGTAGAGGGCGCCAGTATCACTACCCCCGCAAGTCACCTACAGTAATGGAGGCAGTGGTAAGTGACACTAGAGACCGCCTGTAGAGGGCGCCAGTATCACTACCCCCGCAGTCACCTACAGTAATGGAGGCAGTGGTAAGTGACACTAGAGACCGCCTGTAGAGGGCGCCAGTATCACTACCCCCGCAGTCACCTACAGTAATGGAGGCAGTGGTAAGTGACACTAGAGACCGCCTGTAGAGGGCGCCAGTATCACTACCCCTGCAGTCACCTACAGTAATGGAGGCAGTGGTAAGTGACACTAGAGACCGCCTGTAGAGGGCGCCAGTATCACTACCCCCGCAGTCACCTACAGTAATGGAGGCAGTGGTAAGTGACACTAGAGACCGCCTGTAGAGGGCGCCAGTATCACTACCCCTGCAGTCACCTACAGTAATGGAGGCAGTGGTAAGTGACACTAGAGACCGCCTGTAGAGGGCGCCAGTATCACTACCCCTGCAGTCACCTACAGTAATGGAGGCAGTGGTAAGTGACACTAGAGACCGCCTGTAGAGGGCGCCAGTATCACTACCCCTGCAGTCACCTACAGTAATGGAGGCAGTGGTAAGTGACACTAGAGACCGCCTGTAGAGGGCGCCAGTATCACTACCCCTGCAGTCACCTACAGTAATGGAGGCAGTGGTAAGTGACACTAGAGACCGCCTGTAGAGGGCGCCAGTATCACTACCCCTGCAGTCACCTACAGTAATGGAGGCAGTGGTAAGTGACACTAGAGACCGCCTGTAGAGGGCGCCAGTATCACTACCCCTGCAGTCACCTACAGTAATGGAGGCAGTGGTAAGTGACACTAGAGACCGCCTGTAGAGGGCGCCAGTATCACTACCCCTGCAGTCACCTACAGTAATGGAGGCAGTGGTAAGTGACACTAGAGACCGCCTGTAGAGGGCGCCAGTATCACTACCCCTGCAGTCACCTACAGTAATGGAGGCAGTGGTAAGTGACACTAGAGACCGCCTGTAGAGGGCGCCAGTATCACTACCCCTGCAGTCACCTACAGTAATGGAGGCAGTGGTAAGTGACACTAGAGACCGCCTGTAGAGGGCGCCAGTATCACTACCCCTGCAGTCACCTACAGTAATGGAGGCAGTGGTAAGTGACACTAGAGACCGCCTGTAGAGGGCGCCAGTATCACTACCCCCGCAGTCACCTACAGTAATGGAGGCAGTGGTAAGTGACACTAGAGACCGCCTGTAGAGGGCGCCAGTATCACTACCCCCGCAGTCACCTACAGTAATGGAGGCAGTGGTAAGTGACACTAGAGACCGCCTGTAGAGGGCGCCAGTATCACTACCCCTGCAGTCACCTACAGTAATGGAGGCAGTGGTAAGTGACACTAGAGACCGCCTGTAGAGGGCGCCAGTATCACTACCCCTGCAGTCACCTACAGTAATGGAGGCAGTGGTAAGTGACACTAGAGACCGCCTGTAGAGGGCGCCAGTATCACTACCCCTGCAGTCACCTACAGTAATGGAGGCAGTGGTAAGTGACACTAGAGACCGCCTGTAGAGGGCGCCAGTATCACTACCCCTGCAGTCACCTACAGTAATGGAGGCAGTGGTAAGTGACACTAGAGACCGCCTGTAGAGGGCGCCAGTATCACTACCCCTGCAGTCACCTACAGTAATGGAGGCAGTGGTAAGTGACACTAGAGACCGCCTGTAGAGGGCGCCAGTATCACTACCCCCGCAGTCACCTACAGTAATGGAGGCAGTGGTAAGTGACACTAGAGACCGCCTGTAGAGGGCGCCAGTATCACTACCCCTGCAGTCACCTACAGTAATGGAGGCAGTGGTAAGTGACACTAGAGACCGCCTGTAGAGGGCGCCAGTATCACTACCCCTGCAGTCACCTACAGTAATGGAGGCAGTGGTAAGTGACACTAGAGACCGCCTGTAGAGGGCGCCAGTATCACTACCCCTGCAGTCACCTACAGTAATGGAGGCAGTGGTAAGTGACACTAGAGACCGCCTGTAGAGGGCGCCAGTATCACTACCCCTGCAGTCACCTACAGTAATGGAGGCAGTGGTAAGTGACACTAGAGACCGCCTGTAGAGGGCGCCAGTATCACTACCCCTGCAGTCACCTACAGTAATGGAGGCAGTGGTAAGTGACACTAGAGACCGCCTGTAGAGGGCGCCAGTATCACTACCCCTGCAGTCACCTACAGTAATGGAGGCAGTGGTAAGTGACACTAGAGACCGCCTGTAGAGGGCGCCAGTATCACTACCCCCGCAGTCACCTACAGTGAAGAGGAGGCAGTGGTAAGTGACACTAGAGACCGCCTGTAGAGGGCGCCAGTATCACTACCCCCTGCAGTCACCTACAGTAATGGAGGCAGTGGTAAGTGACACTAGAGACCGCCTGTAGAGGGCGCCAGTATCACTACCCCTGCAGTCACCTACAGTAATGGAGGCAGTGGTAAGTGACACTAGAGACCGCCTGTAGAGGGCGCCAGTATCACTACCCCCGCAGTCACCTACAGTAATGGAGGCAGTGGTAAGTGACACTAGAGACCGCCTGTAGAGGGCGCCAGTATCACTACCCCTGCAGTCACCTACAGTAATGGAGGCAGTGGTAAGTGACACTAGAGACCGCCTGTAGAGGGCGCCAGTATCACTACCCCCTGCAGTCACCTACAGTAAGGGAGGCAGTGGTAAGTGACACTAGAGACCGCCTGTAGAGGGCACCAGTATCACTACCCCCGCAGTCACCTACAGTAATGGAGGCAGTGGTAAGTGACACTAGAGACCGCCTGTAGAGGGCGCCAGTATCACTACCCCTGCAGTCACCTACAGTAATGGAGGCAGTGGTAAGTGACACTAGAGACCGCCTGTAGAGGGCGCCAGTATCACTACCCCTGCAGTCACCTACAGTAATGGAGGCAGTGGTAAGTGACACTAGAGACCGCCTGTAGAGGGCGCCAGTATCACTACCCCTGCAGTCACCTACAGTAATGGAGGCAGTGGTAAGTGACACTAGAGACCGCCTGTAGAGGGCGCCAGTATCACTACCCCTGCAGTCACCTACAGTAATGGAGGCAGTGGTAAGTGACACTAGAGACCGCCTGTAGAGGGCGCCAGTATCACTACCCCTGCAGTCACCTACAGTAATGGAGGCAGTGGTAAGTGACACTAGAGACCGCCTGTAGAGGGCGCCAGTATCACTACCCCCGCAGTCACCTACAGTAATGGAGGCAGTGGTAAGTGACACTAGAGACCGCCTGTAGAGGGCGCCAGTATCACTACCCCTGCAGTCACCTACAGTAATGGAGGCAGTGGTAAGTGACACTAGAGACCGCCTGTAGAGGGCGCCAGTATCACTACCCCTGCAGTCACCTACAGTAATGGAGGCAGTGGTAAGTGACACTAGAGACCGCCTGTAGAGGGCGCCAGTATCACTACCCCTGCAGTCACCTACAGTAATGGAGGCAGTGGTAAGTGACACTAGAGACCGCCTGTAGAGGGCGCCAGTATCACTACCCCTGCAGTCACCTACAGTAATGGAGGCAGTGGTAAGTGACACTAGAGACCGCCTGTAGAGGGCGCCAGTATCACTACCCCTGCAGTCACCTACAGTAATGGAGGCAGTGGTAAGTGACACTAGAGACCGCCTGTAGAGGGCGCCAGTATCACTACCCCCGCAGTCACCTACAGTAATGGAGGCAGTGGTAAGTGACACTAGAGACCGCCTGTAGAGGGCGCCAGTATCACTACCCCTGCAGTCACCTACAGTAATGGAGGCAGTGGTAAGTGACACTAGAGACCGCCTGTAGAGGGCGCCAGTATCACTACCCCCGCAGTCACCTACAGTAATGGAGGCAGTGGTAAGTGACACTAGAGACCGCCTGTAGAGGGCGCCAGTATCACTACCCCCTGCAGTCACCTACAGTGAAGAAGGAGGCAGTGGTAAGTGACACTAGAGACCGCCTGTAGAGGGCACCAGTATCACTACCCCCGCAGTCACCTACAGTAATGGAGGCAGTGGTAAGTGACACTAGAGACCGCCTGTAGAGGGCGCCAGTATCACTACCCCCGCAGTCACCTACAGTAATGGAGGCAGTGGTAAGTGACACTAGAGACCGCCTGTAGAGGGCGCCAGTATCACTACCCCCGCAGTCACCTACAGTAATGGAGGCAGTGGTAAGTGACACTAGAGACCGCCTGTAGAGGGCGCCAGTATCACTACCCCTGCAGTCACCTACAGTAATGGAGGCAGTGGTAAGTGACACTAGAGACCGCCTGTAGAGGGCGCCAGTATCACTACCCCTGCAGTCACCTACAGTAATGGAGGCAGTGGTAAGTGACACTAGAGACCGCCTGTAGAGGGCGCCAGTATCACTACCCCCGCAGTCACCTACAGTAATGGAGGCAGTGGTAAGTGACACTAGAGACCGCCTGTAGAGGCCGCCAGTATCACTACCCCTGCAGTCACCTACAGTAATGGAGGCAGTGGTAAGTGACACTAGAGACCGCCTGTAGAGGGCGCCAGTATCACTACCCCTGCAGTCACCTACAGTAATGGAGGCAGTGGTAAGTGACACTAGAGACCGCCTGTAGAGGGCGCCAGTATCACTACCCCTGCAGTCACCTACAGTAATGGAGGCAGTGGTAAGTGACACTAGAGACCGCCTGTAGAGGGCGCCAGTATCACTACCCCCGCAGTCACCTACAGTAATGGAGGCAGTGGTAAGTGACACTAGAGACCGCCTGTAGAGGGCGCCAGTATCACTACCCCTGCAGTCACCTACAGTAATGGAGGCAGTGGTAAGTGACACTAGAGACCACCAGTAGAGGCCGCCAGTATCACTACCCCTGCAGTCACCTACAGTAATGGAGGCAGTGGTAAGTGACACTAGAGACCGCCTGTAGAGGGCGCCAGTATCACTACCCCCGCAGTCACCTACAGTAATGGAGGCAGTGGTAAGTGACACTAGAGACCGCCTGTAGAGGGCGCCAGTATCACTACCCCTGCAGTCACCTACAGTAATGGAGGCAGTGGTAAGTGACACTAGAGACCACCAGTAGAGGCCGCCAGTATCACTACCCCCTGCCCTCCCGCACAGCGTTCCCTACAGAGCCTTCACCTGGTGAGACTTACCTCTCACATTCCCCTGCATTGCGCCCTCTGCTGGTCAGATTCTGCGTGTTGGTTTCTAGACCCGTGATTGAGGCGCTCTTGGGGGTCGATCCCTCTGCCCGGCAGGATCGGCCTGTCTTTGCATTCTGTTTTAACCCTGTGTTAACATAACGGACTTCCGGATGTTGTGTCTTCTGTTTTCTTTCTAGTTCCCTCCAGAATGGAAATCTACCTTACCGGAGAGCCGCCCTGACGCCGCTCCTGCCCCGCCCCGCCCCTCCCCCCACCCTCTTCCCCGGTGGCTGCCTCCTCCAGCAGTCTTGGTGGGTCTCCAGGGGGAGGCGGGTAGGTCCGCCGGACCCTCTGAGGTTCCTGAAAGAAAAGACGGACCCGTGAAAAAGCCCAAGCTGCGCCCTCCGCCCCTGAAGAAGACCTTTGACTCTGTGGACAAGTGAGTGTGAGCAGCGCTGTGATGTCATAGCTGCGATGGCGGGGGTCTCCTCCTCAGCTACTCACGTCTCCCGCTCTCTCACCAGCAGGGTCCTGTCTGAGGTGGACTTTGAGGAACGTTTTGCGGAGCTGCCGGAGTTTAAGCCGGAGGAGGTTCTGCCGTCGCCCACGCTGCAGTCTCTGGCCACCTCTCCCCGAGCCATCCTGGGCTCGTACCGCAAGAAACGTAAGAATTCTACGGGTATGTGCCCTGCGTGCCAGCAGTCTGACTAATGTCACCCACTGTAGTAGTGGTGTGTCGCTGACAACCCTCTTGTGTCTCTGCAGATTTGGACTCGTCTACCGAGGACCCCATATCTCCCAAGAGAAAGATCCGCCGACGTTCCAGCTGCAGCTCAGAACCAAACACCCCCCAAAAGTGCCAAGTGCGAGGGCGACATCTTCACATTTGATCGGACAGGTACGGCGCCGTGTCCACACCTATGTACCGGGCGCTGATGGGGTTTGGCGCAGTTTGCCTCCTCCTCTGACCCCGTTGTCTCCTTGCAGGGACGGAGGCGGACGACATGTTGGCTGAGCTGGAGTACGATAAAGTCCCCTACTCATCTCTGCGCCGGACCCTGGATCAGCGGCGGGCCCTGGTCATGCAGCTCTTCCAGGAGCACGGATTCTTCCCATCTTGTGAGTGTTGGCGAGGGCAGATGGGGAGCCGAGGACGGGACCCCCGCAGGGGCCTTAGTGTGAGAACTCAGCGCTGATACGTCTGGTGCAGGACCTGAGGGGGCGGAGCATGACACAAACGCCAACAGGAGACCCCCTGTGCAAAGCTCCGCCCCCTCAGGACTTGCACTGGGCCAATCAGACAAGACCTTTTCATGTGTCCTATCATAGAGACAATCGAGCACCCGGCATAGCGTCAGGGCCGTTCCTGTCCGTGCAGGACATTGTAGTGCACCACAGGAATCCTGACCACCGCAGACCCCCAGGGACACTGAAGCAGCTGGTATATATTAGTTGTACATGGGGGGGGGGGGGCACTCTGCCCTAGTGTGACCGCCCCTTTAAGCACTGACGAGCTGCCGCCTGTTCACATGTCGCTGTTTGCTCTGACCGTGTCTTGTCTCCTCCTCAGCTCAGTCCACCGCCGCCTTCCAGTCCCGCTTCTCCGACATCTTCCCCACCAAGGTTTGTCTTCAGCTGAAGATTCGGGAGGTGCGGCAGAAGATCATGCAGGCGGCCACGCCCACAGAGCACCCCCCCTTTCCGGAACATTCTTCCCCCAGCACCTCTGAGACTGGACCTTCTGAGATGCAGCCGCCATCACAGGATCATGCACTTCGACCCTCCGAGCCCCCCGATACCCCCTGGGAGGGAGGACAAGAACCTCCTGACCCCTCGAGCAGCAGATGAGAGCTCCAGGCTGGGGGCGCCCTTGTGTATAGTCACAGACTGGGAGGATCACGCGGGGGCTTACCTGCCCCCATATCAGACTTTGCCCCCTCATGCACAGACAATCCACTCATTCCTTAGCAGAATGCGCAACCACAGAGACGTCCGGGGGCGGGGAGATGGTCCTGGTGGGCGGGGCCATGGTCCTGGTGGGGCGGGCGATGGTCCTGGTGGGCGGGGCGATGGTCCAGAGCGGCTCATCTAGATCCCTGTCACTGTATGTATATGGACTCTGTGAGGGGGCGGGGCGATGGTCCTGGTGGGCGGGGAGATGGTCCTGGTGGGTGGGGCCATGGTCCTGGTGGGCGGGGCGATGGTCTGGAGCGGCTCATCTAGATCCCTGTCACTGTATGTATATGGACTCTGTGAGGGGGCGGGGCGATGGTCCTGGTGGGCGGGGCCATGGTCCGGAGCTGCTCATCTAGATCCCTGTCACTGTATGTATATGGACTCTGTGAGGGGGCGGGTAAGCGTGGCCCCTGTACACAGGATTGGCGTGTAGCATAGGGACTCTGGACGTAGTGATGTAGCAGAGTGCACC
The DNA here is from genome assembly GCA_947044405.1 of Leptodactylus fallax. Lineage (NCBI taxonomy): Eukaryota > Metazoa > Chordata > Amphibia > Anura > Leptodactylidae > Leptodactylus > Leptodactylus fallax. The sequence continues at coordinate 127,026 of CAMRHE010001030.1, read as the reverse complement.
ACGTGATGTCATTAGAGCGCTCACTCGCTCAGCCCCATCGGACCGTGCGGTGGTTGCAGTGTGGTCAGATGTGTGACACAAGTGCCGTGTCGGGGGGGGGAGATCCTATTTTCTTATGACACTTTAGTTGGAGGTCTCGCAGCTGCACTATGGGGAGCAGCGAACCTACCCAAATATTATTATATAGAATTCTATATAGACCTTTATATGCAAGAGGAGGAGAGCGTATATACCCACACACCCCGATATATACATATATATACACTATGTGTATGTCTGTACTATACCCGTGTGTGGATATATCCAGGCTGCACACAGGCCATGCTTTACACTGCAGCATTTCCTGTCACATTTCCGCAGGATTGGTGGCAGCCGTGTGTCTGTGTGCAGCCTGGGCCGGGGGCAGTATACACAGGCCGTCCCTGTTGTATATACAATTTTTTTTTCTTTTTTCCAGTCAGTATACTGATTTACTCTGCTGTATATATAAGGGAGTATATGGCGTCGGTATACCAGGATGCACATGTATACTGAGGGCTGTATACTCTCTTCGCACACTTCTGCTATATTCATAGAGGGCCTGTCTGTGCTGGTTGTATAGCAAGGGTTAAAGGGGTCGCCCACCATTAAATATTATGTTATATTCACGTCATCCTGGTGTTCATTTACTTTTAGTTTGGCGCCACCTGGTGTTCGGAGTGTATAACAATGTGCACGTCCACCTCCTGAGCTGAGTGATGGTGGATGCACATGCTCAGTCCCAGCATAGAGTATATTGTCAGCTGCCAGAGGGGGAAGGAGACTGATCCAGCCTGGGGGCCACACTGAAACACTGCATATACTATAAATCAGCATTTCCTGGGGCGACCCCTTTGTCCAGCGCCATGAGTCGGGTGTGCTATAGTCCCGGGCACTATAGAGGGTATATAGCAGAGCAGCAGTCTGGGGGAGTGTCATGTATATATGATGTATACAGAGGGCGTCACTACAGTGACCTGTAGGGGGGGGAGTTTACTAAAACTGATGCAGCGGAGGGGGCGTCGCCCACATTGCCGCCATTTTATTATTTTCCTCTTCATTTGACTTCAGTTTTCCTAAATGTCCCTGAAACGCCGAATGTTGTCAGGATGCGGCGACGTGGGATTGGCCCCCTCCGATCACGTGATGTAGTATGCAGTGGGGGGGGGGGCTCGCCTGCTTGGAGTTTTGATGCTATATTTGTGTGGGTGACCCATCTGCCCCGAGGCAAACATGCTGCATTATATCGTGCTCCACCAAGGTGCTGCAGCACAGACTCTGGCTCGGCCTGACTGATTGCTCTTTCTGTGGCCCCTGTAACGGGCCCCGCGCTCCTGGTCTACATTTGGTGGCAGTGGGGGACAAGAAGTGCTGCATTCCATCGTGACCCGGAGGCGGAGCAGAAGGGGTTAATGGTATCACGCTGCAGTAGACAGTGATGACAGGAGGATAATGGCGCCCGCTCCCCCGCAGACCGGGCGCTGGACACTTCTTGCGCTTCTATTTTTGTTTGTTCGGAGCGAGGACTTGAACAGAACAGACATGTTGATCATGTGCAATATTTCTTACTGTAATGAAATAAAAAATCTGAAAAACCCCGAGTGCCGCGTCTCTGCCGCGTACACACAGCAGGAGGTCTGGTGCAATGGACGTGGCGCGGGGGCCTGCTGGGGTCTGGGAAGAGCTCGGTTGTTATGGCGACTGCTCCACCCCAGTGTAAGAGCTCGTGTGGACAGACAGCGCCCCCTCCTGGTCCATGTACAGGCTCCTCATCCTGCATCTGGCCGCGCCATGTTCTCCCCAATAACTAATCCATAGAGAATGTGTCAGGGCTTTGGGGTAAGTTCACACTGCTGTGCTAGTCACTTCAAAGGGAGGTTCAGGAGGAATCTGGCCGAAACTAGGCGGAGCCTATGAAGTCTCTCCCTTAGTGATTGGGAGGGGGAAATAAAAATTCTGTTGTGTGAACTTAGCCGAAAGCTCTCTGCTGCCACCTGGGAATTGTAGGTGTAGTATGGGCACGTGATGGGACGTGGGAGCCGTATTATATAATATAGTGTGAGACGTGGGAGCCGTATTATATAATATAGTGCGGTCACGTGAGAGCCGTATTATATAATATAGTGTGGGACGTGGGAGCCGTATTATATAATATAGTGTGGGACGTGGGAGCCGTATTATATAATATAGTGTGAGACGTGGGAGCCGTATTATATAATATAGTGTGAGACGTGGGAGCCGTATTATATAATATAGTGTGAGACGTGGGAGCCGTATTATATAATATAGTGTGGGACGTGGGAGCCGTATTATATAATATAGTGTGAGACGTGGGAGCCGTATTATATAATATAGTGTGAGACGTGGGAGCCGTATTATATAATATAGTGCGGTCACGTGAGAGCCGTATTATATAATATAGTGTGAGACGTGGGAGCCGTATTATATAATATAGTGTGGGACGTGGGAGCCGTATTATATAATATAGTGTGGGACGTGGGAGCCGTATTATATAATATAGTGTGGGACGTGGGAGCCGTATTATATAATATAGTGTGAGACGTGGGAGCCGTATTATATAATATAGTGCGGTCACGTGAGAGCCGTATTATATAATATAGTGTGGGACGTGGGAGCCGTATTATATAATATAGTGTGAGACGTGGGAGCCGTATTATATAATATAGTGTGAGACGTGGGAGCCGTATTATATAATATAGTGTGAGACGTGGGAGCCGTATTATATAATATAGTGTGAGACGTGGGAGCCGTATTATATAATATAGTGTGAGACGTGGGAGCCGTATTATATAATATAGTGTGAGACGTGGGAGCCGTATTATATAATATAGTGTGAGACGTGGGAGCCGTATTATATAATATAGTGTGGGACGTGGGAGCCGTATTATATAATATAGTGTGAGACGTGGGAGCCGTATTATATAATATAGTGTGAGACGTGGGAGCCGTATTATATAATATAGTGTGGGACGTGGGAGCCGTATTATATAATATAGTGTGGGACGTGGGAGCCGTATTATATAATATAGTGTGGGACGTGGGAGCCGTATTATATAATATAGTGTGGGACGTGGGAGCCGTATTATATAATATAGTGTGAGACGTGGGAGCCGTATTATATAATATAGTGTGGGACGTGGGAGCCGTATTATATAATATAGTGTGGGACGTGGGAGCCGTATTATATAATATAGTGCGGTCACGTGAGAGCCGTATTATATAATATAGTGTGAGACGTGGGAGCCGTATTATATAATATAGTGTGGGACGTGGGAGCCGTATTATATAATATAGTGTGAGACGTGGGAGCCGTATTATATAATATAGTGTGAGACATGGGAGCCATAGTGTAGTATAGTGCGGGCACAGGGGAGCCATAGTATAGTATAGTGCGGGCACAGGGGAGCCATAGTATAGTATAGTGCGGGCACAGGGGAGCCATAGTATAGTATAGTATAGTGCGGGGACAGGGGAGCCATAGTATAGTATAGTGCGGGGACGTGGGAGCCATAGTATAGTATAGTGCGGGGACAGGGGAGCCATAGTATAGTATAGTGCGGGCACAGGGGAGCCATAGTATAGTATAGTGCGGGCACAGGGGAGCCATAGTATAGTATAGTGCGGGCACAGGGGAGCCATAGTATAGTATAGTGCGGGCACAGGGGAGCCATAGTATAGTATAGTGCGGGCACAGGGGAGCCATAGTATAGTATAGTGCGGGCATGTGGGAGCCATAGTATAGTATAGTGCGGGCACAGGGGAGCCATAGTATAGTATAGTGCGGGGACAGGGGAGCCATAGTATAGTATAGTGAGAGCTGTAGTGTAGTATAGTGCGAGCACGTGGTGGGACGTGGGAGCCATAGTATAGGACGTAGGAGCCATAATATAGTATAGTGCGGGGACAGGGGAGCCATAGTATAGTATAGTGCGGGGACAGGGGAGCCATAGTATAGTATAGTGCGGGCACGTGGGAGCCGTAGTGTAGTATAGTGCGGGGACGTGGGGCCATAGTATAGTATAGTGCGGGGTCGTGGGAGCCATAGTATAGTATAGTGCGGGGACGTGGGAGCCATAGTATAGTATAGTGCGGGGACGTGGGAGCCATAGTATAGTATAGTGCGGGCACAGGGGAGCCATAGTATAGTATAGTGCGGGGACGTGGGAGCCATAGTATAGTATAGTGCGGGGACAGGGGAGCCATAGTATAGTATAGTGCGGGCACAGGGGAGCCATAGTATAGTATAGTGCGGGGACAGGGGAGCCATAGTATAGTATAGTGCGGGGACGTGGGAGCCATAGTATAGTATAGTGCGGGGACAGGGGAGCCATAGTATAGTATAGTGCGGGGACAGGGGAGCCATAGTATAGTATAGTGCGGGGACGTGGGAGCCATAGTATAGTATAGTGCGGGGACAGGGGAGCCATAGTATAGTATAGTGCGGGGACAGGGGAGCCATAGTATAGTATAGTGCGGGGACGTGGGAGCCATAGTATAGTATAGTGCGGGGACGTGGGAGCCATAGTATAGTATAGTGCGGGGACGGGGAGCCATAGTATAGTATAGTGCGGGGACGTGGGAGCCATAGTATAGTATAGTGCGGGCACAGGGGAGCCATAGTATAGTATAGTGCGAGCCGTAGTGGGAGTATAGTATCTAGAACGTGGTGGGACGTGGGAGCCATAGTATAGGACGTAGGAGCTATACTATAGTATAGTATAGTGTTGGCACGTGGTGGGACGTGGGAGCCATAGTATAGTATAGTGCGGGGACGTGGGAGCCATAGTATAGTATAGTGCGGGCACAGGGGAGCCATAGTATAGTATAGTGCGGGCACAGGGGAGCCATAGTATAGTATAGTGCGGGGACGTGGGAGCCATAGTATAGTATAGTGCGGGCACGTGGGAGCCATAGTATAGTATAGTGCGGGCACAGGGGAGCCATAGTATAGTATAGTATAGTGCGGGGACGTGGGAGCCATAGTATAGTATAGTGCGGGCACAGGGGAGCCATAGTATAGTATAGTGCGGGGACGTGGGAGCCATAGTATAGTATAGTGCGGGGACAGAGGGAGCCATAGTATAGTACAGTGCGGGGACAGGGGAGCCATAGTATAGTATAGTGCGGGCACAGGGGAGCCATAGTATAGTATAGTGCGGGCACAGGGGGAGCCATAGTATAGTATAGTGCGGGCACAGGGGAGCCATAGTATAGTATAGTGCGGGCACAGGGGAGCCATAGTATAGTATAGTGCGGGGACAGGGGAGCCATAGTATAGTATAGTGCGGGGACAGAGGAGCCATAGTATAGTATAGTGCGGGGACGTGGGAGCCATAGTATAGTATAGTGCGGGGACAGAGGAGCCATAGTATAGTATAGTGCGGGGACGTGGGAGCCATAGTATAGTATAGTGCGGGGACAGGGGAGCCATAGTATAGTATAGTGCGGGGACGTGGGAGCCATAGTATAGTATAGTGATAGTATAGTGCGGGCACAGGGGAGCCATAGTATAGTATAGTGCGGGGACGTGGGAGCCATAGTATAGTATAGTGCGGGGACAGGGGAGCCATAGTATAGTATAGTGCGGGCACAGGGGAGCCATAGTATAGTATAGTGCGGGCACAGGGGAGCCATAGTATAGTATAGTGCGGGCACAGGGGAGCCATAGTATAGTATAGTGCGGGCACAGGGGAGCCATAGTATAGTATAGTGCGGGCACAGGGGAGCCATAGTATAGTATAGTGCGGGGACGTGGGAGCCATAGTATAGTATAGCGCGGGCACAGGGGAGCCATAGTATAGTATAGTGCGGGGACAGGGGAGCCATAGTATAGTATAGTGCGGGGACAGGGGAGCCATAGTATAGTATAGTGCGGGGACGTGGGAGCCATAGTATAGTATAGTGCGGCGACAGGGAGCCATAGTATAGTATAGTGCGGGCACAGGGGAGCCATAGTATAGTATAGTGCGGGCACAGGGGAGCCATAGTATAGTATAGTATAGTGCGGGGACAGGGGAGCCATAGTATAGTATAGTGAAAGCCGTAGTGTAGTATAGTGTGGGCACGTGGTGGGAGTGGGAGCCATAGTATAGTATAGTGCGGGGACGTGGGAGCCATAGTATAGTATAGTGCGGGCACAGGGGAGCCATAGTATAGTATAGTGCGGGCACAGGGGAGCCATAGTATAGTATAGTGCGGGGACGTGGGAGCCATAGTATAGTATAGTGCGGGCACGTGGGAGCCATAGTATAGTATAGTGCGGGCACAGGGGAGCCATAGTATAGTATAGTAGTGCGGGGACGTGGGAGCCATAGTATAGTATAGTGCGGGCACAGGGGAGCCATAGTATAGTATAGTGCGGGGACGTGGGAGCCATAGTATAGTATAGTGCGGGCACAGGGGAGCCATAGTATAGTACAGTGCGGGGACATGGGAGCCATAGTATAGTATAGTGCGGGCACAGGGGAGCCATAGTATAGTATAGTGCGGGCACAGGGGAGCCATAGTATAGTATAGTGCGGGCACAGGGGAGCCATAGTATAGTATAGTGCGGGCACAGGGGAGCCATAGTATAGTATAGTGCGGGGACAGGGGAGCCATAGTATAGTATAGTGCGGGGACAGAGGGAGCCATAGTATAGTATAGTGCGGGGACGTGGGAGCCATAGTATAGTATAGTGCGGGGACAGGGGAGCCATAGTATAGTATAGTGCGGGGACATGGGAGCCATAGTATAGTATAGTGCGGGGACAGGGGAGCCATAGTATAGTATAGTGCGGGGACAGGGGAGCCATAGTATAGTATAGTGCGGGGACGTGGGAGCCATAGTATAGTATAGTATAGTATAGTGCGGGCACAGGGGAGCCATAGTATAGTATAGTGCGGGGACGTGGGAGCCATAGTATAGTATAGTGCGGGCACAGGGGAGCCATAGTATAGTATAGTGCGGGCACAGGGGAGCCATAGTATAGTATAGTGCGGGCACAGGGGAGCCATAGTATAGTATAGTGCGGGCACAGGGGAGCCATAGTATAGTATAGTGCGGGCACAGGGGAGCCATAGTATAGTATAGTGCGGGGACAGGGGAGCCATAGTATAGTATAGTGCGGGCACAGGGGAGCCATAGTATAGTATAGTGCGGGGACGTGGGAGCCATAGTATAGTATAGTGCGGGGACAGGGGAGCCATAGTATAGTATAGTGCGGGCACAGGGGAGCCATAGTATAGTATAGTGCGGGCACAGGGGAGCCATAGTATAGTATAGTATAGTGCGGGCACAGGGGAGCCATAGTATAGTATAGTATAGTGCGGGGACGTGGGAGCCATAGTATAGTATAGTGCGGGCACAGGGGAGCCATAGTATAGTATAGTGCGGGCACGGGGGAGCCATAGTATAGTATAGTGCGGGCACAGGGGAGCCATAGTATAGTATAGTGCGGGCACAGGGGAGCCATAGTATAGTATAGTGCGGGCACGTGGGAGCCATAGTATAGTATAGTGCGGGCACGTGGGAGCCATAGTATAGTATAGTGCGGGGACGTGGGAGCCATAGTATAGTATAGTGCGGGCACAGGGGAGCCATAGTATAGTATAGTGCGGGCACAGGGGAGCCATAGTATAGTATAGTGCGGGCACAGGGGAGCCATAGTATAGTATAGTGCGGGGACGTGGGAGCCATAGTATAGTATAGTGCGGGCACAGGGGAGCCATAGTATAGTATAGTGCGGGCACAGGGGAGCCATAGTATAGTATAGTGCGGGGACGTGGGAGCCATAGTATAGTATAGTGCGGGCACGGGGGAGCCATAGTATAGTATAGTGCGGGGACGTGGGAGCCATAGTATAGTATAGTGCGGGCACGGGGAGCCATAGTATAGTATAGTGCGGGGACGTGGGAGCCATAGTATAGTATAGTGCGGGCACAGGGGAGCCATAGTATAGTATAGTGCGGGGACGTGGGAGCCATAGTATAGTATAGTGCGGGCACGGGGGGGAGCCATAGTATAGTATAGTGCGGGGACGTGGGAGCCATAGTATAGTATAGTGCGGGCACAGGGGAGCCATAGTATAGTATAGTGCGGGGACGGGGAGCCATAGTATAGTATAGTGCGGGCACAGGGGAGCCATAGTATAGTATAGTGCGGGCACAGGGGAGCCATAGTATAGTATAGTGCGGGCACAGGGGAGCCATAGTATAGTATAGTGCGGGGACGGGGGAGCCATAGTATAGTATAGTGCGGGCACAGGGGAGCCATAGTATAGTATAGTGCGGGGACGTGGGAGCCATAGTATAGTATAGTGCGGGCACAGGGGAGCCATAGTATAGTATAGTGCGGGCACAGGGGAGCCATAGTATAGTATAGTGCGGGCACAGGGGAGCCATAGTATAGTATAGTGCGGGGACGTGGGAGCCATAGTATAGTATAGTGCGGGCACAGGGGAGCCATAGTATAGTATAGTGCGGGCACATGGGAGCCATAGTATAGTATAGTGCGGGGACGTGGGAGCCATAGTATAGTATAGTGCGGGGACGGGGGAGCCATAGTATAGTATAGTGCGGGCACAGGGGAGCCATAGTATAGTATAGTGCGGGGACGTGGGAGCCATAGTATAGTATAGTGCGGGCACAGGGGAGCCATAGTATAGTATAGTGCGGGCACAGGGGAGCCATAGTATAGTATAGTGCGGGCACAGGGGAGCCATAGTATAGTATAGTGCGGGGTACGTGGGAGCCATAGTATAGTATAGTGCGGGGACGGGGGAGCCATAGTATAGTATAGTGCGGGGACAGGGGAGCCATAGTATAGTATAGTGCGGGCACGTGGGAGCCATAGTATAGTATAGTGCGGGCACAGGGGAGCCATAGTATAGTATAGTGCGGGCACGTGGGAGCCATAGTATAGTATAGTGCGGGCACAGGGGAGCCATAGTATAGTATAGTGCGGGCACAGGGGAGCCATAGTATAGTATAGTGCGGGGACAGGGGAGCCATAGTATAGTATAGTGCGGGCACGTGGGAGCCATAGTATAGTATAGTGCGGGCACGTGGGAGCCATAGTATAGTATAGTGCGGGACAGGGGAGCCATAGTATAGTATAGTGCGGGCACAGGGGAGCCATAGTATAGTATAGTATAGTGCGGGCACAGGGGAGCCATAGTATAGTATAGTGATAGTGCGGGCACAGGGGAGCCATAGTATAGTATAGTGCGGGCACGTGGGAGCCATAGTATAGTATAGTGCGGGCACAGGGGAGCCATAGTATAGTATAGTGCGGGGACGTGGGAGCCATAGTATAGTATAGTGCGGGCACAGGGGGCCATAGGAGCGGGCATAGTATAGTATAGTGCGGGGACGTGGGAGCCATAGTATAGTATAGTGCGGGCACAGGGGAGCCATAGTATAGTATAGTGCGGGGACGTGGGAGCCATAGTATAGTATAGTGCGGGCACAGGGGAGCCATAGTATAGTATAGTGCGGGCACGTGCGGGGCGAGCCATAGTATAGTATAGTGCGGGCACGTGGGAGCCATAGTATAGTATAGTGCGGGCACAGGGGAGCCATAGTATAGTATAGTGCGGGCACAGGGGAGCCATAGTATAGTATAGTGCGGGGACGTGGGAGCCATAGTATAGTATAGTATAGTATAGTGCGGGCACAGGGGAGCCATAGTATAGTATAGTGCGGGCACAGGGGAGCCATAGTATAGTATAGTGCGGGGACAGGGGAGCCATTGTATAGTATAGTGCGGGGACAGAGGAGCCATAGTATAGTATAGTGCGGGCACGTGGGAGCCATAGTATAGTATAGTGCGGGCACGTGGGAGCCATAGTATAGTATAGTGCGGGCACGTGGGAGCCATAGTATAGTATAGTGCGGGCACAGGGGAGCCATAGTATAGTATAGTGCGGGCACAGGGGAGCCATAGTATAGTATAGTGCGGGGACGTGGGAGCCATAGTATAGTATAGTATAGTATAGTGCGGGCACAGGGGAGCCATAGTATAGTATAGTGCGGGGACAGGGGAGCCATAGTATAGTATAGTGCGGGCACAGGGGAGCCATAGTATAGTATAGTGCGGGCACAGGGGAGCCATAGTATAGTATAGTGCGGGGACAGGGGAGCCATTGTATAATATAGTGCGGGGACAGAGGAGCCATAGTATAGTATAGTGCGGGCACGTGGGAGCCATAGTATAGTATAGTGCGGGCACGTGGGAGCCATAGTATAGTATAGTGCGGGCACAGGGGAGCCATAGTATAGTATAGTGCGGGGACGTGGGAGCCATAGTATAGTATAGTGCGGGCACAGGGGAGCCATACAGTCATGGCCAAAAGTTTTGAGAATGATACAAATATTAATTTTTACAAAGTCTACTGCTTCAGTTTTTCTAATGGCAATTTGCATATACTCCAGAATGTTATAAAGAGTGATCAGCTTAACAGCAATTACTTGCAAAGTCAATATTTGCCTAGAAAATTAACTTTATCCCCCAAAACACATTTCAACATCATTGCAGCCCTGCCTTAAAAGGACCACCTAACATCGTTTCAGTGATTGCTCCATTAACACAGGTGTGGGTGTTGATGAGGACAGGGCTGGAGATCAATCTGTCATGATTTAGTAAGAATGACACCACTGGACACTTTAAAAGGAGGCTGGTGCTTGCCATCATTGTTTCTCTTCTGTTAACCATGGTTATCTCTAAAGAAACACGTGCAGTCATCATTGCACTGCACAAAAATGGCCTAACTGGGAAGAGTATTGCAGCTAGAAAGATTGCACCTCAGTCAACAATCTATCGCATCATCAAGAACTTCAAGGAGAGAGGTTCCATTGGTGCCAAAAAGGCTCCAGGCCGCCCAAGAAAGACCAGCAAGCGGCAGGACCGTCTCTTAAAAGTGTTTCAGCTGCGGGATGGGGCTACCAGCAGTGCAGAGCTTGCTGAGGAATGGCAGCAGGCAGGTGTGAGTGCATCTGCACGCACTGTGAGGCGGAGACTCTTGGAGCAAGGCCTGGTCTCAAGGAGGGCAGCAAAGAAGCCACTTCTCTCCAGAAAAAACATCAGGGACAGACTGATATTCTGCAAAAGGTACAGGGAGTGGACTGCTGAGGACTGGGGGAAAGTCATTTTCTCTGATGAATCCCCTTTTCGATTGTTTGGAACATCTGGAAAACAGCTTATTCGGAGAAGAAGAGGTGAGCGCTACCACCAGTCTTGTCTCATGCCAACTGTAAAGCATCCTGAAACCATTCATGTGTGGGGTTGCTTCTCAGCCAAGGGAATCGGCTCTCTCACAGTCTTGCCTAAAAACACAGCCATGAATAAAGAATGGTACCAGAATGTCCTCCAAGAGCAACTTCTCCCAACCGTCCAAGAGCAGTTTGGCGCTCAACAATGCCTTTTCCAGCATGATGGAGCACCTTGCCATAAAGCAAAGGTGATAACTAAATGGCTCAGGGAACAAAACATAGAGATTTTGGGTCCATGGCCTGGAAACTCCCCAGATCTTAATCCCATTGAGAACTTGTGGTCAATCATCAAGAGACGGGTGGACAAACAAAAACCAACAAATTCAGACAAACTTAAAGCATTGATTCTGCAAGAATGGACTGCTATCAGTCAGGATTTGGTCCAGAAGTTGATTGAGAGCATGCCAGGGAGAATTGCAGAGGTCCTGAAGAAGAAGGGTCAACACTGCAAATATTGACTTGCTGCATTAACTCATTCTAATGTCAATATAAGCTTCTGTTACTCATAATATGAATGCAATTCTATTTCTGTATGTGATAAAAACATCTGACAAACACACATAAAAACCAGAGGGCAGCAGATCATGTGAAAATAGAATATTAGTGTCATTCTCAAAACTTTTGGCCATGACTGTAGTATAATATAGTGCGGGGACGTGGGAGCCATAGTATAGTATAGTATAGTGCGGGGACGTGGGAGCCATAGTATAGTATAGTATAGTGCGGGCACAGGGGAGCCATAGTATAGTATAGTGCGGGCACAGGGGAGCCATAGTATAGTATAGTGCGGGGACGGGGGAGCCATAGTATAGTATAGTGCGGGCACAGGGGAGCCATAGTATAGTATAGTGCGGGGACGTGGGAGCCATAGTATAGTATAGTGCGGGCACGTGGGAGCCATAGTATAGTATAGTGCGGGGACGTGGCAGCCATAGTATAGTATAGTGCGGGCACAGGGGAGCCATAGTATAGTATAGTGCAGGCACAGGGGAGCCATAGTATAGTATAGTGCGGGCACAGGGGAGCCATAGTATAGTATAGTGCGGGCACGGGGGAGCCATAGTATAGTATAGTGCGGGGACAGGGGAGCCATAGTATAGTATAGTGCGGGCACGTGGGAGCCATAGTATAGTATAGTGCGGGGACGAGGAGCCATAGTATAGTATAGTGCGGGCACAGGGGAGCCATAGTATAGTATAGTATAGTGCGGGCACAGGGGAGCCATAGTATAGTATAGTGCGGGCACAGGAGAGCCATAGTATAGTATAGTGCGGGACAGGGGAGCCATAGTATAGTATAGTGCGGGGACGTGGGAGCCATAGTATAGTATAGTGCGGGCACAGGGGAGCCATAGTATAGTATAGTGCGGGCACAGGGGAGCCATAGTATAGTATAGTGCGGGCACAGGGGAGCCATAGTATAGTATAGTGCGGGGACAGGGGAGCCATAGTATAGTATAGTGCGGGGACGTGGGAGCCATAGTATAGTATAGTGCGGGGACGTGGGAGCCATAGTATAGTATAGTGCGGGCACAGGGGAGCCATAGTATAGTATAGTGCGGGCACAGGGGAGCCATAGTATAGTATAGTGCGGGCACAGGGGAGCCATAGTATAGTATAGTGCGGGGACGTGGGAGCCATAGTATAGTATAGTGCGGGCACAGGGGAGCCATAGTATAGTATAGTGCGGGGACGTGGGAGCCATAGTATAGTATAGTGCGGGCACAGGGGAGCCATAGTATAGTATAGTGCGGGCACGTGGGAGCCATAGTATAGTATAGTGCGGGGACGTGGGAGCCATAGTATAGTATAGTATAGTGCGGGCACAGGGGAGCCATAGTATAGTATAGTGCGGGCGGGGAGCCATAGTATAGTATAGTGCGGGCACAGGGGAGCCATAGTATAGTATAGTGCGGGCACGTGGGAGCCATAGTATAGTATAGTGCGGGCACAGGGAGCCATAGTATAGTATAGTGCGGGCACAGGGGAGCCATAGTATAGTATAGTGCGGGCACAGGGGAGCCATAGTATAGTATAGTGCGGGCACGTGGGAGCCATAGTATAGTATAGTGCGGGCACAGGGGAGCCATAGTATAGTATAGTGCGGGGACGTGGGAGCCATAGTATAATATAGTGCGGGGACGTGGGAGCCATAGTATAGTATAGTGCGGGGACGTGGGAGCCATAGTATAGTATAGTGCGGGCACAGGGGAGCCATAGTATAGTATAGTGCGGGCACAGGGGAGCCATAGTATAGTATAGTGTGGGCACGTGGGAGCCATAGTATAGTATATGCGGGGACGGGGAGCCATAGTATAGTATAGTGCGGGCGTGGGAGCCATAGTATAGTATAGTGCGGGCACAGGGGAGCCATAGTATAGTATAGTGCGGGCACAGGGGAGCCATAGTATAGTATAGTGCGGGCACAGGGGGCCATAGTATAGTATAGTGCGGGGACAGGGGGCCATAGTATAGTATAGTGCGGGGACGTGGGAGCCATAGTATAGTATAGTGCGGGGACGTGGGAGCCATAGTATAGTATAGTGCGGGCAAGGGGAGCCATAGTATAGTATAGTGCGGGCACGGGGGCCATATATAGTATATGCGGGCACAGGGGGCCATAGTATAGTATAGTGCGGGGACGTGGGAGCCATAGTATAGTATAGTGCGGGCACAGGGGAGCCATAGTATAGTATAGTGCGGGGACGGGGGAGCCATAGTATAGTATAGTGCGGGCACAGGGGAGCCATAGTATAGTATAGTGCGGGGACAGGGGCCATAGTATAGTATAGTGCGGGCACAGGGGAGCCATAGTATAGTATAGTGCGGGGACGTGGGAGCCATAGTATAGTATAGTGCGGGCACAGGGGAGCCATAGTATAGTATAGTGCGGGGACAGAGGAGCCATAGTATAGTATAGTGCGGGCACAGGGGAGCCATAGTATAGTATAGTGCGGGGACGTGGGAGCCATAGTATAGTATAGTGCGGGCACAGGGGAGCCATAGTATAGTATAGTGCGGGCACAGGGGGCCATAGTATAGTATAGTGCGGGCACAGGGGAGCCATAGTATAGTATAGTGCGGGCACAGGGGAGCCATAGTATAGTATAGTGCGGGCACAGGGGAGCCATAGTATAGTATAGTGCGGGCACAGGGGGGAGCCATAGTATAGTATAGTGCGGGGACGTGGGAGCCATAGTATAGTATAGTGCGGGCACAGGGGAGCCATAGTATAGTATAGTGCGGGGACGTGGGAGCCATAGTATAGTATAGTGCGGGCACAGGGAGCCATAGTATAGTATAGTGCGGGGACAGAGGAGCCATAGTATAGTATAGTGCGGGCACAGGGGAGCCATAGTATAGTATAGTGCGGGGACGTGGGAGCCATAGTATAGTATAGTGCGGGCACAGGGGAGCCATAGTATAGTATAGTGCGGGGACAGAGGAGCCATAGTATAGTATAGTGCGGGCACAGGGGAGCCATAGTATAGTATAGTGCGGGGCGTGGGAGCCATAGTATAGTATAGTGCGGGCACAGGGGAGCCATAGTATAGTATAGTGCGGGCACAGGGGAGCCATAGTATAATATAGTGCGGGGACGTGGGAGCCATAGTATAGTATAGTATAGTGCGGGCACAGGGGAGCCATAGTATAGTATAGTGCGGGCACAGGGGAGCCATAGTATAGTATAGTGCGGGGACGTGGGAGCCATAGTATAGTATAGTGCGGGCACAGGGAGCCATAGTATAGTATAGTGCGGGCACAGGGGAGCCATGTATAGTATAGTGCGGGCACAGGGGAGCCATAGTATAGTATAGTGCGGGGACGTGGGAGCCATAGTATAGTATAGTGCGGGCACAGGGGGCCATAGTATAGTTAGTGCGGGGACAGGGGAGCCATAGTATAGTATAGTGCGGGCCGGGGAGCCATAGTATAGTATAGTGGGGCACAGGGGAGCCATAGTATAGTATAGTGCGGGCACGGGGAGCCATAGTATAGTATAGTGGGGGACGGGGGCCATAGTATAGTATAGTGCGGGCACAGGGGAGCCATAGTATAGTATAGTGCGGGCACAGGGGAGCCATAGTATAGTATAGTGCGGGCCAGGGGAGCCATGTATAGTATAGTGCGGCACAGGGGAGCCATAGTATAGTATAGTGCGGGCACAGGGGAGCCATAGTATAGTATAGTGCGGGACAGGGGAGCCATAGTATAGTATAGTGCGGGGACGTGGGAGCCATAGTATAGTATAGTGCGGCCGGGGGCCATAGTATGTATGTGCGGGCCAGGGGAGCCATAGTATAGTATAGTGCGGGCACAGGGGAGCCATAGTATAGTATAGTGCGGGGCGGGGAGCCATAGTATAGTATGTCGGGCCGGGGAGCCATAGTATAGTATGTGCGGGGACGGGGAGCCTAGTATAGTATAGTGCGGGCACGGGGAGCCATAGTATAGTATAGTGCGGGGACGTGGGAGCCATAGTATAGTATAGTGCGGGCACGGGGAGCCATAGTATAGTATAGTGCGGGCACAGGGGAGCCATAGTATAGTATAGTGCGGGGACGTGGGAGCCATAGTATAGTATAGTGCGGCCAGGGGAGCCATAGTATAGTATAGTGCGGGCACAGGGGGCCTGTATAATATAGTGCGGGGCGAGCCATAGTATAGTATAGTGCGGGCCGGGAGCCATGTATAGTATAGTGCGGGGACGGGGAGCCTGTTGTATAGTGCGGGCACAGGGGAGCCATAGTATAGTATAGTGCGGGGACGTGGGAGCCATAGTATAGTATAGTGCGGGCACAGGGGAGCCATAGTATAGTATAGTGCGGGCACAGGGGAGCCATAGTATAATATAGTGCGGGGACGTGGGAGCCATAGTATAGTATAGTATAGTGCGGGCACAGGGGAGCCATAGTATAATATAGTGCGGGCACGTGGGAGCCATAGTATAATATTGCCATCACATACCCCTTTAAAGCCATATTCAGACATCGGCATTTTGTGGATGTGTGATGGCCCCATAGCCACCCCCATGTATTATCACTGGCCCGGGTATGGGGCTTTGACCCCGGGACTGTCCTGTCCTGTTTTGCGGCCCAGGCTCACTGTTGGAGAGGAATGGGCAGCGCACGGATATAACCCCACACACGCAGGCTTAGGCTGTGTTCATACATACAGTGCAGCATGCTGGGTACTCTAGTCCTAAAAATAACAATAGTCAGTGTGGTCTGTTGAGCGCTGTTCACATCTGTCATATGACTTACCCAGCCCTGCATTGGAGCTTCCAGTATAAGATATGAGGCCTTAAAGGGGTATCCTGACGACAGACATTAGTAACACACTGATGACGGCGGGGATCCCGCTCCTGTTCACGTGAATGGAGCAGTGAGGAGCGTGCAGTACCCTGCCTATGCAGGAGGGGGCAGATATTGGGCACAAGTGATCTCACAGACAGCTCATGTTATATCAGGTTTATTAGCCGGACGGGGGACTCCCTCTGTTAGTGTTGTAGACCCCCGCCCAGTACACAAGGAAACCACAACATATACAAAAAGAAGGAGATGCAATGGGGAGGGGGAGGGGCTGGTCCGTCCTCTGCATCGGCAGGGAAGAGTATATATATAGAGGGGAGAATTCTGCTCCGGAGGAAGGGCAGGAGGTTAATGCAGGAAACAAGCTAACAATTCCCCATTAACTAGATCTTTGGAAAAAGATTCCTCAGCGGGGAGCCCTTTAAATAAACTATAACCCCCCAGACCCCAGGAGAGCACCTAGCGGGGCATTGCTGGAGCGGCTACTGCTGCGTGGCTGCCCCTCTGCCCTCCAGCAGTTGGAGTAGTGTTTTGTGTAGCGTTGAGCACACCCGCGAGTATCCCAGCCGGCTCAGATGCAGATAATCGAACATGTCATGGTGGCTGATGGTGCCGTCTGACTGCACAAAGCCCGGGTCCACATCTAGCAGCATCGCGTTGGGCGTAGATGGCAGCGTTTCGGCTAACAGCTCGTTCACCCGCCTGTTCCGCTCCCGCACGGGGTTGGGATTCTTACCTCGTGGCAACAAACCCTGCAACATGGAAAATAAACATTATGGGGGGGGATGGAGTGGGAACAAGAAGTTTCAAGATCACCTGGACTAGGGGGGGTCCTGTAAGCTGCAGACGCTTTACCCACCCAGATCAATATGGCGGTAGGAACACGCCGCTCTCCACCAAAGCCTACGGGGCTTACCAGGACACAATCGCTGATATCTAGTAGCCGGGCTACATGAAATACATGGCCGCCCAGCTCCGTCTACACTGGGGACAACCCTGTACAAAACGCCAACACTCACCAGCACAATGACCTTGGCCTGTGGTTGTCTCAGCTCCATACACCGCACAATGGCTTCAATTCCACCGGCAATCTGATCAGCCGTGTGCCCGATATTATATGTGCCCGCCCAAAGCACAATGATCTGGTGAGGAAGGAACAGAATCCATAAGGATGATAAAGGTAAAGGACTCATATAGAAAGCCTGTGAGTCCTGCTTCCCCCACCACTCATATAGAAAGCCTGTGAGTCCTGCTTCCCCCACCACTCATATAGAAAGCCTGTGAGTCCTGCTTCCTCCATCACTCATATAGAAAGCCTGTGAGTCCTGCTTCCTCCACCACTCATATAGAAAGCCTGTGAGTCCTGCTTCCTCCACCACTCATATAGAAAGCCTGTGAGTCCTGCTTCCCCCACCACTCATATAGAAAGCCTGTGAGTCCTGCTTCCCTCCACCACTCATATAGAAAGCCTGTGAGTCCTGCTTCCCCCACCACTCATAGAGAAAGCCTGTGAGTCCTGCTTCTCCCACCACTCATATAGAAAGCCTGTGAGTCCTGCTTCTCCCACCACTCATATAGAAAGCCTGTGAGTCCTGCTTCTCCCACCACTCATATAGAAAGCCTGTGAGTCCTGCTTCCTCCACCACTCATATAGAAAGCCTGTGAGTCCTGCTTCTCCCACCACTCATATAGAAAGCCTGTGAGTCCTGCTTCTCCCACCACTCATATAGAAAGCCTGTGAGTCCTGCTTCCTCCACCACTCATATAGAAGCCTGTGGCCTGCTTCCCCCACCACTCATATGGCCTGGGTCCTGCTCTCCCCACCACTCATATAGAAAGCCTGTGGTCCTGCTTCCCCCACCACTCATATAGAAAGCCTGTGAGTCCTGCTTCCTCCACCACTCATATAGAAAGCCTGTGAGTCCTGCTTCCCCCACCACTCATATAGAAAGCCTGTGAGTCCTGCTTCCCCCACCACTCATATAGAAAGCCTGTGAGTCCTGCTTCTCCCACCACTCATATAGAAAGCCTGTGAGTCCTGCTTGCCCTGCCTGTAGGTTGTCCATCCTCCTCCCCTGTCCTGCCACATTGGTCCCAAAGAAAATTGCCAACTATATAAAGTGTCAGACATTGGGTTCTCCGCGTCCTCCCAGACCTTACATTTTACCTCGATATGTTCCATCACTTACCTTTGGTCTAATGTGCTCCAGCTCCCCATTTTCCAGTCTCCACAGGACGTGTTGGGTGCCTTCACCCAGTCCCCCAAAGTTGAGAGCGTGCAGTGGGGAGAAGAGCTCGCGCCAGATCTGAGGGGAAGAAAACACAAAACCATGTGGAAGAGCGAAGAGTGACGCAAATGATAAAACTAAAGAGACATCGACTGATAGAGGTCACCCTCTTGGAGCACACCCTACTCACCCTCTAGGAGCACGCCCTACTCACCCTCTAGGAGCACGCCCTACTCACCCTCTAGGAGCACGCCCTACTCACCCTCTAGGAGCACGCCCTACTCACCCTCTAGGAGTCTGCCCTACTCACCCTCTAGGAGCACGCCCTACTCACCCTCTAGGAGCACGCCCTACTCACCCTCTAGGAGTCTGCCCTACTCACCCTCTAGGAGTCTGCCCTACTCACCCTCTAGGAGCACGCCCTACTCACCCTCTAGGAGCACGCCCTACTCACCCTCTAGGAGCACGCCCTACTCCACTCACCCTCTAGGAGCACGCCCTACTCACCCTCTAGGAGCACCTCACCCGGGGTCTGCCCTACTCACCCTCTAGGAGCCTGCCCTACTCACCCTCTAGGAGTCTGCCCTACTCACCCTCTAGGAGTCTGCCCTACTCACCCTCTAGGAGTCTGCCCTACTCACCCCTCTAGGAGTCTGCCCTACTCACCCTCTAGGAGCACGCCCTACTCACCCTCTAGGAGCACGCCCTACTCACCCTCTAGGAGCACGCCCTACTCACCCTGCCCCCTACCACCCTCTAGGAGCACGCCCTACTCACCCTCTAGGAGCACGCCCTACTCACCCTCTAGGAGTCTGCCCTACTCACCCTCTAGGAGTCCGCCCTACTCACCCTCTAGGAGTCTGCCCTACTCACCCTCTAGGAGTCTGCCCTACTCACCCTCTAGGAGCACGCCCTACTCACCCTCTAGGAGCACGCCCTACTCACCCTCTAGGAGCACGCCCTACTCACCCTCTAGGAGCACGCCCTACCCCCTCTAGGGCTGCCCTACTCACCCTCTAGGAGCACGCCCTACTCACCCTCTAGGAGTCTGCCCTACTCACCCTCTAGGAGCACGCCCTACTCACCCTCTAGGAGCACGCCCTACTCACCCTCTAGGAGTCTGCCCTACTCACCCTCTAGGAGTCTGCCCTACTCACCCTCTAGGAGCACGCCCTCACCCTCTTGCCCCCCCCCCCAGGGGCCCGCCCTCCACCCTCTAGGAGTCTGCCCTGTGTCCAGCCAGATCAGTTAGAGCGTTACTCACAAGATTCTTACCTCCAGTTGGTGCAGCATCAGCACTTGGGAGTCTCCGATAAAGACGACCTCCGGCTCCTTATCTTTACTACTGGCCACAAAGTGATTGTGCTGAAAAAGACAACATCAACCCTGTTACATCGAAGTGTTCGAGCCCCACGATCCAGCAGCAGATCTGTAAAGCCTCAAAAACATCCTCACAAAAATCTGTGTACAGTGACACAGTAAATACAAGCAACGAAGGAGGGGGAGGCTGCTGCAGTTTCTGTGTCTGAGACTGTATGCTGTGAGAGGGGAGAAGGAAGAGAAGAAGGACAAAGAGGAGGGGGAGGCAGCTGCAGCTTGTGTGTCTGAGACTGTATGCTGTGAGAGGGGAGAAAGAAGAGAAGAAGGACACAGAGGAGGGGGAGGCAGCTGCAGCTTGTGTGTCTGAGACTGTATGCTGTGAGAGGGGAGAAAGAAGAGAAGAAGGACACAGAGGAGGGGGAGGCAGCTGCAGCTTGTGTGTCTGAGACTGTATGCTGCGACAGGGGAGAAGGAAGAGGAGGACACAGAGGAGGGGGAGGCAGCTTCAGCTTCTGTGTCTGAGACTGTATGCTGCGAGAGGGGAGAAGGAAGAAAAGAAGGACAGAGAGGAGGGGGGAGGCAGCTGCAGCTTCTGTGTCTGAGATTGTATGCTGCGAGAGGGGAGAAGGAAGAGAAGGACACAGAGGAGGGGGAGGCTGCTGCAGTTTCTGTGTCTGAGACTTTATGCTGTGAGAGGGGAGATGGAAGAGAAGAAGGACACAGAGGAGGGGGAGACAGCTGCAGTTTCTGTGTCTGAGACTTTATGCTGTGAGAGGGGAGATGGAAGAGAAGAAGGACACAGAGGAGGGGGAGACAGCTGCAGTTTCTGTGTCTGAGACTGTTTGCTGTGAGAGGGGAGAAGGAGAAGAAGGTGATAGATGATGGACTCAGAAAACAGAAAGGTTCACAGAATAAATTCAACTTCCTGTTCATTTGATTGAGAGACAAAAAAAAATCAGCTAGTGGAAAAAATAAGTGTCCTTTCGATGGCAGATTCTGCATGGCAGGACCGGCTGCAAAATCCACTGTGTGAACTGACTCTTAAGGACAATCTACAATCTACTGGGGTTAGCACACAAACAATTATCACCTATCCGCCATGTTCAGCTGCTAGGGCCCCACAATCACTAGTACTAGTCCCAGGATCCTGCCCTCCCCCTCTCTGAGAAAACTACAACTAGCAGCATTGGGCAGGTTAGGAGTTGTAGTCACAGTATACGACCTCTGACACTGACCAAGGACATCCAGCATCCATCCCCATACACATCGGGCACAGGCGTAGGCACCGCGGCCGGGTTCTGGTCACCGTCACTCATCATGTCCTAGAGGTAAGAAGTAAGATATGATTAAGGAGCATGTTTACGTGTTGATCAGTTCTGCTGGGAGTTGTAGTCTCATCGTAGTCACTGGTTGGACACAGTAGAGAGCGGTCACTGAGCTAAGGACATGAATGCGGTCCCTAGGGGTCCAGAGACCCCGCCAATTCGGTTGGCAACAAAAAACTACTGGAAGATGACAGGGCCCTGCACCAAGGGTTACCTGACGGCATCCTTGAGGCTACAACAGTGGAGCGGTCACATGGGCAAAGTCACCGGGTACAGGGGGCATCTTCTGGGGACTCTGCAGGGGTTTTTAGGTGCCATACGTTGGGGTTCTGGGCTGGTTCTGACCCTGGGTCATGTGATCAGAACCCACCCCTGGGTCGCTGCTCTCCCAGTAGTTACCTGTACTATGGGGGCTGGCAAGGGAGGAGGCGGAGCCACATACTGGCAGGTACTGAATCTGATCATGTGACCCTGGGTCGGAAGCCTTAGGTAGGGCACCTAAAGATCCCGGAGAGCCCCTTTATACAGAAGTGAAACTGGTGCAAAAGTGCAGCGGTCGCCCGAAGCAACCAGAGTCCGCCTACTTGTCATGTGTTGCTATGGGCGACCGCTGCACATCCCCTACGTTTGCTGTAAATGAATGACCATTTTATTAGAGACCCCCATCGTAGCGCGTTGTCCTTTGGCCTTCAGAACTGCCATCATTTGGGGCAGTTTTGGGCCTAAGGTACACCCAGAACCGCCCCATTACTCCACCTCCACTAGTCAGACCAGGTGACACCCGACATAAATGGCGCCCATCATGGCCCCATCCGAGGTGGTGATGTATTTCGGGGTCTTTCCGTTTACCTCAGACAATAATGACGCTCGCGCTTGTCGTCGGCAGTGAAAGCCCATCCGTGCTAAGGAGCGGCGAGTCGTGCGTTCGGACACTTTCGTTACGGCGCTGTCATTGTATTTGGCGGCGATTTCCTTGATGGTGCAGGGCTTGCTGGTCAGTACGATATCGGACATCCTCCGCTGACCCGTTTCGTCCACGAGTTTTTTCCGCCCACAGGATCGCCGTTCGCTGGAGGTTTTCCCTCGATTATACCATTCGCGGTACACCCTTGACACCGTCGCACGAGAAAACCCCACCAGGTTGGCGGTTTCTGAAATACTGGCCCCCCGCTAGCCGGGCCCCGATGATCAGACCGCGCTCAAAGTCGCTTAGATCGCAGGATTTACCCATTATACGGGGGATCCACAATGAATGTGCTCCGCACAAAAACTTATCACTGGCTTTTATACTGCACCCAAGGTCACGTGCCTAATTTGCATACAGGTAAGCTCCAATGGCGGCAGGGCGGGGGTCTCTAATAAAGTGGCCATCGGTGTGTAGAGCCCCGTTCACACCACACACACCGCTCCTCACCTGCACTGTCTGCTACCACTGTCCTCAGCACGAATCCTCCCTCCTCGGCCGCACCAACCAAAAATAATGCAGGGGAAATCTCGCTGACAAGTTCTCATCCCCGGGAAAACCAAGCCTGGAACTGAGGATTCTCCCCCTCTGTTATACATTGAATGGACGCGTCCAGGAAGCCAATCTATCGCGGAAATGAACGCTGTACTCCCCTATAATTGGAATGGAATGGACCAGTTTTCACGTTCGGGTCGAACCATAACTGTGTATAGGGGAGAAATTATTCCCCCTAACTGTAGAAGCTATGAGCTATTCCCATTGGTTAGAGGTGCGGGCTCGGAGATACCAAGTATTACTAGCAGGGGGGCTAGGCAGACGGTTTTATCCGTGGCGTAGAGCAGGCGCCGCCGGTATGCCGCCGCCCAGGGGCCGCGGCCGCCATATTGTCTGTGGAGACCGTTATCAGGCGGATCGTCTATGACCTAGGTATAATAATGTGTGACGTTAGAGCGCCCCCTGGAGCCTGAGGCCTGCTCTCATCTCCTGTACCGCACGGTTATAGTATTGTGATCTGTACAGTCTTATATGTGCGGTTTAAATACAAAAATCGCAAGGAGGATCTGGTGTGTCTGTTAGACCTTGTGCCTGCGGGGCCACACCTCTAGGTCAGCTGATGAGATCTGACCCCGCCCCCGCGTGTCCGCCTCGCCAAAGGACAAAATACGCCCTGCCCCCCAACCCCCCCCCCCCCCCGCTGTGTGTGTGTATATATATATATATATATATATATATATATCCTATAGGGAGTGCTGTAATGTATAACATAGATATGGCGGGGCGCTATGTGGGCGGGGCTGTAATGTATAACATAGATATGGCGGGGCGCTATGTGGGCGGGGCTGTAATGTATAACATAGATATGGCGGTGCAGTATGGGGGCGGGGCTGTAATGTATAACATAGATATGGTGGTGCAGTATGGGGGCGGGGCTGTAATGTATAACATAGATATGGCGGTGCAGTATGGGGGCGGGGCTGTAATGTATAACATAGATATGGCGGGGCGCTATGGGGGCGGGGCTGTAATGTATAACATAGATATGGCGGGGCGCTATGTGGGCGGGGCTGTAATGTATAACTTAGATATGGCGGGGCGCTATGGGGGCGGGGCTGTAATGTATAACATAGATATGGCGGGGCGCTATGTGGGCGGGGCTGTAATGTATAACATAGATATGGCGGTGCAGTATGTGGGCGGGGCTGTAATGTATAACATAGATATGGCGGGGCGCTATGTGGGGCGGGGCTGTAATGTATAACATAGATATGGTGGTGCAGTATGGGGGCGGGGCTGTAATGTATAACATAGATATGGCGGTGCAGTATGGGGGCGGGGCTGTAATGTATAACATGATATGGTGGTGCAGTATGGGGGCGGGACTGTAATGTATAACATAGATATGGCGGTGCAGTATGGGGGCGGGGCTGTAATGTATAACATAGATATGGCGGTGCAGTATGGGGGCGGGGCTGTAATGTATAACATAGATATGGCGGTGCGCTATGTGGGCGGGACTGTAATGTATAACATAGATATGGCGGGGCGCTATGTGGGCGGGGCTGTAATGTATAACATAGATATGGCGGTGCGCTATGTGGGCGGGGCTGTAATGTATAACATAGATATGGCGGGGCGCTATGTGGGCGGGGCTGTAATGTATAACATAGATATGGCGGTGCAGTATGGGGGCGGGGCTGTAATGTATAACATAGATATGGCGGTGCAGTATGGGGGCGGGGCTGTAATGTATAACATAGATATGGCGGGGCGCTATGTGGGCGGGACTGTAATGTATAACATAGATATGGCGGGGCGCTATGTGGGCGGGGCTGTAATGTATAACATAGATATGGCGGTGCAGTATGGGGGCGGGGCTGTAATGTATAACATAGATATGGTGGTGCAGTATGTGGGCGGGGCTGTAATGTATAACATAGATATGGCGGGGCGCTATGTGGGCGGGACTGTAATGTATAACATAGATATGGCGGTGCAGTATGGGGGCGGGGCTGTAATGTATAACATAGATATGGCGGGGCGCTATGTGGGCGGGACTGTAATGTATAACATAGATATGGCGGGGCGCTATGTGGGCGGGGCTGTAATGTATAACATAGATATGGCGGTGCAGTATGGGGGCGGGTCTGTAATGTATAACATAGATATGGTGGTGCAGTATGGGGGCGGGACTGTAATGTATAACATAGATATGGCGGTGCAGTATGGGGGCGGGGCTGTAATGTATAACATAGATATGGCGGGGCGCTATGTGGGCGGGGCTGTAATGTATAACATAGATATGGCGGTGCAGTATGGGGGCGGGGCTGTAATGTATAACATAGATATGGCGGTGCAGTATGGGGTCGGGGCTGTAATGTATAACATAGATATGGCGGGGCGCTATGTGGGCGGGGGCTGTAATGTATAACATAGATATGGCGGGGCGCTATGTGGGCGGGGCTGTAATGTATAACATAGATATGGCGGTGCAGTATGGGGGCGGGGCTGTAATGTATAACATAGATATGGCGGTGCAGTATGGGGGCGGGGCTGTAATGTATAACATAGATATGGCGGTGCAGTATGGGGGCGGGTCTGTAATGTATAACATAGATATGGCGGTGCAGTATGGGGGCGGGGCTGTAATGTATAACATAGATATGGCGGTGCAGTATGGGGGCGGGGCTGTAATGTATAACATAGATATGGCGGTGCAGTATGGGGGCGGGGCTGTAATGTATAACATAGATATGGCGGGGCGCTATGTGGGCGGGGCTGTAATGTATAACATAGATATGGCGGGGCGCTATGTGGGCGGGGGCTGTAATGTATAACATAGATATGGCGGGGCGCTATGTGGGCGGGGCTGTAATGTATAACATAGATATGGGGGGGCGCTATGTGGGCGGGGCTGTAATGTATAACATAGATATGGCGGTGCGCTATGTGGGCGGGGCTGTAATGTATAACATAGATATGGCGGTGCAGTATGGGGGCGGGACTGTAATGTATAACATAGATATGGCGGGGCGCTATGTGGGCGGGGCTGTAATGTATAACATAGATATGGCGGTGCAGTATGGGGGCGGGGCTGTAATGTATAACATAGATATGGTGGTGCAGTATGTGGGCGGGGCTGTAATGTATAACATAGATATGGCGGGGCGCTATGTGGGCGGGGCTGTAATGTATAACATAGATATGGCGGTGCAGTATGGGGGCGGGGCTGTAATGTATAACATAGATATGGTGGTGCAGTATGGGGGCGGGACTGTAATGTATAACATAGATATGGCGGGGCGCTATGTGGGCGGGGCTGTAATGTATAACATAGATATGGCGGTGCAGTATGGGGGGCGGGGCTGTAATGTATAACATAGATATGGTGGTGCAGTATGTGGGCGGGGCTGTAATGTATAACATAGATATGGCGGTGCAGTATGTGGGCGGGTCTGTAATGTATAACAGATATGGCGGTGCAGTATGGGGGCGGGACTGTAATGTATAACATAGATATGGCGGGGCGCTATGTGGGCGGGGCTGTAATGTATAACATAGATATGGCGGGGCGCTATGTGGGCGGGGCTGTAATGTATAACATAGATATGGCGGGGCGCTATGTGGGCGGGGCGAGGGGGCTGTAATGTATAACATAGATATGGCGGGGCGCTATATGGGCGGGGCTGTAATGTATAACATAGATATGGCGGTGCGCTATGTGGGGCGGGGCTGTAATGTATAACATAGATATGGCGGGGCGCTATGTGGGCGGGGGCTGTAATGTATAACATAGATATGGCGGTGCGCTATGTGGGCGGGGGCTGTAATGTATAACATAGATATGGCGGGGCGCTATGTGGGCGGGGCTGTAATGTATAACATAGATATGGCGGGGCGCTATGTGGGCGGGGCTGTAATGTATAACATAGATATGGCGGTGCGCTATGTGGGCGGGGGCTGTAATGTATAACATAGATATGGCGGGGCGCTATGTGGGCGGGGCTGTAATGTATAACATAGATATGGCGGGGCGCTATGTGGGCGGGGGCTGTAATGTATAACATAGATATGGCGGGGCGCTATGTGGGCGGGGGCTGTAATGTATAACATAGATATGGCGGGGCGCTATGTGGGCGGGGCTGTAATGTATAACATAGATATGGCGGGGCGCTATGTGGGGCGGGGGCTGTAATGTATAACATAGATATGGCGGGGCGCTATGTGGGCGGGGCTGTAATGTATAACATAGATATGGCGGTGCGCTATGTGGGCGGGGGCTGTAATGTATAACATAGATATGGCGGGGCACTATGTGGGCGGGGCTGTAATGTATAACAGATAAGGCGGTGCACTATGTGGGCGGGGCTGTAATGTATAACATAGATATGGCGGGGCGCTATGTGGGGCGGGGCTGTAATGTATAACATAGATATGGCGGTGCGCTATGTGGGCGGGGCTGTAATGTATAACATAGATATGGCGGTGCAGTATGGGGGCGGGTCTGTAATGTATAACATAGATATGGCGGTGCAGTATGGGGGCGGGGCTGTAATGTATAACATAGATATGGCGGGGCGCTATGTGGGCGGGACTGTAATGTATAACATAGATATGGCGGGGCGCTATGTGGGCGGGGCTGTAATGTATAACAGATAAGGCGGTGCGCTATGTGGGCGGGGCTGTAATGTATAACATAGATATGGCGGGGCGCTATGTGGGCGGGGCTGTAATGTATAACATAGATATGGCGGGGCGCTATGTGGGGCGGGGCTGTAATGTATAACATAGATATGGCGGGGCGCTATGTGGGCGGGGCTGTAATGTATAACATAGATATGGCGGGGCGCTATGTGGGCGGGGCTGTAATGTATAACATAGATATGGCGGGCGCGTGCGGGGGCGCTAATGTATAACATAGATATGGCGGGAGGCTGTAATGTATAACATAGATATGGCGGGGCGCTATGTGGGCGGGGGCTGTAATGTATAACATAGATATGGCGGTGCGCTATGTGGGGCGGGGGCTGTAATGTATAACATAGATATGGCGGGGCGCTATGTGGGCGGGGCTGTAATGTATAACATAGATATGGCGGGGCGCTATGTGGGCGGGGCTGTAATGTATAACATAGATATGGCGGGGCGCTATGTGGGCGGGGCTGTAATGTATAACATAGATATGGCGGGGCGCTATGTGGGCGGGGGCTGTAATGTATAACATAGATATGGCGGGGGCGCTATGTGGGCGGGGCTGTAATGTATAACATAGATATGGCGGGGCGCTATGTGGGCGGGGGCTGTAATGTATAACATAGATATGGCGGGGCGCTATGTGGGCGGGGGCTGTAATGTATAACATAGATATGGAGGGGGCGCTATGTGGGCGGGGGCTGTAATGTATAACATAGATATGGCGGGGCGCTATGTGGGCGGGGCTGTAATGTATAACATAGATATGGTGGTGCGCTATGTGGGCGGGGCTGTAATGTATAACATAGGTATGGCGGGGCGCTATGTGGGCGGGGCTGTAATGTATAATATACTAGCAGAAGGACTCGGCTTCGCACGGGTACATTTCATTTTTTGTTTGTGTAGTGACCCCATAAGAATTGGCCAGTTTTGCACTTGACATCCAGTATGGCAGTCCAGTATAGGTACAGTCTATTTATGGCTGTGTTGTTATGGAAACCTGGTAAATTAAATGTGAACTTATATTGGCTGATGCACGTCATATGACTGAATATTTAAGGACCTGCGAACTGCTATTGACTCATACAGGTCATAAATAGCTTGGTTGCTATGGAAACCTGGTGTAAAGCTGTGTGTATGTCAAGACTGAAGAACCTGTGATTTTCCATTGGTCCATAAGTGTCATGTGATCATGTGTATCTCAGTTTGGATATCAGTGAAAAACTTACGATCGGTTGTTATGGAAAACCTGGAGTAAAGCTGTGTGTATGTGACCTTGTGTAACATTGTCATCCACAGCGCCCTGCCCCTTTAAAGCTGACCTACAGCAGTGAAGAAAAATGCCTGGGTTGTTATGGAAACCTGGAGTGCAGCTGTGTGCATGTGGCTGACAATGCCTTGTCAGATTGGAGACGGGCTTGAGTCTGCTGGGGAGTTTCAGCAGCTCGCTGTTGTCTGTAACATACCTTATCAGATTGGAGACAGGCTTGGGTCTGCTGAGAGTTTTCATTAGCTGGAACAGCAGCCATGCGTTTTGCTGCAGGGGACATGAGTAGTTTAAAAAACGTTTCAATTTATAAGAATGCTGACATCCAGTATGGCAGTCCAGTCAGTGGCGTAAATACCGGGGTAGCAGTGGTAGCAGCTGCCACAGGGTCCGGGACATTAGGGGGCCCGATGGGCCCTTGATGGGTTTTTTTTTTAATAGGCCATTACCTGCTGGTGTAACACCTATTTACTTATTGATCCCCGCTCCTGCTCACGGCCGCCTGCGCTTCACCTTCTGTAGAGGCGGCTGTGAGCAGGAGCGGGGATCAGTAAGTGAGGCCGCGGGCCGTGAACCCCACAAACACTGCTATCATTATACTCTGGGGTCTTTTCAGACCCCAGAGTATAATGTTTGGAGTCCTAGAGGAGTTGAGGGAACATAAAAAATACTGCTACTTACCTCTCCTGTGCTCCAGCAGGCTTCAGGCCTCCTTGATGACGTCCCAGATGTCGGTGGGCCAGTCTGACGTCATTATGCGTTGCGATGCATGCCGGGCTCACGTGACATCTGGTCCAACATTGAAGAGGTAGCGGGAAGTGCGCATAATACTATATGAAGGGGCCACTATGGGGCATAATACTATATGAAGGGGCCACTATGGGGCATAATAGTGTGTGCAGGGGCCATTATGGGGCATAATAGTGTGTGCAGGGGCCACTGTGGGGCATAATAGTGTGTGCAGGAATGCAGTTTGTGCGGGGGGGCGGTTGCTGGGGGAGTTTCCATGTCAAATATTCGCCTTGGGGCCCAGCCATTCCTAGTTACGCCACTGAGTCCAGTATAGGTACAGTCTATTTATGGCAGTGTTGTTATGGAAACCTGGTACATTAAATGTGAACCTATATTGGCTGATACACGTCATATGACTGAATATTTAAGGACCTGCGAACTGCTACTGACTAATACAGGTCATACATAGCTTGGTTGGTATGAAAACCTGTGTGCCTGAGGAGACTAAGCGCCTGCAAGTTGCTATTGGCTGATAAAGGAACATGTGACCGTGTGTATGGCAGTTGGAATATGAGTGAAAGACCTGTAGGCTTGTATTAGCTAATGGAGGTCATTTTTTGGGAATACTGTATCTCAGGAACAGTACATCCTTTAGAACTCAGACCCAGTCTATAATATTCCCGGACACCTGATGTACGTGTGCCAAATTTGGTGAGGATCGGTCTAGTCGTTTGGTCGCGCATAAAGAACAGATAGACAGACAGGAACTCATTTTTATATATATAAGAGATATGGCGGTGCACTGTGTGGGCGGGGCTGTAATGTATAACATAGATATACGGCGGTGCGCTATGTGGGCGGGGCTGTAATGTATAACAGATATGGCGGTGCAGTATGGGGGCGGGGCTGTAATGTATAACAGATAAGGCGGTGCACTATGTGGGCGGGGCTGTAATGTATAACATAGATATGGCGGTGCAGTATGTGGGCGGGGCAGTAATATATAATGTATCTACATGTTTTGCTCCACAGGGCTGATGATCTCAGGGTATAGGCGCTGTCTGTACATGACTGCCAGAGATGATTCCGGTGCCAGTTGTGTAACCTCTTAGATGCCATGGCCAGCATACTGTGATCTAAGAGGACAGTTGTGATCTTGTGGTGCTGTTGGTCGCCATGACATCTGCATACCTGAGTGATCATTGGGTCTGCCAACTACAGGAGCCTGTCAGGAGTGGAGGCGGGAGGTGGCCTGTCAGGAGTGGAGGTGGGAGGCGGCCTGTCAGGAGTGGAGGTGAGAGGTAGCCTGTCAGGAGTGGAGGGGGCCTGTCAGGAGTGGAGGCGGCCTGTCAGGAGTGGAGGAGGAAGGTGGCCTGTCAGGAGTGGAGGCGGCCTGTCAGGAGTGGAGGAGGGAGGCGGCCTGTCAGGAGTGGAGGCGGCCTGTCAGGAGTGGAGGAGGGAGGCGGCCTGTCAGGAGTGGAGGCGACCTGTCAGGAGTGGAGGTGGGAGGCGGCCTGTCAGGAGTGGAGGTGAGAGGTGGCCTGTCAGGAGTGGAGGGGGCCTGTCAGGGTGGAGGTGGCCTGTCAGGAGTGGAGGAGGAAGGTGGCCTGTCAGGAGTGGAGGTGGCCTGTCAGGAGTGGAGGTGGCCTGTCAGGAGTGGAGGTGAGAGGTGGCCTGTCAGGAGTGGAGGGGGCCTGTCAGGAGTGGAGGTGGCCTGTCAGGAGTGGAGGAGGAAGGTGGCCTGTCAGGAGTGGAGGCGGCCTGTCAGGAGTGGAGGCGACCTGTCAGGAGTGGAGGTGGGAGGCGGCCTGTCAGGAGTGGAGGTGAGAGGTGGCCTGTCAGGAGTGGAGGGGGCCTGTCAGGAGTGGAGGTGGCCTGTCAGGAGTGGAGGAGGAAGGTGGCCTGTCAGGAGTGGAGGGGGCCTGTCAGGAGTGGAGGTGGCCTGTCAGGAGTGGAGGTGGCCTGTCAGGAGTGGAGGTGAGAGGTGGCCTGTCAGGAGTGGAGGGGGCCTGTCAGGAGTGGAGGCGGGAGGTGGCCTGTCAGGAGTGGAGGGGGCCTGTCAGGAGTGGAGGTGAGAGGTGGCCTGTCAGGAGTGGAGGGGGCCTCTCAGGAGTGGAGGTGGGAAGTGGCCTGTCAGGAGTGGAGGTGGGGAGGCGGCCTGTCAGGAGTGGAGGGGGCCTGTCAGGAGTGGAGGTGGGAGGCGGCCTGTCAGGAGTGGAGGCGGCCTGTCAGGAGTGGAGGTGGGAGGCGGCCTGTCAGGAGTGGAGGTGGGAGGTGGCCTGTCAGGGGTGGAGGCGGGAGGTGGCCCCTCAGCGGTGGAGGCGGGAGGCGGCCTGTCAGGAGTGGAGGGGGGGAGGTGGCCTGTCAGGGGTGGAGGTGGGAGGTGGCCTGTGTCAGGAGTGGTGGGGGCCTGCGAGGAGTGGAGGTGGGAGGGGGCCTGTCAGGAGTGGAGGAGGGAGGTGGCCTGTCAAGAATGGAGGCGGGAGGTGGCCTGTCAGGAGTGGAGGGGGCCTGCGAGGAATGGAGGCGGCCTGTCAGGAGTGGAGGTGGGAGGTGGCCAGTCAGGAGTGGAGGGGGCCTGTCAGGAGTGGAGGGGGCCTGTCAGGAGTGGAGGGGGCCTGTCAGGAGTGGAGGCGGGAGGTGGCCTGTCAGGAGTGGAGGTGGGAGGTGGCCTGTCAGGAGTGGAGGTGGGAGGTGGCCTGTTAGGAGTGGAGGAGGGAGGCAGCCTGTCAGGAGTGGAGGGGGGCCTGCGAGGAATGGAGGTGGGAGGCGGCCTGTTAGGAGTGGAGGAGGGAGAAGGCCTGTCAGGAGTGGAGGCGGGAGGCGGCCTGTCAGGAGTGGAGGCGGGAGGTGGCCTGTCAGGGGTGGAGGCGGGGAGGCGGCCTGTCAGGGGTGGAGGTGGGAGGTGGCCTGTCAGGAGTGGAGGGGGCCTGCGAGGAGTGGAGGTTGGAGGGGGCCTGTCAGGAGTGGAGGAGGGAGGTGGCCTGTCAAGAATGGAGGCGGGAGGTGGCCTGTCAGGAGTGGAGGGGGCCTGCGAGGAATGGAGGCGGCCTGTCAGGAGTGGAGGTGGGAGGTGGCCAGTCAGGAGTGGAGGGGGCCTGTCAGGAGTGGAGGGGGCCTGTCAGGAGTGGAGGCGGGAGGTGGCCTGTCAGGAGTGGAGGCGGGAGGTGGCCTGTCAGGGGTGGAGGTGGGAGGTGGCCTGTCAGGAGTGGAGGTGGGAGGTGGCCTGTCAGGAGTGGAGGAGGGAGGCAGCCTGTCAGGAGTGGAGGGGGCCTGCGAGGAATGGAGGTGGGAGGCGGCCTGTTAGGAGTGGAGGGGGCCTGCGAGGAATGGAGGTGGGAGGCGGCCTGTTAGGAGTGGAGGGGGCCTGCGAGGAATGGAGGTGGGAGGCGGCCTGTTAGGAGTGGAGGGGGCCTGCGAGGAGTGGAAGCGAGCTGTCAGGAGTGGAGGCGGCCTGTCAGGAGTGGAAGCGGGCTGTCAGGAGTGGAGGCGGCCTGTCAGGAGTGGAAGCGGGCTGTCAGGAGTAGAGGTGGCCTGTCAGGAGTAGAGGTGGCCTGTCAGGAGTGGAGGCGGGCTGTCAGGAGTAGAGGCGGCCTGTCAGGAGTGGAGGGGGCCTGTCAGTACAGGGCGGTGTGTTATATCAGTGCATCCACCCTAGTAACAGATGGTAAAAAGGTGAAAACGAGATGTATCCCCATATTATAGAAAAGTGGGATAGTCACCTCTATAATGACCTGGTCTGTCACATGATCAACCTGCACAGCGAGGGCCATAATGAAAAAATAACATAAAATTGTAGTATTGTGATTATTCACCCAAAAAAAGCCATCAAAAAGTCATAAAATTTTACCTAGAAAAACACATAAACCAAGGGGGCTGTCCATGCTCGTATATAGATGGTCTGTCCTTAGGATAGGTCAGTATTTGATCTGTGGGGGTCCGACCCGCTGGACCCCACTTAGCTGCTCTGGGACACCTGATAATATTTACACGCCAGGAGCCACACTGACTGTAGGTTCTGCCGCACTGCCCCATTCAGATCTATTGGGTAGCAGAGCCCCACTATCCTGGAGCAGCTGGTCTGGGGGGGTCCCTGGTGTTGGACCCATCTTAATATTAATTACCTATCCTAAGAAATTGATAACCATTAAAAAAAATGAAATCTCGCGCAGGCGCATTTAGAACCACCTCTACCCAAACTCCTACAAATGAGGAAAGATCCTCCGGCCAGGGGCGCACTCGTCCACTCGCTGCCTGCTCTGTCTCCCCGGAGCTGTGAGCTGACAGGACGAGGACACTTACTTCCAGATGGCAGAGGTGGGCGCATGCACGTGAGCCTCCACAAGCCGGCAGAGGCTTCAGGTACAGTTGGGCAGAGCGGAGGAGACGTCTGATATAAGCAGAGCTGTCACTTAGAGGTAACCGCCCCTGCTCCATGTCCGCCTGCTGCCCAACTTTATAGCATTGTTTTTTGGGGTCATAGACCTGCGGTATGGACATGATTGTACCTTACATTGTGCCGCAGAAATGACCTGACAGGGTTCCCTTTAAGCCAGTGAGCGGGGTAGCACATCAGATGCCCCGGGGAGGGGAGGAGGGGATGGTTGGTCTAATGTACCAAGAACTTTTGCCCCATTATCAGTCAGAGAGGATCCTCGTACTCTCATAGTCGTGTTTTGGAGTGACTAGAGGGGCCCTTGTTCACCTGACAGCTGTCTTGTGCCCGCCCACTACTCTCATTACGTCCGCCATGTCTTATTGACCCGCGTCTCGATTAGTCCTGACGCTTTTTTCCTCCCTCTTTGTCTTAGGTGATGTCTGAAGACCCCCCCTCTCATAATGAATCCCTGTCTCACCCAGGCCCGGCCACCTCTGCTGCCCCCAACCCCAGAGTCTCCTCCTTACCGGGTGACCTGATGAAGATCCCCGACACTAACAAAGCCTTAAAAATCCAGAGGCGGAAAACAAAGAAAGAACGGAACAACACAAGATTTATATCACATACCGACGTCTTCAAGAAGACGCTGCTGCGGGGAGTCCTGGGAAGACAGGGTGCGGCGGGCGGGATGGTCTGCCAGTCTGGACTGAAAGACATGTTTAACCCAAGGCCGGTGTTCATAACGGAGAATCGGCTGACCCAGCACCAAGGGATCTTCAATCACAAGGTCAAGTCTATTGATGTTGGGAGACTCGTAGGCCAGACGGCTGAGGTGGGCATGCCAAAGACTGGCACTGCCCCCTGCACAATGGGGTCCATCAGAAACACCCCACAGAGTCAGAGGAGCCTCAGTCTGGAGCTTATTCCAACCCCACAAACAAAAACTCAAGATGTACTTTCCCATCAAAAGGAACCTCCACTGGAAATACCAGACCATACACCAGAGCCTGCCGCCAAATGCCAGCCCTGCCCCCAGAGCTGTGACCGTCCACGTAGTGAAATATCAACGTCCCCTTTTAGTAGTCATCCCGCACCCATTCTGGAGACAGCGGAGAGCTTAGTCGCCATGCTGCGCACACTCTCGCTGTTCCCTGGCCGCAACCTCATGAATGAAACCCGACGGGCATTATTCAGGAAAATGAGACACCTACGTGAAACAAACCCTACTCCATCTGCAGCGCCTGCCCAGAGAATGCCGGAGTACAAGACGCCAGGTAAGGTCAGAAAGCCGTGTCATCAGGTAGCCTGTGATATTATCAGAGCTCTAGAGGACAGATTTATGTAAATAGTTGGACAAAATTGGGATCATTCTTGATTTACTTCAGTATAGGCCTTTATTTATAGAGAGAGGGATCCCTGGTGTGGGGAGTCGGCTGTCTCTGAAGGTGCAGGGATCCCTCTGCTGTCTCTGAAGGTGCAGGGACCCATCTGCTGTCTCTGAAGGTGCAGGGATCCCTCTGCTGTCTCTGAAGGTGCAGGGACCCCTCTGCTGTCTCAGAAGATGCAGGGACCCCTCTGCTGTCTCTGAAGGTGCAAGGACCTCTCTGCTGTTTCTGAAGGTGCCCGGGACTCCTCTGCTGTCTCTGAAGGTGCAGGGACCTCTCTGCTGTCTCTGAAGGTGCAGGGACCTCTATACTGTCTCTGAAGGTGCAGGGACCCCTCTGCTATCTCTGAAGGTGCAGGGACCCCTCTGCTGTTTCTGAAGGTGCAGGGACCCCTCTGCTGTCTCAGAAGGTGCAGGGACCCCTCTGCTGTCTCTGAAGGTGCAGGGACCCCTCTGCTGTCTCTGAACGTGCAGGGACCGCTATGCTGTTTCTGAAGGTGCAGGGACCCCTCTGCTGTTTCTGAAGGTGCAGGGACCCCTCTGCTGTCCTGAGGTGCAGGACCTCTCTGCTGTTTCTGAAGGTGCAGGGACCCCTCTGCTGTCTCAGAAGATGCAGGGACCCCTCTGCTGTCTCTGAAGGTGCAGGGACCCCTCTGCTGTCTCTGAGGTGCATTATTATTCCTTTTTAATAAGTGCAGATAATAACATTTTGTACACCTTTGGACTAGGTAGCACAATGTACAATACTGATGCACTACAACACCAGGGGGTCACTAAGGTGGTATTGAGTGTGCTTAGGAGCTGAGCCCCCTCCATAGTAAGCGGGTAGCGGCTGTGTTATACGCAGGCAGCGCCGCTATCAGCAGTGATGAGGGTCGGCACCAGTTGCCACTGTTAACCTTTAGATGCCTTGGTCAGTGTGTAATAGACCTCAGTAGATTCACATTAGTATTTCAGGGGCGCTCAGACCCCCCCCTAAGGTCCAAGTCCACTGATGGGGGGTCTAAAAATAAAAGGGTTAAATAGTATAAAAAAAAAAATCTAAAAAACTTTATCTCACCCGCTTTCCCTAGATTACATCTAAAATAACAAAACTCAACATAAACACACGAGGTATCCCCGTCCGAAAATGGCAGAACCACGCACATATAATAATATTAACCCCTTACAGTGAACCGCGCCGCCGAAAACATCAGAAGGCACAAATCGCCCTTAATTCTTCATTTCACCTTCCCAAAAATTGTGATAAAAAGTATCCCTACAGTCTAACATTACGTTCACCCTCACCAGCCGGGCACCATGTGCGGGACGAGATGTAGGTCACATGACACGGCTACTTACCAGTCTGTATGCCGCGAGCTGGTAGAAGACGGAGCCATTCCTGGAGAATCGGGAGCCATGATCTCAAGCAAATTACCTAAAATGTTTGTGTAATTGGGGTGGCTGTGACCGGATCTGACTGATATCCCAGCAGGGAGTGAGAAAGAAGCATCGGGATGGGCGGTGAGTGGTCGCCAAAGTGCCCATAAAAGGGACGGAAAAAGCTCCATCTCCCAAGGAGTCAGGTGTGTGCAGAAGAGCTTAGCAGAGGCGTGCGTCCGGCCACTCCTATAATCCTACAGGGCTGCTCCAGAACAAGGCCGAACCTCTGAAGGTAAATCAGGATACAGATGTATTATCACTATCATCACTAGGTGGCGCTGCTGTAGGAGATGTAGCATCACTATCATCACTAGGTGGCGCTGCTGTAGGAGATGTATCATCACTAGGTGGCGCTGCTGTAGGAGATGTATCATCACTATCATCACTAGGTGGCGCTGCTGTAGGAGATGTATCATCACTAGGTGGCGCTGCTGTAGGAGATGTATCATCACTATCATCACTAGGTGGCGCTGCTGTAGGAGATGTATCATCACTAGGGGGCGCTGCTGTAGGAGACGTATCATCACTATCATCACTAGGTGGCGCTGCTGTAGGAGATGTATCATCACTAGGAGGCGCTGCTGTAGGAGATGTATCAATCACTAGGTGGCGCTGCTGTAGGAGATGTATCACCACTATCATCACTAGGAGGCGCTGCTGTAGGAGATGTATCATCACTAGGAGGCGCTGCTGTAGGAGATGTATCATCACTATCATCACTAGGGGGCGCTGCTGTAGGAGATGTATCATCACTAGGAGGCGCTGCTGTAGGAGATGTATCATCACTATCATCACTAGGGGGCGCTGCTGTAGGAGATGTATCATCACTAGGAGGCGCTGCTGTAGGAGATGTATCACCACTATCACCACTAGGTGGCGCTGCTGTAGGAGATGTATCATCACTATCATCACTAGGAGGCGCTGCTGTAGGAGATGTATCATCACTA
Organism: Leptodactylus fallax; assembly: GCA_947044405.1. NCBI lineage: Eukaryota > Metazoa > Chordata > Amphibia > Anura > Leptodactylidae > Leptodactylus > Leptodactylus fallax. The sequence continues at coordinate 89,270 of CAMRHE010001030.1, read as the reverse complement.
TCATCACTAGGAGGCGCTGCTGTAGGAGATGTATCATCAATCACTAGGTGGCGCTGCTGTAGGAGATGTATCATCACTATCATCACTAGGAGGCGCTGCTGTAGGAGATGTATCATCACTATCATCACTAGGTGGCGCTGCTGTAGGAGATGTATTATCACTATCATCACTAGGTGGCGCTGCTGTAGGAGATGTATCATCACTATCATCACTAGGGGGCGCTGCTGTAGGAGATGTATCATCACTATCATCACTAGGGGGCGCTGCTGTAGGAGATGTATCATCACTATCATCACTAGGGGGCGCTGCTGTAGGAGATGTATCATCACTATCATCACTAGGAGGGCGCTGCTGTAGGAGATGTATCATCACTATCATCACTAGGTGGCGCTGCTGTAGGAGATGTATCATCACTATCATCACTAGGGGGCGCTGCTGTAGGAGATGTATCATCACTATCATCACTAGGAGGCGCTGCTGTAGGAGATGTATCATCACTATCATCACTAGGAGGCGCTGCTGTAGGAGATGTATCATCACTATCATCACTAGGGGGCGCTGCTGTAGGAGATGTATCATCACTAGGTGGCGTTGCTGTAGGAGATGTATCATCACTAGGAGGCGCTGCTGTAGGAGATGTATCATCACTATCATCACTAGGAGGCGCTGCTGTAGGAGATGTATTATCACTATCATCACTAGGAGGCGCTGCTGTAGGAGATGTATCATCACTATCATCACTAGGTGGCGCTGCTGTAGGAGATGTATCATCACTATCATCACTAGGAGGCGCTGCTGTAGGAGATGTATCATCACTATCATCACTAGGGGGCGCTGCTGTAGGAGATGTATCACCACTATCATCACTAGGTGGCGCTGCTGTAGGAGATGTATCATCACTAGCAGCACAGCTGGGCTGTGAGGAGATGTATCATCACTATCATCACTAGGTGGCGCTGCTGTAGGAGATGTTCACAATCATCACTAGGTGGCGCTGCTGTAGGAGATGTATCATCACTATCATCACTAGGGGGTGTGAGGCGGCTGCTGTAGGAGATGTATCATCACTATCATCACTAGATGGCGCTGTGGCGTGCTGTAGGAGATGTATCATCACTAGGTGGCGCTGCTGTAGGAGATGTATTATCACTATCATCACTAGGAGGCGCTGCTGTAGGAGATGTATCATCACTATCATCACTAGGTGGCGCTGCTGTAGGAGATGTATCATCACTAGGTGGCGCTGCTGTAGGAGATGTATCATCACTATCATCACTAGATGGCGCTGCTGTAGGAGATGTATCATCACTATCATCACTAGGTGGCGCTGCTGTAGAAGATGTATCATCACTATCATCACTAGGAGGCGCTGCTGTAGGAGATGTATCATCACTATCATCACTAGGGGGCGCTGCTGTAGGAGATGTATCATCACTATCATCACTAGGAGGCACTGCTGTAGGAGATGTACCATCACTAGGAGGCGCTGCTGTAGGAGATGTATCACCACTATCATCACCAGGAGGCGCTGCTGTAGGAGATGTATCATCACTATCATCACTAGGTGGCGCTGCTGTAGGAGATGTATCATCACTATCATCACTAGGAGGCGCTGCTGTAGGAGATGTATCATCACTATCATCACTAGGAGGCGCTGCTGTAGGAGATGTATCATCACTATCATCACTAGGAGGCGCTGCTGTAGGAGATGTATTATCACTATCATCACTAGGAGGCGCTGCTGTAGGAGATGTATCATCACTATCATCACTAGGAGGCGCTGCTGTAGGAGATGTATCATCACTATCATCACTAGGAGGCGCTGCTGTAGGAGATGTATCATCACTATCATCACTAGGAGGCGCTGCTGTAGGAGATGTATCATCACTATCATCACTAGGAGGCGCTGCTGTAGGAGATGTATCATCACTATCATCACTAGGAGGCGCTGCTGTAGGAGATGTATCATCACTATCATCACTAGGTGGCGCTGCTGTAGGAGATGTATCATCACTATCATCACTAGGTGGCGCTGCTGTAGGAGATGTATCATCACTATCATCACTAGGTGGCGCTGCTGTAGGAGATGTATCATCACTATCATCACTAGGGGGCGCTGCTGTAGGAGATGTATCATCACTATCATCACTAGGTGGCGCTGCTGTAGGAGATGTATCATCACTAGGTGGCGCTGCTGTAGGAGATGTATCATCACTATCATCACTAGGTGGCGCTGCTGTAGGAGATGTATCATCACTATCATCACTAGGTGGCGCTGCTGTAGGAGATGTATCATCACTATCATCACTAGGTGGCGCTGCTGTAGGAGATGTATCATCACTATCATCACTAGGAGGCGCTGCTGTAGGAGATGTATTATCACTATCATCACTAGGAGGCGCTGCTGTAGGAGATGTATCATCATCACTATCATCACTAGGAGGCGCTGCTGTATGAGATGTATCATCACTAGGAGGCGCTGCTGTAGGAGATGTATCACCACTAGGGGGCGCTGCTGTAGGAGATGTATCATCACTAGGAGGCGCTGCTGTAGGAGATGTATCATCACTATCATCACTAGGTGGCGCTGCTGTAGGAGATGTATTATCACTATCATCACTAGGAGGCGCTGCTGTAGGAGATGTATTATGACTATCATCACTAGGGGGCGCTGCTGTAGGAGATGTATCATCACTATCATCACTAGGAGGCGCTGCTGTAGGAGATGTATCATCACTATCATCACTAGGAGGCGCTGCTGTAGGAGATGTATCATCACTATCATCACTAGGTGGCGCTGCTGTAGGAGATGTATCATCACTAGGAGGCGCTGCTGTAGGAGATGTATCATCACTATCATCACTAGGAGGCGCTGCTGTAGGAGATGTATCATCACTAGATGGCGCTGCTGTAGGAGATGTATCATCACTAGGTGGCGCTGCTGTAGGAGATGTATCATCACTATCATCACTAGGTGGCGCTGCTGTAGGAGATGTATCATCACTATCATCACTAGGTGGCGCTGCTGTAGGAGATGTATCATCATCACTATCATCACTAGGTGGCGCTGCTGTAGGAGATGTATCATCACTATCATCACTAGGTGGCGCTGCTGTAGTAGATGTATCATCATCACTATCATCACTAGGTGGCGCTGCTGTAGGAGATGTATCATCACTATCATCACTAGGTGGCGCTGCTGTAGGAGATGTATCATCACTATCATCACTAGGTGGCGCTGCTGTAGGAGATGTATCATCACTAGGGGGCGCTGCTGTAGGAGATGTATCATCACTATCATCACTAGGGGGCGCTGCTGTAGGAGATGTATCATCACTAGGGGGCGCTGCTGTAGGAGATGTATCATCACTATCATCACAAGGAGGCGCTGCTGTAGGAGATGTATCATCACTAGGTGGCGCTGCTGTAGGAGATGTATCATCACTATCATCACTAGGGGGCGCTGCTGTAGGAGATGTATCATCACTATCATCACTAGGTGGCGCTGCTGTAGGAGATGTATCATCACTATCATCATTAGGTGGCGCTGCTGTAGGAGATGTATCATCACTATCATCACTAGGAGGCGCTGCTGTAGGAGATGTATTATCACTATCATCACTAGGTGGCGCTGCTGTAGGAGATGTATCATCACTATCATCACTAGGTGGCGCTGCTGTAGGAGATGTATTATCACTATCATCACTAGGAGGCGCTGCTGTAGGAGATGTATCATCATCACTGTCATCACTAGGAGGCGCTGCTGTAGGAGATGTATCATCACTATCATCACTAGGTGGCGCTGCTGTAGGAGATGTATCATCACTATCATCACTAGGTGGCGCTGCTGTAGGAGATGTATCATCACTATCATCACTAGGGGGCGCTGCTGTAGGAGATGTATTATGACTATCATCACTAGGGGGCGCTGCTGTAGGAGATGTATCATCACTATCATCACTAGGAGGCGCTGCTGTATGAGATGTATCATCACTAGGAGGCGCTGCTGTAGGAGATGTATCACCACTAGGGGGCGCTGCTGTAGGAGATGTATCATCACTAGGGGGCGCTGCTGTAGGAGATGTATCATCACTATCATCACTAGGTGGCGCTGCTGTAGGAGATGTATTATCACTATCATCACTAGGGGGCGCTGCTGTAGGAGATGTATCATCACTATCATCACTAGGAGGCGCTGCTGTAGGAGATGTATCATCACTATCATCACTAGGTGGCGCTGCTGTAGGAGATGTATCATCACTATCATCACTAGGGGGCGCTGCTGTAGGAGATGTATCATCACTATCATCACTAGGGGGCGCTGCTGTAGGAGATGTATCATCACTATCATCACTAGGGGGCGCTGCTGTAGGAGATGTATCATCACTATCATCACTAGGGGGCGCTGCTGTAGGAGATGTATCATCACTAGGGGGCGCTGCTGTAGGAGATCGTATCCATCACTAGGGGGCGCTGCTGTAGGAGATGTATCATCACTAGGGGGCGCTGCTGTAGGAGATGTATCATCACTATCATCACTAGGTGGCGCTGCTGTAGGAGATGTATCATCACTATCATCACTAGGAGGCGCTGCTGTAGGAGATGTATCATCACTATCATCACTAGGGGCGCTGCTGTAGGAGATGTATCATCACTATCATCACTAGGGGGCGCTGCTGTAGGAGATGTATCATCACTATCATCACTAGGAGGCGCTGCTGTAGGAGATGTATCATCACTATCATCACTAGGGGGCGCTGCTGTAGGAGATGTATCATCACTATCATCACTAGGGGGCGCTGCTGTAGGAGATGTATCACACTATCATCACTAGGGGGCGCTGCTGTAGGAGATGTATCATCACTATCACCACTAGGTGGCGCTGCTGTAGGAGATGTATCATCACTATCATCACTAGGTGGCGCTGCTGTAGGAGATGTATCATCACTAGGGGGCGCTGCTGTAGGAGATGTATCATCACTATCATCACTAGGTGGCGCTGCTGTAGGAGATGTATCATCACTATCATCACTAGGTGGCGCTGCTGTAGGAGATGTATATCACACTATCATCACTAGGTGGCGCTGCTGTAGGAGATGTATCATCACTATCATCACTAGGAGGCGCTGCTGTAGGAGATGTATCATCACTATCATCACTAGGAGGCGCTGCTGTAGGAGATGTATCATCACTATCATCACTAGGAGGCGCTGCTGTAGGAGATGTATCATCACTATCATCACTAGGGGGCGCTGCTGTAGGAGATGTATCATCACTATCATCACTAGGGGGCGCTGCTGTAGGAGATGTATCATCACTATCATCACTAGGTGGCGCTGCTGTAGGAGATGTATCATCACACTAGGGGGCGCTGCTGTAGGGATGATCACTATCATCACTAGGAGGCGCTGCTGTAGGAGATGTATCATCACTATCATCACTAGGTGGGCGCTGCTGTAGGAGATGTATCATCACTATCATCACTAGGTGGCGCTGCTGTAGGAGATGTATCATCACTATCATCACTAGGGGGCGCTGCTGTAGGAGATGTATCATCACTATCATCACTAGGGGGCGCTGCTGTAGGAGATGTATCATCACTATCATCACTAGGGGGCGCTGCTGTAGGAGATGTATCATCACTATCATCACTAGGTGGCGCTGCTGTAGGAGATGTATCATCACTATCATCACTAGGAGGCGCTGCTGTAGGAGATGTATCATCACTATCATCACTAGGTGGCGCTGCTGTAGGAGATGTATCATCACTATCATCACTAGGTGGCGCTGCTGTAGGAGATGTATCATCACTATCATCACTAGGAGGCGCTGCTGTAGGAGATGTATCATCACTATCATCACTAGGTGGCGCTGCTGTAGGAGATGTATCACACTATCATCACTAGGAGGCGCTGCTGTAGGAGATGTATCATCACTATCATCACTAGGAGGCGCTGCTGTAGGAGATGTATTATCACTATCATCACTAGGAGGCGCTGCTGTAGGAGATGTATCATCACTATCATCACTAGGAGGCGCTGCTGTAGGAGATGTATCATCACTATCATCACTAGGTGGCGCTGCTGTAGGAGATGTATCATCACTATCATCACTAGGAGGCGCTGCTGTAGGAGATGTATCATCACTATCATCACTAGGTGGCGCTGCTGTAGGAGATGTATCACCACTATCATCACTAGGTGGCGCTGCTGTAGGAGATGTATCATCACTAGGGGGCGCTGCTGTAGGAGATGTATCATCACTATCATCACTAGGTGGCGTTGCTGTAGGAGATGTATCATCACTAGGTGGCGTTGCTGTAGGAGATGTATCATCACTATCATCACTAGGAGGCGCTGCTGTAGGAGATGTATCATCACTAGGAGGCGCTGCTGTAGGAGATGTATCATCACTATCATCACTAGGTGGCGCTGCTGTAGGAGATGTATCATCACTAGGTGGCGCTGCTGTAGGAGATGTATCATCACTATCATCACTAGATGGCGCTGCTGTAGGAGATGTATCATCACTATCATCACTAGGTGGCGCTGCTATAGGAGATGTATCATCACTATCATCACTAGGAGGCGCTGCTGTAGGAGATGTATCATCACTATCATCACTAGGGGGCGCTGCTGTAGGAGATGTATCATCACTATCATCACTAGGTGGCGCTGCTGTAGGAGATGTATTATCACTATCATCACTAGGAGGCACTGCTGTAGAAGATGTACCATCACTAGGAGGCGCTGCTGTAGGAGATGTATCATCACTAGGAGGCGCTGCTGTAGGAGATGTATCACCACTATCATCACTAGGAGGCGCTGCTGTAGGAGATGTATCATCACTATCATCACTAGGTGGCGCTGCTGTAGGAGATGTATCATCACTATCATCACTAGGAGGCGCTGCTGTATGAGATGTATCATCACTATCATCACTAGGAGGCGCTGCTGTAGGAGATGTATCATCACTATCATCACTAGGTGGCGCTGCTGTAGGAGATGTATTATCACTATCATCACTAGGTGGCGCTGCTGTAGGAGATGTATCATCACTATCATCACTAGGTGGCGCTGCTGTAGGAGATGTATCATCACTATCATCACTAGGGGGCGCTGCTGTAGGAGATGTATCATCACTATCATCACTAGGGGGCGCTGCTGTAGGAGATGTATCATCACTATCATCACTAGGAGGCGCTGCTGTAGGAGATGTATCATCACTAGGTGGCGCTGCTGTAGGAGATGTATCATCACTATCATCACTAGGTGGCGCTGCTGTAGGAGATGTATCATCACTATCATCACTAGGTGGCGCTGCTGTAGGAGATGTATCATCACTATCATCACTAGGAGGCGCTGCTGTAGGAGATGTATTATCACTATCATCACTAGGAGGCGCTGCTGTAGGAGATGTATCATCATCACTATCATCACTAGGAGGCGCTGCTGTATGAGATGTATCATCACTAGGAGGCGCTGCTGTAGGAGATGTATCACCACTAGGGGGCGCTGCTGTAGGAGATGTATCATCACTAGGGGGCGCTGCTGTAGGAGATGTATCATCACTATCATCACTAGGTGGCGCTGCTGTAGGAGATGTATTATCACTATCATCACTAGGAGGCGCTGCTGTAGGAGATGTATCATCACTATCATCACTAGGAGGCGCTGCTGTAGGAGATGTATCATCACTATCATCACTAGGAGGCGCTGCTGTAGGAGATGTATCATCACTATCATCACTAGGTGGCGCTGCTGTAGGAGATGTATCATCACTATCATCACTAGGTGGCGCTGCTGTAGGAGATGTATCATCACTATCATCACTAGGAGGCGCTGCTGTAGGAGATGTATCATCACTATCATCACTAGGTGGCGCTGCTGTAGGAGATGTATCATCACTAGGTGGCGCTGCTGTAGGAGATGTATCATCACTATCATCACTAGGGGGCGCTGCTGTAGGAGATGTATCATCACTATCATCACTAGGAGGCGCTGCTGTAGGAGATGTATCATCACTAGGTGGCGCTGCTGTAGGAGATGTATCATCACTAAGGTGGCGCTGCTGTAGGAGATGTATCATCACTATCATCACTAGGTGGCGCTGCTGTAGGAGATGTATCATCATCACTATCATCACTAGGTGGCGCTGCTGTAGGAGATGTATCATCACTATCATCACTAGGTGGCGCTGCTGTAGGAGATGTATCATCACTATCATCACTAGGTGGCGCTGCTGTAGGAGATGTATCATCACTATCATCACTAGGTGGCGCTGCTGTAGGAGATGTATCATCACTATCATCACTAGGTGGCGCTGCTGTAGGAGATGTATCATCACTATCATCACTAGGGGGCGCTGCTGTAGGAGATGTATCATCACTATCATCACTAGGGGGCGCTGCTGTAGGAGATGTATCCACATCACTAGGGGGCGCTGCTGTAGGAGATGTATCATCACTATCATCACTAGGAGGCGCTGCTGTAGGAGATGTATCACCTATCATCACTAGGTGGCGCTGCTGTAGGAGATGTATCATCACTATCATCACTAGGGGGCGCTGCTGTAGGAGATGTATCATCACTATCATCACTAGGTGGCGCTGCTGTAGGAGATGTATCATCACTATCATCACTAGGTGGCGCTGCTGTAGGAGATGTATCATCACTATCATCACTAGGAGGCGCTGCTGTAGGAGATGTATCATCACTATCATCACTAGGAGGCGCTGCTGTAGGAGATGTATCATCACTAGGTGGCGCTGCTGTAGGAGATGTATCATCACTATCATCACTAGGAGGCGCTGCTGTAGGAGATGTATCATCACTATCATCACTAGGAGGCGCTGCTGTAGGAGATGTATCATCACTATCATCACTAGGTGGCGCTGCTGTAGGAGATGTATCATCACTATCATCACTAGGGGGCGCTGCTGTAGGAGATGTATCATCACTATCATCACTAGGGGCGCTGCTGTAGGAGATGTATCATCACTATCATCACTAGGTGGCGCTGCTGTAGGAGATGTATCATCACTATCATCACTAGGGGGCGCTGCTGTAGGAGATGTATCATCACTATCATCACTAGGAGGCGCTGCTGTAGGAGATGTATCATCACTAACGGGGGCGCTGCTGTAGGAGATGTATCATCACTATCATCACTAGGGGGCGCTGCTGTAGGAGATGTATCATCACTATCATCACTAGGAGGCGCTGCTGTAGGAGATGTATCATCACTATCATCACTAGGGGGCGCTGCTGTAGGAGATGTATCATCACTATCATCACTAGGGGGCGCTGCTGTAGGAGATGTATCATCACTATCATCACTAGGTGGCGCTGCTGTAGGAGATGTATCATCACTATCACCACTAGGGGGCGCTGCTGTAGGAGATGTATCATCACTATCATCACTAGGAGGCGCTGCTGTAGGAGATGTATCATCACTATCATCACTAGGTGGCGCTGCTGTAGGAGATGTATCATCACCTAGGAGGCGCTGCTGTAGGAGATGTATCATCACTATCATCACTAGGTGGCGCTGCTGTAGGAGATGTATCATCACTATCATCACTAGGAGGCGCTGCTGTAGGAGATGTATCATCACTATCATCACTAGGTGGCGCTGCTGTAGGAGATGTATCATCACTATCATCTAGGTGGCGCTGCTGTAGGAGATGTATCATCACTATCATCACTAGGTGGCGCTGCTGTAGGAGATGTATCATCACTAGGGGCGGGGCGCTGCTGTAGGAGATGTATCATCACTATCATCACTAGGTGGCGCTGCTGTAGGAGATGTATCATCACTATCATCACTAGGAGGCGCTGCTGTAGGAGATGTATCACCACTATCATCACTAGGGGGCGCTGCTGTAGGAGATGTATCATCACTATCATCACTAGGAGGCGCTGCTGTAGGAGATGTATCATCACTATCATCACTAGGTGGCGCTGCTGTAGGAGATGTATCATCACTAGGTGGCGCTGCTGTAGGAGATGTATCATCACTATCATCACTAGGTGGCGCTGCTGTAGGAGATGTATCATCACACTATCATCACTAGGTGGCGCTGCTGTAGGAGATGTATCATCACTATCATCACTAGGTGGCGCTGCTGTAGGAGATGTATCTATCACTATCATCACTAGGGGGCGCTGCTGTAGGAGATGTATCATCACACTAGGGGGCGCTGCTGTAGGAGATGTATCATCACTATCATCACTAGGGGGCGCTGCTGTAGGAGATGTATCATCACTATCATCACTAGGTGGCGCTGCTGTAGGAGATGTATCATCACTATCATCACTAGGTGGCGCTGCTGTAGGAGATGTATCATCACTATCATCACTAGGAGGCGCTGCTGTAGGAGATGTATCATCACTATCATCACTAGGTGGCGCTGCTGTAGGAGATGTATCATCACTATCATCACTAGGGGGCGCTGCTGTAGGAGATGTATCATCACTAGGTGGCGCTGCTGTAGGAGATGTATCATCACTATCATCACTAGGAGGCGCTGCTGTAGGAGATGTATCATCACTAGGAGGCGCTGCTGTAGGAGATGTATCATCACTAGGAGGCGCTGCTGTAGGAGATGTATCATCACTATCATCACTAGGAGGCGCTGCTGTAGGAGATGTATCATCACTATCATCACTAGGAGGCGCTGCTGTAGGAGATGTATCATCACTATCATCACTAGGAGGCGCTGCTGTAGGAGATGTATCATCACTATCATCACTAGGAGGCGCTGCTGTAGGAGATGTATCATCACTATCATCACTAGGGGGCGCTGCTGTAGGAGATGTATCATCACTATCATCACTAGGGGGCGCTGCTGTAGGAGATGTATCATCACTATCATCACTAGGTGGCGCTGCTGTAGGAGATGTATCATCACTAGGAGGCGCTGCTGTAGGAGATGTATCATCAACTATCATCACTAGGTGGCGCTGCTGTAGGAGATGTATCATCACTATCATCACTAGGTGGCGCTGCTGTAGGAGATGTATCATCACTATCATCACTAGGTGGCGCTGCTGTAGGAGATGTATCATCACTATCATCACTAGGTGGCGCTGCTGTAGGAGATGTATCATCACTATCATCACTAGGAGGCGCTGCTGTAGGAGATGTATCATCACTATCATCACTAGGTGGCGCTGCTGTAGGAGATGTATCATCACTATCATCACTAGGTGGCGCTGCTGTAGGAGATGTATCATCACTATCATCACTAGGTGGCGCTGCTGTAGGAGATGTATCATCACTATCATCACTAGGGGGCGCTGCTGTAGGAGATGTATCATCACTATCATCACTAGGGGGCGCTGCTGTAGGAGATGTATCATCACTATCATCACTAGGTGGCGCTGCTGTAGGAGATGTATCATCACTATCATCACTAGGGGCGCTGCTGTAGGAGATGTATCATCACTATCATCACTAGGAGGCGCTGCTGTAGGAGATGTATCATCACTATCATCACTAGGATGGCGCTGCTGTAGGAGATGTATCATCACTATCATCACTAGGGGGCGCTGCTGTAGGAGATGTATCATCACTATCATCACTAGGTGGCGCTGCTGTAGGAGATGTATCATCACTAGGGGGCGCTGCTGTAGGAGATGTATCATCACTAGGGGGCGCTGCTGTAGGAGATGTATCATCACTATCATCACTAGGAGGCGCTGCTGTAGGAGATGTATCATCACTATCATCACTAGGGGGCGCTGCTGTAGGAGATGTATCATCACTATCATCACTAGGAGGCGCTGCTGTAGGAGATGTATCATCACTATCATCACTAGGGGGCGCTGCTGTAGGAGATGTATCATCACTATCATCACTAGGTGGCGCTGCTGTAGGAGATGTATCATCACTATCATCACTAGGTGGCGCTGCTGTAGGAGATGTATCATCACATATCATCACTAGGTGGCGCTGCTGTAGGAGATGTATCATCACTATCATCACTAGGGGTGGCGCTGCTGTAGGAGATGTATCATCACTATCATCACTAGGAGGCGCTGCTGTAGGAGATGTATCATCACTATCATCACTAGGTGGCGCTGCTGTAGGAGATGTATCATCACTATCATCACTAGGAGGCGCTGCTGTAGGAGATGTATCATCACTATCATCACTAGGGGGCGCTGCTGTAGGAGATGTATCATCACTATCATCACTAGGAGGCGCTGCTGTAGGAGATGTATCATCACTATCATCACTAGGAGGCGCTGCTGTAGGAGATGTATCATCACTAGGGGGCGCTGCTGTAGGAGATGTATCATCACTATCATCACTAGGAGGCGCTGCTGTAGGAGATGTATCATCACTATCATCACTAGGGGCGCTGCTGTAGGAGATGTATCATCACTATCATCACTAGGGGGCGCTGCTGTAGGAGATGTATCATCACTATCATCACTAGGAGGCGCTGCTGTAGGAGATGTATCATCACTAGGAGGCGCTGCTGTAGGAGATGTATCATCACTATCATCACTAGGGGGCGCTGCTGTAGGAGATGTATCATCACTATCATCACTAGGGGGCGCTGCTGTAGGAGATGTATCATCACTAGGGGGCGCTGCTGTAGGAGATGTATCATCACTATCATCACTAGGGGCGCTGCTGTAGGAGTGTAGAATGTATCATCACTAGGGGGCGCTGCTGTAGGAGATGTATCATCACTATCATCACTAGGGGGCGCTGCTGTAGGAGATGTATCATCACTATCATCACTAGGAGGCGCTGCTGTAGGAGATGTATCATCACTATCATCACTAGGGGGCGCTGCTGTAGGAGATGTATCATCACTATCATCACTAGGGGGCGCTGCTGTAGGAGATGTATCATCACTATCATCACTAGGTGGCGCTGCTGTAGGAGATGTATCATCACTATCATCACTAGGGGGCGCTGCTGTAGGAGATGTATCATCACTATCATCACTAGGTGGCGCTGCTGTAGGAGATGTATCATCACTATCATCACTAGGAGGCGCTGCTGTAGGAGATGTATCATCACTATCATCACTAGGTGGCGCTGCTGTAGGAGATGTATCATCACTATCATCACTAGGAGGCGCTGCTGTAGGAGATGTATCATCACTATCATCACTAGGTGGCGCTGCTGTAGGAGATGTATCATCACTATCATCACTAGGTGGCGCTGCTGTAGGAGATGTATCATCACTATCATCACTAGGTGGCGCTGCTGTAGGAGATGTATCATCACTAGGTGGCGCTGCTGTAGGAGATGTATCATCACTATCATCACTAGGTGGCGCTGCTGTAGGAGATGTATCATCATCACTATCATCACTAGGTGGCGCTGCTGTAGGAGATGTATCATCACTATCATCACTAGGTGGCGCTGCTGTAGGAGATGTATCATCAACTATCATCACTAGGGGGCGCTGCTGTAGGAGATGTATCATCACTATCATCACTAGGTGGCGCTGCTGTAGGAGATGTATCATCACACTATCATCACTAGGTGGCGCTGCTGTAGGAGATGTATCATCACTATCATCACTAGGTGGCGCTGCTGTAGGAGATGTATCATCACACTATCATCACTAGGGGGCGCTGCTGTAGGAGATGTATCATCACTATCATCACTAGGGGCGCTGCTGTAGGAGATGTATCTATCACTAGGGGGCGCTGCTGTAGGAGATGTATCATCACTATCATCACTAGGTGGCGCTGCTGTAGGAGATGTATCATCACTATCATCACTAGGTGGCGCTGCTGTAGGAGATGTATCATCACTATCATCACTAGGTGGCGCTGCTGTAGGAGATGTATCATCACTATCATCACTAGGGGGCGCTGCTGTAGGAGATGTATCATCACTATCATCACTAGGGGGCGCTGCTGTAGGAGATGTATCATCACTATCATCACTAGGAGGCGCTGCTGTAGGAGATGTATCATCACTATCATCACTAGGAGGCGCTGCTGTAGGAGATGTATCATCACTAGGAGGCGCTGCTGTAGGAGATGTATCATCACTAGGAGGCGCTGCTGTAGGAGATGTATCATCACTATCATCACTAGGGGGCGCTGCTGTAGGAGATGTATCATCACTATCATCACTAGGAGGCGCTGCTGTAGGAGATGTATCATCACTATCATCACTAGGTGGCGCTGCTGTAGGAGATGTATCATCACTATCATCACTAGGAGGCGCTGCTGTAGGAGATGTATCATCACTATCATCACTAGGGGGCGCTGCTGTAGGAGATGTATCATCACTATCATCACTAGGAGGCGCTGCTGTAGGAGATGTATCACACATCACTATCATCACTAGGAGGCGCTGCTGTAGGAGATGTATCATCACTAGGGGGCGCTGCTGTAGGAGATGTATCATCACTAGGAGGCGGGCTGCTGTAGGAGATGTATCATCACTATCATCACTAGGTGGCGCTGCTGTAGGAGATGTATCATCACTATCATCACTAGGGGGCGCTGCTGTAGGAGATGTATCATCACTATCATCACTAGGTGGCGCTGCTGTAGGAGATGTATCATCACTATCATCACTAGGTGGCGCTGCTGTAGGAGATGTATCATCACTATCATCACTAGGTGGCGCTGCTGTAGGAGATGTATCATCACTATCATCACTAGGGGGCGCTGCTGTAGGAGATGTATCATCACTATCATCACTAGGTGGCGCTGCTGTAGGAGATGTATCATCACTATCATCACTAGGAGGCGCTGCTGTAGGAGATGTATCATCACTATCATCACTAGGGGGCGCTGCTGTAGGAGATGTATCATCACTAGGGGGCGCTGCTGTAGGAGATGTATCATCACTAGGGGGCGCTGCTGTAGGAGATGTATCATCACTATCATCACTAGGAGGCGCTGCTGTAGGAGATGTATCATCACTATCATCACTAGGGGGCGCTGCTGTAGGAGATGTATCATCACTATCATCACTAGGTGGCGCTGCTGTAGGAGATGTATCATCACTATCATCACTAGGTGGCGCTGCTGTAGGAGATGTATCATCACTATCATCACTAGGAGGCGCTGCTGTAGGAGATGTATCATCACTATCATCACTAGGGGGCGCTGCTGTAGGAGATGTATCATCACTATCATCACTAGGGGGCGCTGCTGTAGGAGATGTATCATCACTATCATCACTAGGAGGCGCTGCTGTAGGAGATGTATCATCACTATCATCACTAGGTGGCGCTGCTGTAGGAGATGTATCATCACTATCATCACTAGGGGGCGCTGCTGTAGGAGATGTATCATCACTATCATCACTAGGTGGCGCTGCTGTAGGAGATGTATCATCACTAGGTGGCGCTGCTGTAGGAGATGTATCATCACTATCATCACTAGGGGGCGCTGCTGTAGGAGATGTATCATCACTATCATCACTAGGTGGCGCTGCTGTAGGAGATGTATCATCACTATCATCACTAGGAGGCGCTGCTGTAGGAGATGTATCATCACTATCATCACTAGGGGGCGCTGCTGTAGGAGATGTATCATCACTATCATCACTGGGGGGGCGCTGCTGTAGGAGATGTATCATCACTATCATCACTAGGTGGCGCTGCTGTAGGAGATGTATCATCACTATCATCACTAGGTGGCGCTGCTGTAGGAGATGTATCATCACTATCATCACTAGGTGGCGCTGCTGTAGGAGATGTATCATCACTAGGGGGCGCTGCTGTAGGAGATGTATCATCACTATCATCACTAGGTGGCGCTGCTGTAGGAGATGTATCATCACTATCATCACTAGGTGGCGCTGCTGTAGGAGATGTACACACTATCATCACTAGGTGGCGCTGCTGTAGGAGATGTATCATCACTATCATCACTAGGTGGCGCTGCTGTAGGAGATGTATCATCACTATCATCACTAGGTGGCGCTGCTGTAGGAGATGTATCATCACTATCATCACTAGGTGGCGCTGCTGTAGGAGATGTATCATCACTATCATCACTAGGGGGCGCTGCTGTAGGAGATGTATCATCACTATCATCACTAGGGGGCGCTGCTGTAGGAGATGTATCATCACTATCATCACTAGGGGGCGCTGCTGTAGGAGATGTATCATCACTATCATCACTAGGTGGCGCTGCTGTAGGAGATGTATCATCACTATCATCACTAGGTGGCGCTGCTGTAGGAGATGTATCATCACTATCATCACTAGGTGGCGCTGCTGTAGGAGATGTATCATCACTATCATCACTAGGTGGCGCTGCTGTAGGAGATGTATCATCACTATCATCACTAGGTGGCGCTGCTGTAGGAGATGTATCATCACTATCATCACTAGGGGGCGCTGCTGTAGGAGATGTATCATCACTATCATCACTAGGTGGCGCTGCTGTAGGAGATGTATCATCACTATCATCACTAGGTGGCGCTGCTGTAGGAGATGTATCATCACTAGGGGCGCTGCTGTAGGAGATGTATCATCACTATCATCACTAGGTGGCGCTGCTGTAGGAGATGTATCATCACTATCATCACTAGGTGGCGCTGCTGTAGGAGATGTATCATCACTATCATCACTAGGTGGCGCTGCTGTAGGAGATGTATCATCACTATCATCACTAGGTGGCGCTGCTGTAGGAGATGTATCATCACATATCATCACTAGGGGGCGCTGCTGTAGGAGATGTATCATCACTATCATCACTAGGTGGCGCTGCTGTAGGAGATGTATCATCACTATCATCACTAGGGGGCGCTGCTGTAGGAGATGTATCATCACTATCATCACTAGGGGGCGCTGCTGTAGGAGATGTATCATCACTATCATCACTAGGGGGCGCTGCTGTAGGAGATGTATCATCACTATCATCACTAGGGGGCGCTGCTGTAGGAGATGTATCATCACTATCATCACTAGGGTGGCGCTGCTGTAGGAGATGTATCATCACTATCATCACTAGGTGGCGCTGCTGTAGGAGATGTATCATCACTAGGAGGCGCTGCTGTAGGAGATGTATCATCACTATCATCACTAGGAGGCGCTGCTGTAGGAGATGTATCATCACTATCATCACTAGGGGGCGCTGCTGTAGGAGATGTATCATCACTATCATCACTAGGTGGCGCTGCTGTAGGAGATGTATCATCACTAGGAGGCGCTGCTGTAGGAGATGTATCATCATCATCTATCATCACTAGGTGGCGCTGCTGTAGGAGATGTATCATCACTATCATCACTAGGTGGCGCTGCTGTAGGAGATGTATCATCACTATCATCACTAGGTGGCGCTGCTGTAGGAGATGTATCATCACTATCATCACTAGGGGCGTGTGTTTGTTGTATCATCACTAGGTGGCGCTGCTGTAGGAGATGTATCATCACTATCATCACTAGGTGGCGCTGCTGTAGGAGATGTATCATCACTATCATCACTAGGTGGCGCTGCTGTAGGAGATGTATCATCACTATCATCACTAGGTGGCGCTGCTGTAGGAGATGTATCATCACTATCATCACTAGGGGGCGCTGCTGTAGGAGATGTATCATCACTATCATCACTAGGTGGCGCTGCTGTAGGAGATGTATCATCACTATCATCACTAGGTGGCGCTGCTGTAGGAGATGTATCATCACTATCATCACTAGGGGGCGCTGCTGTAGGAGATGTATCATCACTATCATCACTAGGAGGCGCTGCTGTAGGAGATGTATCATCACTATCATCACTAGGGGGCGCTGCTGTAGGAGATGTATCATCACTATCATCACTAGGGGGCGCTGCTGTAGGAGATGTATCATCACTATCATCACTAGGTGGCGCTGCTGTAGGAGATGTATCATCACTAGGGGGGCGCTGCTGTAGGAGATGTATACACTATCATCACTAGGGGGCGCTGCTGTAGGAGATGTATCATCACTATCATCACTAGGAGGCGCTGCTGTAGGAGATGTATCATCACTATCATCACTAGGAGGCGCTGCTGTAGGAGATGTATCATCATCACTATCATCACTAGGTGGCGCTGCTGTAGGAGATGTATCATCATCACTATCATCACTAGGTGGCGCTGCTGTAGGAGATGTATCATCACTATCATCACTAGGGGCGCTGCTGTAGGAGATGTATCATCAACTATCATCACTAGGAGGCGCTGCTGTAGGAGATGTATCATCACTATCATCACTAGGTGGCGCTGCTGTAGGAGATGTATCATCACTATCATCACTAGGTGGCGCTGCTGTAGGAGATGTATCATCACTATCATCACTAGGGGGCGCTGCTGTAGGAGATGTATCATCACTATCATCACTAGGAGGCGCTGCTGTAGGAGATGTATCATCACTATCATCACTAGGGGGGGGGGCGCTGCTGTAGGAGAGTGTCATCACTATCATCACTAGGGGGCGCTGCTGTAGGAGATGTATCATCACTATCATCACTAGGTGGCGCTGCTGTAGGAGATGTATCATCACTATCATCACTAGGGGGCGCTGCTGTAGGAGATGTATCATCACTATCATCACTAGGGGGCGCTGCTGTAGGAGATGTATCATCACTATCATCACTAGGGGGCGCTGCTGTAGGAGATGTATCATCACTATCATCACTAGGTGGCGCTGCTGTAGGAGATGTATCATCACTATCATCACTAGGTGGCGCTGCTGTAGGAGATGTATCATCACTATCATCACTAGGAGGCGCTGCTGTAGGAGATGTATCATCACTATCATCACTAGGTGGCGCTGCTGTAGGAGATGTATCATCACTAGGAGGCGCTGCTGTAGGAGATGTATCATCACTATCATCACTAGGTGGCGCTGCTGTAGGAGATGTATCATCACTATCATCACTAGGTGGCGCTGCTGTAGGAGATGTATCATCACTATCATCACTAGGAGGCGCTGCTGTAGGAGATGTATCATCACTATCATCACTAGGAGGCGCTGCTGTAGGAGATGTATCATCACTATCATCACTAGGGGGCGCTGCTGTAGGAGATGTATCATCACTATCATCACTAGGGGCGCTGCTGTAGGAGATGTATCATCACTATCATCACTAGGAGGCGCTGCTGTAGGAGATGTATCATCACTATCATCACTAGGAGGCGCTGCTGTAGGAGATGTATCATCACTATCATCACTAGGTGGCGCTGCTGTAGGAGATGTATCATCACTATCATCACTAGGTGGCGCTGCTGTAGGAGATGTATCATCACTATCATCACTAGGAGGCGCTGCTGTAGGAGATGTATCATCACTATCATCACTAGGTGGCGCTGCTGTAGGAGATGTATCATCACTAGGGTCATCACTAGGTGGCGCTGCTGTAGGAGATGTATCATCACTATCATCACTAGGTGGCGCTGCTGTAGGAGATGTTTATTATTTTTATCATTAGGGGGCGCTGCTGTAGGAGATGTATCATCACTATCATCACTAGGTGGCGCTGCTGTAGGAGATGTATCATCACTATCATCACTAGGAGGCGCTGCTGTAGGAGATGTATCATCACTATCATCACTAGGGGGCGCTGCTGTAGGAGATGTATCATCACTATCATCACTAGGTGGCGCTGCTGTAGGAGATGTATCATCACTATCATCACTAGGTGGCGCTGCTGTAGGAGATGTATCATCACTATCATCACTAGGTGGCGCTGCTGTAGGAGATGTATCATCACTATCATCACTAGGGGGCGCTGCTGTAGGAGATGTATCATCACTATCATCACTAGGAGGCGCTGCTGTAGGAGATGTATCATCACTATCATCACTAGGGGGCGCTGCTGTAGGAGATGTATCATCACTATCATCACTAGGGGGCGCTGCTGTAGGAGATGTATCATCACTATCATCACTAGGAGGCGCTGCTGTAGGAGATGTATCATCACTATCATCACTAGGGGGCGCTGCTGTAGGAGATGTATCATCACTAGGGGCGCTGCTGTAGGAGATGTATCATCACTATCATCACTAGGAGGCGCTGCTGTAGGAGATGTATCATCACTATCATCACTAGGTGGCGCTGCTGTAGGAGATGTATCATCACTATCATCACTAGGTGGCGCTGCTGTAGGAGATGTATCATCACTATCATCACTAGGTGGCGCTGCTGTAGGAGATGTATCATCACTATCATCACTAGGTGGCGCTGCTGTAGGAGATGTATCATCACTATCATCACTAGGGGGCGCTGCTGTAGGAGATGTATCATCACTAGGGGGCGCTGCTGTAGGAGATGTATCATCACTATCATCACTAGGTGGCGCTGCTGTAGGAGATGTATCATCACTATCATCACTAGGTGGCGCTGCTGTAGGAGATGTATCATCACTATCATCACTAGGGGGCGCTGCTGTAGGAGATGTATCATCACTATCATCACTAGGGGGCGCTGCTGTAGGAGATGTATCATCACTATCATCACTAGGAGGCGCTGCTGTAGGAGATGTATCATCACTATCATCACTAGGTGGCGCTGCTGTAGGAGATGTATCATCACTATCATCACTAGGTGGCGCTGCTGTAGGAGATGTATCATCACTATCATCACTAGGTGGCGCTGCTGTAGGAGATGTATCATCACTATCATCACTAGGTGGCGCTGCTGTAGGAGATGTATCATCACTATCATCACTAGGGGGCGCTGCTGTAGGAGATGTATCATCACTATCATCACTAGGTGGCGCTGCTGTAGGAGATGTATCATCACTATCATCACTAGGAGGCGCTGCTGTAGGAGATGTATCATCACTATCATCACTAGGGGCGCTGCTGTAGGAGATGTATCATCACTATCATCACTAGGGGGCGCTGCTGTAGGAGATGTATCATCACTATCATCACTAGGGGGCGCTGCTGTAGGAGATGTATCATCACTATCATCACTAGGGGGCGCTGCTGTAGGAGATGTATCATCACTATCATCACTAGGGGGCGCTGCTGTAGGAGATGTATCATCACTATCATCACTAGGTGGCGCTGCTGTAGGAGATGTATCATCACTATCATCACTAGGTGGCGCTGCTGTAGGAGATGTATCATCACTATCATCACTAGGGGGCGCTGCTGTAGGAGATGTATCATCACTATCATCACTAGGTGGCGCTGCTGTAGGAGATGTATCATCACTACGGAGGCGCTGCTGTAGGAGATGTATCATCACTATCATCACTAGGTGGCGCTGCTGTAGGAGATGTATCATCACTATCATCACTAGGTGGCGCTGCTGTAGGAGATGTATCATCACTATCATCACTAGGGGGCGCTGCTGTAGGAGATGTATCATCACTATCATCACTAGGTGGCGCTGCTGTAGGAGATGTATCATCACTATCATCACTAGGTGGCGCTGCTGTAGGAGATGTATCATCACTATCATCACTAGGGGGCGCTGCTGTAGGAGATGTATCATCACTATCATCACTAGGGGGCGCTGCTGTAGGAGATGTATCATCACTATCATCACTAGGGGGCGCTGCTGTAGGAGATGTATCATCACTATCATCACTAGGGGGCGCTGCTGTAGGAGATGTATCATCACTATCATCACTAGGTGGCGCTGCTGTAGGAGATGTATCATCACTATCATCACTAGGGGGCGCTGCTGTAGGAGATGTATCATCACTATCATCACTAGGTGGCGCTGCTGTAGGAGATGTATCATCACTATCATCACTAGGGGGCGCTGCTGTAGGAGATGTATCATCACTATCATCACTAGGAGGCGCTGCTGTAGGAGATGTATCATCACTATCATCACTAGGAGGCGCTGCTGTAGGAGATGTATCATCACTATCATCACTAGGAGGGCGCTGCTGTAGGAGATGTATCATCACTATCATCACTAGGTGGCGCTGCTGTAGGAGATGTATCATCACTATCATCACTAGGTGGCGCTGCTGTAGGAGATGTATCATCACTATCATCACTAGGTGGCGCTGCTGTAGGAGATGTATCATCACTATCATCACTAGGTGGCGCTGCTGTAGGAGATGTATCATCACTATCATCACTAGGGGGCGCTGCTGTAGGAGATGTATCATCACTATCATCACTAGGTGGCGCTGCTGTAGGAGATGTATCATCAGGGGGCGTATCATCACTAGGGGGCGCTGCTGTAGGAGATGTATCATCACTATCATCACTAGGTGGCGCTGCTGTAGGAGATGTATCATCACTATCATCACTAGGTGGCGCTGCTGTAGGAGATGTATCATCACTATCATCACTAGGTGGCGCTGCTGTAGGAGATGTATCATCACTATCATCACTAGGTGGCGCTGCTGTAGGAGATGTATCATCACTATCATCACTAGGTGGCGCTGCTGTAGGAGATGTATCATCACTATCATCACTAGGAGGCGCTGCTGTAGGAGATGTATCATCACTATCATCACTAGGTGGCGCTGCTGTAGGAGATGTATCATCACTATCATCACTAGGTGGCGCTGCTGTAGGAGATGTATCATCACTATCATCACTAGGTGGCGCTGCTGTAGGAGATGTATCATCACTATCATCACTAGGGGGCGCTGCTGTAGGAGATGTATCATCACTATCATCACTAGGGGGCGCTGCTGTAGGAGATGTATCATCACTATCATCACTAGGGGCGCTGCTGTAGGAGATGTATCATCACTATCATCACTAGGAGGCGCTGCTGTAGGAGATGTATCATCACTATCATCACTAGGAGGCGCTGCTGTAGGAGATGTATCATCACTATCATCACTAGGTGGCGCTGCTGTAGGAGATGTATCATCACTATCATCACTAGGGGGCGCTGCTGTAGGAGATGTATCATCACTATCATCACTAGGTGGCGCTGCTGTAGGAGATGTATCATCACTATCATCACTAGGTGGCGCTGCTGTAGGAGATGTATCATCACTATCATCACTAGGTGGCGCTGCTGTAGGAGATGTATCATCACTATCATCACTAGGTGGGCGCTGCTGTAGGAGATGTATCATCACTATCATCACTAGGGGGCGCTGCTGTAGGAGATGTATCATCACTATCATCACTAGGTGGCGCTGCTGTAGGAGATGTATCATCACTATCATCACTAGGGTCATCACTAGGGGGGCGCTGCTGTAGGAGATGTATCATCACTATCATCACTAGGTGGCGCTGCTGTAGGAGATGTATCATCACTATCATCACTAGGTGGCGCTGCTGTAGGAGATGTATCATCACTATCATCACTAGGGGGGCGCTGCTGTAGGAGATGTATCATCACTATCATCACTAGGAGGCGCTGCTGTAGGAGATGTATCATCACTATCATCACTAGGGGGCGCTGCTGTAGGAGATGTATCATCACTATCATCACTAGGAGGCGCTGCTGTAGGAGATGTATCATCACTATCATCACTAGGTGGCGCTGCTGTAGGAGATGTATCATCACTAGGAGGCGCTGCTGTAGGAGATGTAGCGGAGAGTCATCACTATCATCACTAGGGTTCATCACTAGGTGGCGCTGCTGTAGGAGATGTATCATCACTATCATCACTAGGTGGCGCTGCTGTAGGAGATGTATCATCACTATCATCACTAGGTGGCGCTGCTGTAGGAGATGTATCATCACTATCATCACTAGGAGGCGCTGCTGTAGGAGATGTATCATCACTATCATCACTAGGTGGCGCTGCTGTAGGAGATGTATCATCACTATCATCACTAGGTGGCGCTGCTGTAGGAGATGTATCATCACTATCATCACTAGGTGGCGCTGCTGTAGGAGATGTATCATCACTATCATCACTAGGGGGCGCTGCTGTAGGAGATGTATCATCACTATCATCACTAGGTGGCGCTGCTGTAGGAGATGTATCATCACTATCATCACTAGGTGGCGCTGCTGTAGGAGATGTATCATCACTATCATCACTAGGGGGCGCTGCTGTAGGAGATGTATCATCACTATCATCACTAGGAGGCGCTGCTGTAGGAGATGTATCATCACTATCATCACTAGGGGGCGTGCTGTAGGAGATGTATCATCACTATCATCACTAGGGAGGCGCTGCTGTAGGAGATGTATCATCACTATCATCACTAGGTGGCGCTGCTGTAGGAGATGTATCATCACTATCATCACTAGGGGGCGCTGCTGTAGGAGATGTATCATCACTATCATCACTAGGTGGCGCTGCTGTAGGAGATGTATCATCACTATCATCACTAGGTGGCGCTGCTGTAGGAGATGTATCATCACTATCATCACTAGGGGGCGCTGCTGTAGGAGATGTATCATCACTATCATCACTAGGGGGCGCTGCTGTAGGAGATGTATCATCACTATCATCACTAGGGGGGCGCTGCTGTAGGAGATGTATCATCACTATCATCACTAGGGGCGCTGCTGTAGGAGATGTATCATCACTATCATCACTAGGTGGCGCTGCTGTAGGAGATGTATCATCACTATCATCACTAGGGGGCGCTGCTGTAGGAGATGTATCATCACTATCATCACTAGGGGGCGCTGCTGTAGGAGATGTATCATCACTATCATCACTAGGGGCGCTGCTGTGGAGATGTATCATCACTATCATCACTAGGTGGCGCTGCTGTAGGAGATGTATCATCACTATCATCACTAGGTGGCGCTGCTGTAGGAGATGTATCATCACTATCATCACTAGGTGGCGCTGCTGTAGGAGATGTATCATCACTATCATCACTAGGGGGCGCTGCTGTAGGAGATGTATCATCACTATCATCACTAGGGGGCGCTGCTGTAGGAGATGTATCATCACTATCATCACTAGGTGGCGCTGCTGTAGGAGATGTATCATCACTATCATCACTAGGGGGCGCTGCTGTAGGAGATGTATCATCACTATCATCACTAGGTGGCGCTGCTGTAGGAGATGTATCATCACTATCATCACTGGGGCGCTGCTGTAGGAGATGTATCATCACTATCATCACTAGGTGGCGCTGCTGTAGGAGATGTATCATCACTATCATCACTAGGGGGCGCTGCTGTAGGAGATGTATCATCACTATCATCACTAGGAGGCGCTGCTGTAGGAGATGTATCATCACTATCATCACTAGGGGGCGCTGCTGTAGGAGATGTATCATCACTATCATCACTAGGTGGCGCTGCTGTAGGAGATGTATCATCACTATCATCACTAGGTGGCGCTGCTGTAGGAGATGTATCATCACTATCATCACTAGGGGGCGCTGCTGTAGGAGATGTATCATCACTATCATCACTAGGGGGCGCTGCTGTAGGAGATGTATCATCACTATCATCACTAGGGGGCGCTGCTGTAGGAGATGTATCATCACTATCATCACTAGGTGGCGCTGCTGTAGGAGATGTATCATCACTATCATCACTAGGTGGCGCTGCTGTAGGAGATGTATCATCACTATCATCACTAGGAGGCGCTGCTGTAGGAGATGTATCATCACTAGCATCACTAGGGTGCAGGAGATGTATCATCACTAGGAGGCGCTGCTGTAGGAGATGTATCATCACTATCATCACTAGGTGGCGCTGCTGTAGGAGATGTATCATCACTATCATCACTAGGAGGCGCTGCTGTAGGAGATGTATCATCACTATCATCACTAGGGGGCGCTGCTGTAGGAGATGTATCATCACTATCATCACTAGGTGGCGCTGCTGTAGGAGATGTATCATCACTATCATCACTAGGAGGCGCTGCTGTAGGAGATGTATCATCACTATCATCACTAGGGGGCGCTGCTGTAGGAGATGTATCATCACTATCATCACTAGGTGGCGCTGCTGTAGGAGATGTATCATCACTATCATCACTAGGTGGCGCTGCTGTAGGAGATGTATCATCACTATCATCACTAGGTGGCGCTGCTGTAGGAGATGTATCATCACTATCATCACTAGGTGGCGCTGCTGTAGGAGATGTATCATCACTATCATCACTAGGTGGCGCTGCTGTAGGAGATGTATCATCACTATCATCACTAGGTGGCGCTGCTGTAGGAGATGTATCATCACTATCATCACTAGGGGGGCGCTGCTGTAGGAGATGTATCATCACTATCATCACTAGGGGGCGCTGCTGTAGGAGATGTATCATCACTATCATCACTAGGTGGCGCTGCTGTAGGAGATGTATCATCACTATCATCACTAGGGGGCGCTGCTGTAGGAGATGTATCATCACTAGGGTCATCACTCAATAGGGGGCGCTGCTGTAGGAGATGTATCATCACTATCATCACTAGGTGGCGCTGCTGTAGGAGATGTATCATCACTATCATCACTAGGGGGCGCTGCTGTAGGAGATGTATCATCACTATCATCACTAGGGGGCGCTGCTGTAGGAGATGTATCATCACTATCATCACTAGGTGGCGCTGCTGTAGGAGATGTATCATCACTATCATCACTAGGGGGCGCTGCTGTAGGAGATGTATCATCACTATCATCACTAGGAGGCGCTGCTGTAGGAGATGTATCATCACTATCATCACTAGGTGGCGCTGCTGTAGGAGATGTATCATCACTAGGGGTCATCACTAGGGGGCGCTGCTGTAGGAGATGTATCATCACTATCATCACTAGGGGGCGCTGCTGTAGGAGATGTATCATCACTATCATCACTAGGTGGCGCTGCTGTAGGAGATGTATCATCACTAGGAGGCGCTGCTGTAGGAGATGTATCATCACTATCATCACTAGGTGGCGCTGCTGTAGGAGATGTATCATCACTATCATCACTAGGGGGCGCTGCTGTAGGAGATGTATCATCACTATCATCACTAGGTGGCGCTGCTGTAGGAGATGTATCATCACTATCATCACTAGGGGGCGCTGCTGTAGGAGATGTATCATCACTATCATCACTAGGAGGCGCTGCTGTAGGAGATGTATCATCACTATCATCACTAGGTGGCGCTGCTGTAGGAGATGTATCATCACTATCATCACTAGGGCGTGGTGGCGGGGCTGCTGTAGGAGATGTATCATCACTATCATCACTAGGAGGCGCTGCTGTAGGAGATGTATCATCACTACATCACTAGGTGGCGCTGCTGTAGGAGATGTATCATCACTATCATCACTAGGAGGCGCTGCTGTAGGAGATGTATCATCACTATCATCACTAGGTGGCGCTGCTGTAGGAGATGTATCATCACTATCATCACTAGGTGGCGCTGCTGTAGGAGATGTATCATCACTAAATCATTAGGTGGCGCTGCTGTAGGAGATGTATCACCTATCATCACTAGGGGGCGCTGCTGTAGGAGATGTATCATCACTATCATCACTAGGGGGCGCTGCTGTAGGAGATGTATCATCACTATCATCACTAGGTGGCGCTGCTGTAGGAGATGTATCACACTACATCACTAGGGGCGCTGCTGTAGGAGATGTATCATCACTATCATCACTAGGTGGCGCTGCTGTAGGAGATGTATCATCACTATCATCACTAGGTGGCGCTGCTGTAGGAGATGTATCATCACTATCATCACTAGGAGGCGCTGCTGTAGGAGATGTATCATACTATCATCACTAGGTGGCGCTGCTGTAGGAGATGTATCATCACTATCATCACTAGGTGGCGCTGCTGTAGGAGATGTATCATCACTATCATCACTAGGTGGCGCTGCTGTAGGAGATGTATCATCACTATCATCACTAGGGGGCGCTGCTGTAGGAGATGTATCATCACTATCATCACTAGGGGGCGCTGCTGTAGGAGATGTATCATCACTATCATCACTAGGTGGCGCTGCTGTAGGAGATGTATCATCACTATCATCACTAGGAGGCGCTGCTGTAGGAGATGTATCATCACTATCATCACTAGGTGGCGCTGCTGTAGGAGATGTATCATCACTAGGGGGCGCTGCTGTAGGAGATGTATCATCACTAGGGGGCGCTGCTGTAGGAGATGTATCATCACTATCATCACTAGGAGGCGCTGCTGTAGGAGATGTATCATCACTATCATCACTAGGTGGCGCTGCTGTAGGAGATGTATCATCACTATCATCACTAGGAGGCGCTGCTGTAGGAGATGTATCATCACTATCATCACTAGGTGGCGCTGCTGTAGGAGATGTATCATCACTATCATCACTAGGGGGCGCTGCTGTAGGAGATGTATCATCACTATCATCACTAGGTGGCGCTGCTGTAGGAGATGTATCATCACTATCATCACTAGGTGGCGCTGCTGTAGGAGATGTATCATCACTATCATCACTAGGTGGCGCTGCTGTAGGAGATGTATCATCACTATCATCACTAGGTGGCGCTGCTGTAGGAGATGTATCATCACTATCATCACTAGGAGGCGCTGCTGTAGGAGATGTATCATCACTATCATCACTAGGTGGCGCTGCTGTAGGAGATGTATCATCACTATCATCACTAGGGGGCGCTGCTGTAGGAGATGTATCATCACTATCATCACTAGGTGGCGCTGCTGTAGGAGATGTATCATCACTAGGAAGGGGCGCTGCTGTAGGAGATGTATCATCACTATCATCACTAGGGGCGCTGCTGTAGGAGATGTATCATCACTATCATCACTAGGGGGCGCTGCTGTAGGAGATGTATCATCACTATCATCACTAGGGGGCGCTGCTGTAGGAGATGTATCATCACTATCATCACTAGGGGCGCTGCTGTAGGAGATGTATCATCACTATCATCACTAGGGGGCGCTGCTGTAGGAGATGTATCATCACTATCATCACTAGGGGGCGCTGCTGTAGGAGATGTATCATCACTATCATCACTAGGTGGCGCTGCTGTAGGAGATGTATCATCACTATCATCACTAGGTGGCGCTGCTGTAGGAGATGTATCATCACTATCATCACTAGGAGGCGCTGCTGTAGGAGATGTATCATCACTATCATCACTAGGGTGGCGCTGCTGTAGGAGATGTATCATCACTAGGAGGCGCTGCTGTAGGAGATGTATCATCACTATCATCACTAGGTGGCGCTGCTGTAGGAGATGTATCATCACTATCATCACTAGGGGGCGCTGCTGTAGGAGATGTATCATCACTAGGGGGCGCTGCTGTAGGAGATGTATCATCACTATCATCACTAGGTGGCGCTGCTGTAGGAGATGTATCATCACTATCATCACTAGGTGGCGCTGCTGTAGGAGATGTATCATCACTATCATCACTAGGGGGCGCTGCTGTAGGAGATGTATCATCACTATCATCACTAGGTGGCGCTGCTGTAGGAGATGTATCATCACTATCATCACTAGGAGGCGCTGCTGTAGGAGATGTATCATCACTATCATCACTAGGTGGCGCTGCTGTAGGAGATGTATCATCACTATCATCACTAGGGGGCGCTGCTGTAGGAGATGTATCATCACTATCATCACTAGGTGGCGCTGCTGTAGGAGATGTATCATCACTATCATCACTATATCACTAGGTGGCGCTGCTGTAGGAGATGTATCATCACTAGGTCATCACTAGGGGGCGCTGCTGTAGGAGATGTATCATCACTATCATCACTAGGGGGCGCTGCTGTAGGAGATGTATCATCACTATCATCACTAGGAGGCGCTGCTGTAGGAGATGTATCATCACTATCATCACTAGGTGGCGCTGCTGTAGGAGATGTATCATCACTATCATCACTAGGTGGCGCTGCTGTAGGAGATGTATCATCACTATCATCACTAGGTGGCGCTGCTGTAGGAGATGTATCATCACTATCATCACTAGGAGGCGCTGCTGTAGGAGATGTATCATCACTATCATCACTAGGGGGCGCTGCTGTAGGAGATGTATCATCACTATCATCACTAGGAGGCGCTGCTGTAGGAGATGTATCATCACTATCATCACTAGGTGGCGCTGCTGTAGGAGATGTATCATCACTATCATCACTAGGTGGCGCTGCTGTAGGAGATGTATCATCACTATCATCACTAGGGGGCGCTGCTGTAGGAGATGTATCATCACTATCATCACTAGGTGGCGCTGCTGTAGGAGATGTATCATCACTCAGGGGGCGCTGCTGTAGGAGATGTATCATCACTATCATCACTAGGTGGCGCTGCTGTAGGAGATGTATCATCACTATCATCACTAGGAGGCGCTGCTGTAGGAGATGTATCATCACTATCATCACTAGGTGGCGCTGCTGTAGGAGATGTATCATCACTATCATCACTAGGGGGCGCTGCTGTAGGAGATGTATCATCACTATCATCACTAGGGGGCGCTGCTGTAGGAGATGTATCATCACTATCATCACTAGGAGGCGCTGCTGTAGGAGATGTATCATCACTATCATCACGGGGGCGTGTAGGAGTGTTTTCACTAGGGGCGCTGCTGTAGGAGATGTATCATCACTAGGTCATCACTAGGGGGCGCTGCTGTAGGAGATGTATCATCACTATCATCACTAGGGGGCGCTGCTGTAGGAGATGTATCATCACTATCATCACTAGGGGGCGCTGCTGTAGGAGATGTATCATCACTATCATCACTAGGAGGCGCTGCTGTAGGAGATGTATCATCACTATCATCACTAGGTGGCGCTGCTGTAGGAGATGTATCATCACTATCATCACTAGGTGGCGCTGCTGTAGGAGATGTATCATCACTATCATCACTAGGTGGCGCTGCTGTAGGAGATGTATCATCACTATCATCACTAGGGGGCGCTGCTGTAGGAGATGTATCATCACTATCATCACTAGGTGGCGCTGCTGTAGGAGATGTATCATCACTATCATCACTAGGTGGCGCTGCTGTAGGAGATGTATCATCACTATCATCACTAGGTGGCGCTGCTGTAGGAGATGTAATCATCACTGGGTTCATCACTATCATCACTAGGGGGCGCTGCTGTAGGAGATGTATCATCACTATCATCACTAGGGGGCGCTGCTGTAGGAGATGTATCATCACTATCATCACTAGGTGGCGCTGCTGTAGGAGATGTATCACCCATCACTAGGGGGCGCTGCTGTAGGAGATGTATCATCACTATCATCACTAGGGGCGCTGCTGTAGGGGAGATGTATCATCACTAGGTGGCGCTGCTGTAGGAGATGTATCATCACTATCATCACTAGGGGGCGCTGCTGTAGGAGATGTATCATCACTATCATCACTAGGGGGCGCTGCTGTAGGAGATGTATCATCACTATCATCACTAGGAGGCGCTGCTGTAGGAGATGTATCATCACTATCATCACTAGGAGGCGCTGCTGTAGGAGATGTATCATCACTATCATCACTAGGTGGCGCTGCTGTAGGAGATGTATCATCACTATCATCACTAGGAGGCGCTGCTGTAGGAGATGTATCATCACTATCATCACTAGGTGGCGCTGCTGTAGGAGATGTATCATCACTATCATCACTAGGGGCGCTGCTGTAGGAGATGTATCATCACTATCATCACTAGGAGGCGCTGCTGTAGGAGATGTATCATCACTATCATCACTAGGTGGCCGTATCGGAGGCGCTGCTGTAGGAGATGTATCATCACTATCATCACTAGGGGGCGCTGCTGTAGGAGATGTATCATCACTATCATCACTAGGTGGCGCTGCTGTAGGAGATGTATCATCACTATCATCACTAGGTGGCGCTGCTGTAGGAGATGTATCATCACTATCCCTAGGGGCGCTGCTGTAGGAGATGTATCATCACTATCATCACTAGGTGGCGCTGCTGTAGGAGATGTATCATCACTATCATCACTAGGTGGCGCTGCTGTAGGAGATGTATCATCACTACACCTAGGGGGCGCTGCTGTAGGAGATGTATCATCACTATCATCACTAGGTGGCGCTGCTGTAGGAGATGTATCATCACTATCATCACTAGGTGGCGCTGCTGTAGGAGATGTATCATCACTATGCGTCATAGGTGGCGCTGCTGTAGGAGATGTATCATCACTATCATCACTAGGGGGCGCTGCTGTAGGAGATGTATCATCACTATCATCACTAGGTGGCGCTGCTGTAGGAGATGTATCATCACTATCATCACTAGGGGGCGCTGCTGTAGGAGATGTATCATCACTATCATCACTAGGTGGCGCTGCTGTAGGAGATGTATCATCACTATCATCACTAGGTGGCGCTGCTGTAGGAGATGTATCATCACTAGGGGGCGCTGCTGTAGGAGATGTATCATCACTATCATCACTAGGTGGCGCTGCTGTAGGAGATGTATCATCACTATCATCACTAGGGGCGCTGCTGTAGGAAAGTATCATCACTAGGGGGCGCTGCTGTAGGAGATGTATCATCACTATCATCACTAGGGGGCGCTGCTGTAGGAGATGTATCATCACTATCATCACTAGGGGGCGCTGCTGTAGGAGATGTATCATCACTATCATCACTAGGTGGGCGCTGCTGTAGGAGATGTATCATCACTATGGTGGCGCTGCTGTAGGAGATGTATCATCACTAGGGGGCGCTGCTGTAGGAGATGTATCATCACTATCATCACTAGGGGGGCTGTAGGCGTGCATTTTTCCCTTGGGGGCGCTGCTGTAGGAGATGTATCATCACTATCATCACTAGGAGGCGCTGCTGTAGGAGATGTATCATCACTATCATCACTAGGAGGCGCTGCTGTAGGAGATGTATCATCACTATCATCACTAGGTGGCGCTGCTGTAGGAGATGTATCATCACTATCATCACTAGGAGGGCGCTGCTGTAGGAGATGTATCATCACTATCATCACTAGGGGGCGCTGCTGTAGGAGATGTATCATCACTATCATCACTAGGTGGCGCTGCTGTAGGAGATGTATCATCACTATCACTATCATCACTAGGGGGCGCTGCTGTAGGAGATGTATCATCACTATCATCACTAGGTGGCGCTGCTGTAGGAGATGTATCATCACTATCATCACTAGGTGGCGCTGCTGTAGGAGATGTATCATCACTATCATCACTAGGTGGCGCTGCTGTAGGAGATGTATCATCACTATCATCACTAGGTGGCGCTGCTGTAGGAGATGTATCATCACTATCATCACTAGGGGGCGCTGCTGTAGGAGATGTATCATCACTATCATCACTAGGGGGCGCTGCTGTAGGAGATGTATCATCACATCACTAGGGGGCGCTGCTGTAGGAGATGTATCATCACTATCATCACTAGGTGGCGCTGCTGTAGGAGATGTATCATCACTATCATCACTAGGAGGCGCTGCTGTAGGAGATGTATCATCACTATCATCACTAGGGGGCGCTGCTGTAGGAGATGTATCATCACTATCATCACTAGGGGGCGCTGCTGTAGGAGATGTATCATCACTATCATCACTAGGGGGCGCTGCTGTAGGAGATGTATCATCACTATCATCACTAGGTGGCGCTGCTGTAGGAGATGTATCATCACTATCATCACTAGGAGGCGCTGCTGTAGGAGATGTATCATCACTATCATCACTAGGGGGGCGCTGCTGTAGGAGATGTATCATCACTATCATCACTAGGGGGCGCTGCTGTAGGAGATGTATCATCACTATCATCACTAGGTGGCGCTGCTGTAGGAGATGTATCATCACTATCATCACTAGGTGGCGCTGCTGTAGGAGATGTATCATCACTATCATCACTAGGTGGCGCTGCTGTAGGAGATGTATCATCACTATCATCACTAGGTGGCGCTGCTGTAGGAGATGTATCATCACTATCATCACTAGGTGGCGCTGCTGTAGGAGATGTATCACACTACATCACTAGGAGGCGCTGCTGTAGGAGATGTATCATCACTATCATCACTAGGGGCGCTGCTGTAGGAGATGTATCATCACTATCATCACTAGGGGGCGCTGCTGTAGGAGATGTATCATCACTATCATCACTAGGTGGCGCTGCTGTAGGAGATGTACACTATCATCACTAGGGGGCGCTGCTGTAGGAGATGTATCATCACTATCATCACTAGGGGGCGCTGCTGTAGGAGATGTATCATCACTATCATCACTAGGTGGCGCTGCTGTAGGAGATGTATCATCACTATCATCACTAGGTGGCGCTGCTGTAGGAGATGTATCATCACTATCATCACTAGGTGGCGCTGCTGTAGGAGATGTATCATCACTATCATCACTAGGGGGCGCTGCTGTAGGAGATGTATCATCACTATCATCACTAGGTGGCGCTGCTGTAGGAGATGTATCATCACTATCATCACTAGGTGGCGCTGCTGTAGGAGATGTATCATCACTATCATCACTAGGAGGCGCTGCTGTAGGAGATGTATCATCACTATCATCACTAGGTGGCGCTGCTGTAGGAGATGTATCATCACTATCATCACTAGGTGGCGCTGCTGTAGGAGATGTATCATCACTATCATCACTAGGTGGCGCTGCTGTAGGAGATGTATCATCACTATCATCACTAGGTGGCGCTGCTGTAGGAGATGTATCATCACTATCATCACTAGGTGGCGCTGCTGTAGGAGATGTATCATCACTATCATCACACTAGGAGGCGCTGCTGTAGGAGATGTATCATCACTATCATCACTAGGTGGCGCTGCTGTAGGAGATGTATCATCACTATCATCACTAGGTGGCGCTGCTGTAGGAGATGTATCATCACTATCATCACTAGGTGGCGCTGCTGTAGGAGATGTATCATCACTATCATCACTAGGTGGCGCTGCTGTAGGAGATGTATCATCACTATCATCACTAGGTGGCGCTGCTGTAGGAGATGTATCATCACTCACTAGGGGCGCTGCTGTAGGAGATGTATCATCACTATCATCACTAGGGGGCGCTGCTGTAGGAGATGTATCATCACTATCATCACTAGGGGGCGCTGCTGTAGGAGATGTATCATCACTATCATCACTAGGGGGCGCTGCTGTAGGAGATGTATCATCACTATCATCACTAGGAGGCGCTGCTGTAGGAGATGTATCATCACTATCATCACTAGGGGGCGCTGCTGTAGGAGATGTATCATCACTATCATCACTAGGGGGCGCTGCTGTAGGAGATGTATCATCACTATCATCACTAGGTGGCGCTGCTGTAGGAGATGTATCATCACTATCATCACTAGGGGGCGCTGCTGTAGGAGATGTATCATCACTATCATCACTAGGAGGCGCTGCTGTAGGAGATGTATCATCACTATCATCACTAGGGGGCGCTGCTGTAGGAGATGTATCATCACTATCATCACTAGGTGGCGCTGCTGTAGGAGATGTATCATCACTAGGGGGCGCTGCTGTAGGAGATGTATCATCACTATCATCACTAGGAGCGCGCTGCTGTAGGAGATGTATCATCACTATCATCACTAGGTGGCGCTGCTGTAGGAGATGTATCATCACTATCATCACTAGGTGGCGCTGCTGTAGGAGATGTATCATCACTATCATCACTAGGTGGCGCTGCTGTAGGAGATGTATCATCACTATCATCACTAGGGGCGCTGCTGTAGGAGATGTATCATCACTATCATCACTAGGTGGCGCTGCTGTAGGAGATGTATCATCACTATCATCACTAGGTGGCGCTGCTGTAGGAGATGTATCATCACTATCATCACTAGGTGGCGCTGCTGTAGGAGATGTATCATCACTAGGGGCGCTGCTGTAGGAGATGTATCACTCACTAGGGGGCGCTGCTGTAGGAGATGTATCATCACTATCATCACTAGGTGGGCGCTGCTGTAGGAGATGTATCATCACTATCATCACTAGGAGGCGCTGCTGTAGGAGATGTATCATCACTATCATCACTAGGTGGCGCTGCTGTAGGAGATGTATCATCACTATCATCACTAGGGGGCGCTGCTGTAGGAGATGTATCATCACTAGGGGGCGCTGCTGTAGGAGATGTATCATCACTATCATCACTAGGAGGCGCTGCTGTAGGAGATGTATCATCACTATCATCACTAGGGGGCGCTGCTGTAGGAGATGTATCATCACTATCATCACTAGGTGGCGCTGCTGTAGGAGATGTATCATCACTATCATCACTAGGTGGCGCTGCTGTAGGAGATGTATCATCACTATCATCACTAGGAGGCGCTGCTGTAGGAGATGTATCATCACTATCATCACTAGGTGGCGCTGCTGTAGGAGATGTATCATCACTATCATCACTAGGGGGCGCTGCTGTAGGAGATGTATCATCACTATCATCACTAGGTGGCGCTGCTGTAGGAGATGTATCATCACTAGGGGCATCACTAGGTGGCGCGCTGTAGGAGATGTATCATCACTATCATCACTAGGTGGCGCTGCTGTAGGAGATGTATCATCACTATCATCACTAGGTGGCGCTGCTGTAGGAGATGTATCATCACTATCATCACTAGGTGGCGCTGCTGTAGGAGATGTATCATCACTATCATCACTAGGGGGCGCTGCTGTAGGAGATGTATCATCACTATCATCACTAGGTGGCGCTGCTGTAGGAGATGTATCATCACTATCATCACTAGGTGGCGCTGCTGTAGGAGATGTATCATCACTAGGGGGCGCTGCTGTAGGAGATGTATCATCACTATCATCACTAGGAGGCGCTGCTGTAGGAGATGTATCATCACTATCATCACTAGGGGGCGCTGCTGTAGGAGATGTATCATCACTATCATCACTAGGTGGCGCTGCTGTAGGAGATGTATCATCACTATCATCACTAGGAGGCGCTGCTGTAGGAGATGTATCATCACTATCATCACTAGGTGGCGCTGCTGTAGGAGATGTATCATCACTATCATCACTAGGGGGCGCTGCTGTAGGAGATGTATCATCACTATCATCACTAGGAGGCGCTGCTGTAGGAGATGTATCATCACTATCATCACTAGGTGGCGCTGCTGTAGGAGATGTATCACACTATCATCACTAGGGGGCGCTGCTGTAGGAGATGTATCATCACTATCATCACTAGGTGGCGCTGCTGTAGGAGATGTATCATCACTATCATCACTAGGAGGCGCTGCTGTAGGAGATGTATCATCACTACCACCCGGGGGCGCTGCTGTAGGAGATGTATCATCACTATCATCACTAGGTGGCGCTGCTGTAGGAGATGTATCATCACTATCATCACTAGGTGGCGCTGCTGTAGGAGATGTATCATCACTATCATCACTAGGTGGCGCTGCTGTAGGAGATGTATCATCACTATCATCACTAGGTGGCGCTGCTGTAGGAGATGTATCATCACTATCATCACTAGGGGGCGCTGCTGTAGGAGATGTATCATCACTATCATGGGCGGCACTAGGAGGTACGCTGCTGTAGGAGATGGTGTCATCACTATCATCACTAGGTGGCGCTGCTGTAGGAGATGTATCATCACTATCATCACTAGGTGGCGCTGCTGTAGGAGATGTATCATCACTATCATCACTAGGGGCGCTGCTGTAGGAGATGTATCATCACTATCATCACTAGGTGGCGCTGCTGTAGGAGATGTATCATCACTATCATCACTAGGTGGCGCTGCTGTAGGAGATGTATCATCACTATCATCACTAGGAGGCGCTGCTGTAGGAGATGTATCATCACTATCATCACTAGGGGGCGCTGCTGTAGGAGATGTATCATCACTATCATCACTAGGGGGCGCTGCTGTAGGAGATGTATCATCACTATCATCACTAGGTGGCGCTGCTGTAGGAGATGTATCATCACTATCATCACTAGGTGGCGCTGCTGTAGGAGATGTATCATCACTATCATCACTAGGTGGCGCTGCTGTAGGAGATGTATCATCACTATCATCACTAGGTGGCGCTGCTGTAGGAGATGTATCATCACTATCATCACTAGGTGGCGCTGCTGTAGGAGATGTATCATCACTATCATCACTAGGAGGCGCTGCTGTAGGAGATGTATCATCACTATCATCACTAGGTGGCGCTGCTGTAGGAGATGTATCATCACTATCATCACTAGGTGGCGCTGCTGTAGGAGATGTATCATCACTATCATCACTAGGTGGCGCTGCTGTAGGAGATGTATCATCACTATCATCACTAGGGTGGCGCTGCTGTAGGAGATGTATCATCACTATCATCACTAGGGGGCGCTGCTGTAGGAGATGTATCATCACTATCATCACTAGGTGGCGCTGCTGTAGGAGATGTATCACCACTATCATCACTAGGGGGCGCTGCTGTAGGAGATGTATCATCACTATCATCACTAGGGGGCGCTGCTGTAGGAGATGTATCATCACTATCATCACTAGGTGGCGCTGCTGTAGGAGATGTATCATCACTATCATCACTAGGTGGCGCTGCTGTAGGAGATGTATCATCACTATCATCACTAGGTGGCGCTGCTGTAGGAGATGTATCATCACTATCATCACTAGGTGGCGCTGCTGTAGGAGATGTATCATCACTATCATCACTAGGGGGCGCTGCTGTAGGAGTGGGGGGGTGTTTTTAGAAATTTCATCACTAAGGGGCGCTGCTGTAGGAGATGTATCATCACTATCATCACTAGGTGGCGCTGCTGTAGGAGATGTATCATCACTATCATCACTAGGGGGGGCGCTGCTGTAGGAGATGTATCATCACTATCATCACTAGGAGGCGCTGCTGTAGGAGATGTATCATCACTATCATCACTAGGTGGCGCTGCTGTAGGAGATGTATCATCACTATCATCACTAGGGGGCGCTGCTGTAGGAGATGTATCATCACTATCATCACTAGGTGGCGCTGCTGTAGGAGATGTATCATCACTATCATCACTAGGAGGCGCTGCTGTAGGAGATGTATCATCACTATCATCACTAGGAGGCGCTGCTGTAGGAGATGTATCATCACTATCATCACTAGGAGGCGCTGCTGTAGGAGATGTATCATCACTATCATCACTAGGGGGCGCTGCTGTAGGAGATGTATCATCACTATCATCACTAGGGGGCGCTGCTGTAGGAGATGTATCATCACTATCATCACTAGGGGGCGCTGCTGTAGGAGATGTATCATCACTATCATCACTAGGTGGCGCTGCTGTAGGAGATGTATCATCACTATCATCACTAGGGGCGCTGCTGTAGGAGATGTATCATCACTATGGGGGCGCTGCTGTAGGAGATGTATCATCACTATCATCACTAGGGGGCGCTGCTGTAGGAGATGTATCATCACTATCATCACTAGGGGGCGCTGCTGTAGGAGATGTATCATCACTATCATCACTAGGTGGCGCTGCTGTAGGAGATGTATCATCACTATCATCACTAGGGGGCGCTGCTGTAGGAGATGTATCATCACTATCATCACTAGGGGGCGCTGCTGTAGGAGATGTATCATCACTATCATCACTAGGAGGCGCTGCTGTAGGAGATGTATCATCACTATCATCACTAGGATAGGGCGCTGCTGTAGGAGATGTATCATCACTATCATCACTAGGGGGCGCTGCTGTAGGAGATGTATCATCACTATCATCACTAGGAGGCGCTGCTGTAGGAGATGTATCATCACTATCATCACTAGGGGCGCTGCTGTAGGAGATGTATCATCACTATCATCACTAGGTGGCGCTGCTGTAGGAGATGTATCATCACTATCATCACTAGGTGGCGCTGCTGTAGGAGATGTATCATCACTATCATCACTAGGAGGCGCTGCTGTAGGAGATGTATCATCACTATCATCACTAGGTGGCGCTGCTGTAGGAGATGTATCATCACTATCATCACTAGGAGGCGCTGCTGTAGGAGATGTATCATCACTATCATCACTAGGTGGCGCTGCTGTAGGAGATGTATCATCACTATCATCACTAGGGGGCGCTGCTGTAGGAGATGTATCATCACTATCATCACTAGGGGGCGCTGCTGTAGGAGATGTATCATCACTATCATCACTAGGGTGGCGCTGCTGTAGGAGATGTATCATCACTATCATCACTAGGGGCGGGCGCTGCTGTGGCGCCGCTGTAGGAGATGTATCATCACTATCATCACTAGGTGGCGCTGCTGTAGGAGATGTATCATCACTATCATCACTAGGAGGCGCTGCTGTAGGAGATGTATCATCACTATCATCACTAGGTGGCGCTGCTGTAGGAGATGTATCATCACTATCATCACTAGGGGGCGCTGCTGTAGGAGATGTATCATCACTATCATCACTAGGTGGCGCTGCTGTAGGAGATGTATCATCACTAGGGGGCGCTGCTGTAGGAGATGTATCATCACTATCATCACTAGGGGGCGCTGCTGTAGGAGATGTATCATCACTATCATCACTAGGTGGCGCTGCTGTAGGAGATGTATCATCACTATCATCACTAGGTGGCGCTGCTGTAGGAGATGTATCATCACTATCATCACTAGGTGGCGCTGCTGTAGGAGATGTATCATCACTATCATCACTAGGGGGCGCTGCTGTAGGAGATGTATCATCACTATCATCACTAGGTGGGCGCTGCTGTAGGAGATGTATCATCACTATCATCACTAGGGGGCGCTGCTGTAGGAGGTGTCACTGTATCATCACTAGGAGGCGCTGCTGTAGGAGATGTATCATCACTATCATCACTAGGTGGCGCTGCTGTAGGAGATGTATCATCACTATCATCACTAGGTGGCGCTGCTGTAGGAGATGTATCATCACTATCATCACTAGGTGGCGCTGCTGTAGGAGATGTATCATCACTATCATCACTAGGTGGCGCTGCTGTAGGAGATGTATCATCACTATCATCACTAGGGGGCGCTGCTGTAGGAGATGTATCATCACTATCATCACTAGGTGGCGCTGCTGTAGGAGATGTATCATCACTATCATCACTAGGTGGCGCTGCTGTAGGAGATGTATCATCACTATCATCACTAGGTGGCGCTGCTGTAGGAGATGTATCATCACTATCATCACTAGGGGGGCGCTGCTGTAGGAGATGTATCATATCATCACTAGGAGGCGCTGCTGTAGGAGATGTATCATCACTATCATCACTAGGGGGCGCTGCTGTAGGAGATGTATCATCACTATCATCACTAGGTGGCGCTGCTGTAGGAGATGTATCATCACTATCATCACTAGGTGGCGCTGCTGTAGGAGATGTATCATCACTATCATCACTAGGTGGCGCTGCTGTAGGAGATGTATCATCACTATCATCACTAGGTGGCGCTGCTGTAGGAGATGTATCATCACTATCATCACTAGGTGGCGCTGCTGTAGGAGATGTATCATCACTATCATCACTAGGTGGCGCTGCTGTAGGAGATGTATCATCACTATCATCACTAGGTGGCGCTGCTGTAGGAGATGTATCATCACTATCATCACTAGGTGGCGCTGCTGTAGGAGATGTATATATTTCATCACTAGGTGGCGCTGCTGTAGGAGATGTATCATCACTATCATCACTAGGTGGCGCTGCTGTAGGAGATGTATCATCACTATCATCACTAGGGGGCGCTGCTGTAGGAGATGTATCATCACTATCATCACTAGGTGGCGCTGCTGTAGGAGATGTATCATCACTATCATCACTAGGGGGCGCTGCTGTAGGAGATGTATCATCACTAGGAGGGGGCTGGGGTCACGGGGGCGCTGCTGTAGGAGATGTATCATCACTATCATCACTAGGTGGCGCTGCTGTAGGAGATGTATCATCACTATCATCACTAGGGGGCGCTGCTGTAGGAGATGTATCATCACTATCATCACTAGGAGGCGCTGCTGTAGGAGATGTATCATCACTATCATCACTAGGGGGCGCTGCTGTAGGAGATGTATCATCACTATCATCACTAGGTGGCGCTGCTGTAGGAGATGTATCATCACTAGGTGGCGCTGCTGTAGGAGATGTATCATCACTATCATCACTAGGTGGCGCTGCTGTAGGAGATGTATCATCACTATCATCACTAGGGGCGCTGCTGTAGGAGATGTATCATCACTATCATCACTAGGTGGCGCTGCTGTAGGAGATGTATCATCACTATCATCACTAGGTGGCGCTGCTGTAGGAGATGTATCATCATCACTAGGTGGCGCTGCTGTAGGAGATGTATCATCACTATCATCACTAGGTGGCGCTGCTGTAGGAGATGTATCATCACTATTTCTCTGGAGGCGCTGCTGTAGGAGATGTATCATCACTAGGTGGCGCTGCTGTAGGAGATGTATCATCACTATCATCACTAGGAGGCGCTGCTGTAGGAGATGTATCATCACTATCATCACTAGGTGGCGCTGCTGTAGGAGATGTATCATCACTATCATCACTAGGCGGCGCTGCTGTAGGAGATGTATCATCACTAGGTGGCGCTGCTGTAGGAGATGTATCATCACTATCATCACTAGGTGGCGCTGCTGTAGGAGATGTATCATCACTATCATCACTAGGTGGCGCTGCTGTAGGAGATGTATCATCACTATCATCACTAGGTGGCGCTGCTGTAGGAGATGTATCATCACTATCATCACTAGGAGGCGCTGCTGTAGGAGATGTATCATCACTATCATCACTAGGTGGCGCTGCTGTAGGAGATGTATCATCACTATCATCACTAGGAGGCGCTGCTGTAGGAGATGTATCATCACTATCATCACTAGGAGGCGCTGCTGTAGGAGATGTATCATCACTATCATCACTAGGAGGCGCTGCTGTAGGAGATGTATCATCACTATCATCACTAGGAGGCGCTGCTGTAGGAGATGTATCATCACTATCATCACTAGGAGGCGCTGCTGTAGGAGATGTATCATCACTATCATCACTAGGAGGCGCTGCTGTAGGAGATGTATCATCACTATCATCACTAGGAGGCGCTGCTGTAGGAGATGTATCATCACTATCATCACTAGGGAGGCGCTGCTGTAGGAGATGTATCATCACTACAGGAGGCGCTGCTGTAGGAGATGTATCATCACTATCATCACTAGGAGGCGCTGCTGTAGGAGATGTATCATCACTATCATCACTAGGAGGCGCTGCTGTAGGACATGTATCATCACTATCATCACTAGGTGGCGCTGCTGTAGGAGATGTATCATCACTATCATCACTAGGTGGCGCTGCTGTTGGAGATGTATTATCACTATCATCACTAGGTGGCGCTGCTGTAGGAGATGTATCATCACTATCATCACTAGGAGGCGCTGCTGTAGGAGATGTATCATCACTATCATCACTAGGTGGCGCTGCTGTAGGAGATGTATCATCACTATCATCACTAGGTGGCGCTGCTGTAGGAGATGTATCATCACTAGGGGGCGCTGCTGTAGGAGATGTATCATCACTATCATCACTAGGTGGCGCTGCTGTAGGAGATGTATCATCACTATCATCACTAGGGGCG
This sequence comes from Leptodactylus fallax, assembly GCA_947044405.1. Classification (NCBI taxonomy): domain Eukaryota; kingdom Metazoa; phylum Chordata; class Amphibia; order Anura; family Leptodactylidae; genus Leptodactylus; species Leptodactylus fallax. The sequence continues at coordinate 45,957 of CAMRHE010001030.1, read as the reverse complement.
CTGCTGTAGGAGATGTATCATCACTAGGGGGCGCTGCTGTAGGAGATGTATCATCACTAATGGGGGCGCTGCTGTAGGAGATGTATCATCACTATCATCACTAGGTGGCGCTGCTGTAGGAGATGTATCATCACTATCATCACTAGGAGGCGCTGCTGTAGGAGATGTATCATCACTATCATCACTAGGTGGCGCTGCTGTAGGAGATGTATTATCACTATCATCACTAGGTGGCGCTGCTGTAGGAGATGTATCATCACTATCATCACTAGGGGGCGCTGCTGTAGGAGATGTATTATCACTATCATCACTAGGTGGCGCTGCTGTAGGAGATGTATCATCACTATCATCACTAGGTGGCGCTGCTGTAGGAGATGTATCATCACTATCATCACTAGGTGGCGCTGCTGTAGGAGATGTATCATCACTACATACTAGGTGGCGCTGCTGTAGGAGATGTATCATCACTATCATCACTAGGTGGCGCTGCTGTAGGAGATGTATCATCACTAGGAGGCGCTGCTGTAGGAGATACAGACGGAGGAGAAGCCGTATACAGCGTATGTACAGACGGAGGAGAAGCCGTATACAGCGTATGTACAGACGGAGGAGAAGCCGTATACAGCGTATGTACAGACGGAGGGGAAGCCGTATACAGCATACGTACAGACAGAGGGGAAGCCGTATACAGCGTACGTACAGACGGAGGGGAAACCGTATACAGCGTACAGACGGAGGAGAAGCCGTATACAGCGTACAGATGGAGGAGAAGCCGTATACAGCGTACGTATAGACGGAGGGGAAGCCGTATACAGCGTACGTACAGACGGAGGGGAAGCCGTATACAGCGTACGTACAGATGGAGGGGAAGCCGTATACAGCGTACAGACGGAGGAGAAGCCATATACAGCGTACGTACAAATGGAGGAGAAGCCGTATACAGCGTACAGACGGAGGGGAAGCCGTTTACAGCGTACAGATGGAGGAGAAGCCGTATACAGCGTACGTACAGACGGAAGGGAAGCCGTATACAGTGTACGTACAGACGGAAGGGAAGCCGTATACAGCGTACGTACAGATGGAAGGGAAGCCGTATACAGCGTACGTACAGACGAAGGGGAAGCCGTATACAGCGTACGTACAGACGGAGGGGAAGCCGTATACAGCGTACGTACAGACGGAAGGGAAGCCGTATACAGCGTACAGACGGAGGGGAAGCCGTATACAGCGTACGTAGAGACGGAGGGGAAGCCGTATACAGCGTACAGATGGAGGAAAAGCCATATACAGCGTACGTACGGGGGAAGGGAAGCCGTATACAGCGTACAGATGGAGGAGAAGCCGTATACAGCGTACGTACAGACGGAGGGGAAGCCGTATACAGCGTACGTACAGGCGGAGGAGAAGCCGTATACAGCGTACAGATGGAGGAGAAGCCGTATACAGCGTACAGATGGAGGAGAAGCCGTATACAGCGTACGTACAGGCGGAGGAGAAGCCGTATACAGCGTACAGATGGAGGAGAAGCCGTATACAGGGTACGTACAGACGGAGGGGAAGCCGTATACAGCGTACGTACAGACGGAGGGGAAGCCGTATACAGCGTACGTAGAGACGGAGGGGAAGCCGTATACAGCGTACAGACGGAGGGGAAGCCGTATACAGCGTACGTAGAGATGGAGGGGAAGCCGTATACAGCGTACAGACGGAGGGGAAGCCGTATACAGCGTACGTAGAGATGGAGGGGAAGCCGTATACAGCGTACAGATGGAGGAAAAGCCATATACAGCGTACGTACGGGGGAAGGGAAGCCGTATACAGTGTACAGATGGAGGAGAAGCCGTATACAGCGTACGTACAGACGGAGGGGAAGCCGTATACAGCGTACGTACAGACGGAGGGGAAGCCGTATACAGCGTACAGATGGAGGAGAAGCCGTATACAGCGTACGTACAGGCGGAGGAGAAGCCGTATACAGCGTACAGATGGAGGAGAAGCCGTATACAGCGTACAGATGGAGGAGAAGCCGTATACAGCGTACGTACAGGCGGAGGAGAAGCCGTATACAGCGTACAGATGGAGGAGAAGCCGTATACAGGGTACGTACAGACGGAGGGGAAGCCGTATACAGCGTACGTACAGACGGAGGGGAAGCCGTATACAGCGTACGTAGAGACGGAGGGGAAGCCGTATACAGCGTACAGACGGAGGGGAAGCCGTATACAGCGTACGTAGAGATGGGAGGGGAAGCCGTATACAGCGTACAGACGGAGGGGAAGCCGTATACAGCGTACAGATGGAGGAAAAGCCATATACAGCGTACGTACGGGGGAAGGGAAGCCATATACAGCGTACAGATGGAGGAGAAGCCGTATACAGCGTACGTACAGACGGAGGGGAAGCCGTATACAGCGTACGTACAGACGGAGGGGAAGCCGTATACAGCGTACAGATGGAGGAGAAGCCGTATACAGCGTACGTACAGGCGGAGGAGAAGCCGTATACAGCGTACAGATGGAGGAGAAGCCGTATACAGCGTACGTACAGACGGAGGGGAAGCCGTATACAGCGTACAGATGGAGGAGAAGCCGTATACAGCGTACGTACAGACGGAGGGGAAGCCGTATACAGCGTACGTAGATGGAGGAGAAGCCGTATACAGCGTACGTACAGACGGAGGGGAAGCCGTATACAGCGTACAGATGGAGGAGAAGCCGTATACAGCGTACGTACAGACGGAGGGGAAGCCGTATACAGCGTACGTACAGACGGAGGGGAAGCCGTATACAGCGTACGTACAGACGGAGGGGAAGCCGTATACAGCGTACGTACAGACGGAGGGGAAGCCGTATACAGCGTACGTACAGATGGAGGGGAAGCCGTATACAGCGTACAGACGGAGGAGAAGCCATATACAGCGTACGTACAGATGGAGGAGAAGCCGTATACAGCGTACAGACGGAGGAGAAGCCGTATAAAGTGTTCAGACGGAGGGGAAGCCGTTTACAGCGTACAGATGGAGGAGAAGCCGTATACAGCGTACGTACAGACAGAAGGGAAGCCGTATACAGCGTACGTACAGACGGAGGGGAAGCCGTATACAGCGTACGTACAGACGGAGGGGAAGCCGTATACAGCGTACGTACAGACGGAAGGGAAGCCGTATACAGCGTACAGACGGATGGGAAGCCGTATACAGCGTACGTAGAGACGGAGGGGAAGCCGTATACAGCGTACAGACGGAGGGGAAGCCGTATACAGCGTACGTAGAGACGGAGGGGAAGCCGTATACAGCATACCGATGGAGGGGAAGCCGTATACAGCGTACAGATGGAGGAGAAGCCGTATACAGCGTACGTACGGGGGAAGGGAAGCCGTATACAGCGTACGTACAGACGGAGGGGAAGCCGTATACAGCGTACAGATGGAGGAGAAGCCGTATACAGCGTACAGATGGAGGAGAAGCCGTATACAGGGTACGTACAGACGGAGGGGAAGCCGTATACAGCATACAGATGGAGGAGAAGCCGTATACAGCGTACGTACAGGCGGAGGAGAAGCCATATACAGCGTACAGATGGAGGAGAAGCCGTATACAGCGTACGTACAGACGGAGGAGAAGCCGTATACAGCGTACAGATGGAGGAGAAGCCGTATACAGGGTACGTACAGACGGAGGGGAAGCCGTATACAGCGTACGACAGACGGAGGGGAAGCCGTATACAGCGTACAGACGGAGGGGATCAGCCGTACGTAGAGACGGAGGGGAAGCCGTATACAGCGTACAGACGGAGGGGAAGCCGTATACAGCGTACAGATGGAGGAGAAGCCGTATACAGCGTACGTACGGGGGAAGGGAAGCCGTATACAGCGTACGTACAGACGGAGGGGGAAGCCGTATACAGCGTACAGATGGAGGAGAAGCCGTATACAGCGTACAGATGGAGGAGAAGCCGTATACAGGGTACGTACAGACGGAGGAGAAGCCGTATACAGCGTACAGATGGAGGAGAAGCCGTATATAGCGTACGTACAGGCGGAGGAGAAGCCGTATACAGCGTACAGATGGAGGAGAAGCCGTATACAGGGTACGTACAGACGGAGGGGAAGCCGTATACAGCGTACGTACAGACGGTGGGGAAGCCGTATACAGCGTATGTACAGCGGTGGGGAAGCCGTATACAGCGTATGTACAGACGGAGGGGAAGCCGTATACAGCATACGTACAGACGGAGGGGAAGCCGTATACAGCGTACGTAGAGACGGAGGGGAAGCCGTATACAGCGTACGTACAGACGGTGGGGAAGCCGTATACAGCATACGTACAGACGGAGGGGAAGCCGTATACAGCGTACATACAGACGGAGGGGAAGCCGTATACAGCGTACAGACGGAGGGGAAGCCGTATACAGCGTACAGATGGAGGAGAAGCCGTATACAGCGTACGTACAGACGGAAGGGAAGCCGTATACAGCGTATGTACAGACGGTGGGGAAGCCGTATACAGCGTACGTACAGACGGAGGAGAAGCCGTATACAGCGTACAGGCAGAGGATAAGCCGTATACAGCGTACAGACGGAGGGGAAGCCGTATACAGCGTACAGGCAGGAAGCTATATACAGTGTGTGGAGCCAGAAACCCGCCCTGCTGTCAGTCACTTGGCTGTGGCCGTATACCTAGTATATACTGTGATGTGTGCGGGGCCCCGGTGTCGGGCCCCACCGCTGTGATACTGCTGAGCTACCGTCACATCGGTGTCTGCTCGGTCCTGGACACCCCTTTACTTTAGACCATGTACAGACGCGCTGCTTCATGCAGTAGATTTGTCCGCACAGTCCTAGTCCGGTCCCGGCGCTGCGCTGGTGTCTGCTCGAGTGTCCTTCATCCTCGCCCCGTTTGGCTCTTTTCTCCTGCTGCAGATTTACAGAAGATCCTTCAGCCATGTGTTAATATTAATGTTTGCCGAGGAGACGGCGGGGCTGTGGACAATGCTCAGTCTAATCCCGCGCCTCGTAGAATTTAGGTCACCCTGCTGCACGGCTTCCAGTTCTCCCCGCTTAGAGGAGGCATACTTAAGAAGTTCTCCAAGAGTGATGGATTTGGCAGCCTGACAGGCGCGGCGGCGCCTGAGACTTCACACAAATCACTTCACAAACACACATTGTCTGTCCCCAAATTTCATCATCGGTCACAAAGGAGAACAAACCGTGTGACAATGCCAAGGGGAGAAGACGTCCATGTGCCTCTGGGGGCGCCATTACATCTGCGGTTCTTATCTCCTGGCCCCCAGTGATGAGGACGGGGTCCGGCTGTCTCTGTTTGGAATAGAGCGTTAGTCTCCGTCCGTCTCTACGGTTCTCGGCTATGGGCAGCCGACATACTCGACCAGCACTACACGACAGTGGGGGAAGCAGCCGAAACCCCTTACTGGTGATGGGTGAGGGTCACAGTGGTTGGACCCCAGCAGATACAGTGCCTTGCGAAAGTATTCGGCCCCCTTGAACTTTTCAACCTTTTGCCACATTTCAGGCTTCAAACATAAAGATATAAAATTTTAATTTTTTGGTGAAGAATCAACAAGTGGGACACAATACAATAAATTTTTGTAAAAAATAAAAAACTGAAAAGTGGGGCGTGCAATATTATTCGGGCCCTTTACTTTAAGTGCAGCAAACTCACTCCAGAAGTTCAGTGAGGATCTCTGAAGGATCCAATGTTGTCCTAATTGACTGATGATGATAAATATAATCCACCTGTGTGTACAAGTCTCCGTATAAATGCACCTGCTCTGTGATAGGCTCAGGGTTCTGTTTAAAGCGCAGAGAGCATCATGAAGACCAAGGAACACACCAGGCAGGTCCGTGATACTGTTGTGGAGAAGTTTAAAGCCGGATTTGGATACAAAAAGATTTCCCAAACTTTAAACATCCCAAGGAGCACTGTGCAAGCGATCATATTGAAATGGAAGGAGTATCAGACCACTGCAAATCTACCAAGACCCGGCCGTCCCTCTAAACTTTCATCTCAAACAAGGAGAAGACTGATCAGAGATGCAGCCAAGAGGCCCATGATCACTCTGGATGAACTGCAGAGATCTACAGCTGAGGTGGGAGAGTCTGTCCATAGGACAACAATCAGTCGTACACTGCACAAATCTGGCCTTTATGGAAGAGTGGCAAGAAGAAAGCCATTTCTCAAAGATATCCATAAAAAGCCACCTGGGAGACACCAAACATGTGGAAGAAGGTGCTCTGCTCAGATGGAACCAAAATCCAACTTTTTGGCCACAATGCAAAACGATATGTTTGGCGTAAAAGCAACACAGCTCATCCCCCTGAACACACCATCCCCACTGTCACACATGGTGGGGGCAGCATCATGGTTTTGGCCTGCTTTTCTTCAGCAGGGACAGGGAAGATGGTTAAAATGGATGGGAAGATGGATGAAGCCAAATACAGGACCATTCTGGAAGAAAACCTGTTGGAGTCTGCAAAAGACCTGAGACTGGGACGGAGATTTATCTTCCAACAAGACAATGATCCCAAACATAAAGCCAAATCTACAATGGAATGGTTCACAAATAAACGTATCCAGGTGTTAGAATGGCCAAGTCAAAGTCCAGACCTGAATCCAATCGAGAATCTGTGGAAAGAGCTGAAAACTGCTGTTCACAAACGCTCTCCATCCAACCTCACTGAGCTCCAGCTGTTTTCCAAGGAAGAATGGGCAAGAACTGATAGAGACATACCCCAAGCGACTTGTAGCTGTAATCGCAGCAAAAGGGGGCGCTACAAAGTATTAACTTAAGGGGGCCGAATAATATTGCACGCCCCACTTTTCAGTTTTTTATTTTTTACAAAAGATTAAAATCTCCAATAAATTTCGTTCCACTTCACGATTGTGTCCCACTTGTTGTTGATTCTTCACCAAAAAATTTAAATTTTATATCCTTATGTTTGAAGCCTGAAATGTGGCAAAAGGTTGAAAAGTTCAAGGGGGCCGAATACTTTCGCAAGGCACTGTAGGTGACATGTAGTGTCTCAGGTGCGTGACATGCTGTGGCCCTATGGATTTACGTCTCTTGTTGTCTCGTAGGTAGTGCTCCTATGCATAAAGATCTAAGATGGGAATGTCTTAGTAGCGGGAGTACAGACGTCAGGAGGACGGTCCCAAGAACCCAAAGAGCAAGTCAGCCAATACAGACACCCCCGACCTGGATCATGCCGATTCCCAGGAACAGTCACACCCACACGCTCATAAAGATGGTGAGTCTTATTGGATGTCATCATTCTGTACCATATCCCATATACAATGTCCATAATCTGACCCATGGTGGTGAAGGAGGAGGAACTAGTCAAGTCACGTAAAGCCTTGTATACCACCATTGTCTAGGAGGGTCGGCGGGGTCCTGGATCTCATGAGAGGGTCCAGCTAAGATCCTATTGAGCCACTTGTGTGTCTAAGACTTGTGGTATATTCCTATATTACAGGTGAACCCCGGAGATCACCCAAAGCTGGAGGAGATTGTGCACCAGCCCTTCCATTATAGATCTGATTGTGACCACCGACGGTCTCACCAGCAGACATCACCGCACAGCCTGTCCAGTATGCCGAGCATTAGTTCTTCAGGTCCTGGCCCTAATCCGAGCAGACAAGACAGGACTTCAGCTTTCTTTAGGATAAGAAAAGATGGGTGGAGGACCAGTTCACCGTCGAATACCCACAGCCCTGAAGTTAGATGGAGATTGCCCAATGACCTGCCGACAGATCCGTCATATACCTGTAACGTTTTTTCACGCAATATCCGACGTATCCTCGCTCGGGTTACTAACCAAGAATATGCACATAGGACACCCCTAGAAGACGTCTCCAACGAGGCGCCTAATTCGTCACGAGTAAGAATCACGCAGTGTTTGTCAGGTGACGTCTTCTGGGGCAGCAGAGGTCAGAGGTCGCCCCTCACCAGGAACCGCGATATTTATCCTGCAGCAGTCAGGATTTCTTCCAGGGATCCGAGCCCACGTAGGACGCATTCAACCAGCACTTTTGGGAGTCTTCCCAATGTTTTCGTGCAGACACCGGTCACTGCTCCTCACGGCTCTTCAGGTTTCTTCTCATTGGATTTACTTAGAGAACCAGGGAGAGAAACGAAAAGATGGGTGTCCTCCGGGCAGGAACCAGACGTAGGACAACCACCAACAACCAGCGCTATGCCAGGCCCAAGACATCTGCCAGAGGCTCAGTGTCAGACCTTCTGGAATCCACCATCTCAGCTACGAAGGGAACCAAAGCGCCTGGACAAGGATGGAAGATGGATCCACAGTAGGAACTGTCCACACGTAGAGCCCTGTAGTCAGCACACGAGCACGGCTGTAGGGTCGTCTGCGCAATCTGCACAGCAGAAATCCTCCACCCCCTTCCCACATGGAAAGCCTGAAAAGAAGGTGCCGAAAAGTGAGTCAAGTTCCAAAACCTGGATGTACCCCAGAATGAAGCTATACTGACAGGACTGAGAACTACACTGTATATACCATGAGTATACAGTATAGTAACGGTAGCGAGCGCCAAGTACACCCTGACTACACTGTATACTGACAGGACTGAGCACTACACTGTATATAACATGAGCATGTAGTATAGTAACGGTAGCGAGCACCAAGTACACCCTGACTACACTGTATACTGACAGGACTGAGCACTACACTGTATATACCATGAGTATACAGTATAGTAACGGTAGTGAGCACCAAGTACACCCTGACTACACTGTATACTGACAGGACTGAGCACTACACTGTATATACCATGAGTATACAGTATAGTAACGGTAGTGAGCACCAAGTACACCCTGACTACACTGTATACTGACAGGACTGAGCACTACACTGTATATACCATGAGTATACAGTATAGTAACGGTAGTGAGCACCAAGTACACCCTGACTACACTGTATACTCACAGGACTGAGAACTACACTGTATATACCATGAGTATACAGTATAGTAACGGTAGTGAGCACCAAGTACACCCTGACTACACTGTATACTGACGGAGCCCAGCACTGTATATACCATGAGTATACAGTATAGTAACGGTAGTGAGCACCAAGTACACCCTGACTACACTGTATACTGACAGGACTGAGCACTACACTGTATATACCATGAGTATGTAGTATAGTAACGGTAGTGAGCACCAAGTACACCCTGACTACACTGTATACTGACAGGACTGAGCACTACACTGTATATACCATGAGCATGTAGTATAGTAACGGTAGCGAGCACCAAGTACACCCTGACTACACTGTATACTGACAGGACTGAGCACTACACTGTATATACCATGAGCATGTAGTATAGTAACGGTAGCGAGCACCAAGTACACCCTGACTACACTGTATACTGACAGGACTGAGCACTACACTGTATATACCATGAGTATACAGTATAGTAACGGTAGTGAGCACCAAGTACACCCTGACTACACTGTATACTGACAGGACTGAGCACTACACTGTATATACCATGAGTATACAGTATAGTAACAGTAGCGAGCACCAAGTACACCCTGACTACACTGTATACTGACAGGACTGAGCACTACACTGTATATACCATGAGTATGTAGTATAGTAACGGTAGTGAGCACCAAGTACACCCTGACTACACTGTATACTGACAGGACTGAGCACTACACTGTATATACCATGAGTATACAGTATAGTAACAGTAGCGAGCACCAAGTACACCCTGACTACACTGTATACTGACAGGACTGAGCACTACACTGTATATACCATGAGTATGTAGTATAGTAATGGTAGCGAGCACCAAGTACACCCTGACTACACTGTATACTGACAGGACTGAGCACTACACTGTATATACCATGAGTATACAGTATAGTAACGGTAGTGAGCACCAAGTACACCCTGACTACACTGTATACTGACAGGACTGAGCACTACACTGTATATACCATGAGCATGTAGTATAGTAACGGTAGCGAGCACCAAGTACACCCTGACTACACTGTATACTGACAGGAGTAAGCACTACACTGTATATACCATGAGTATGTAGTATAGTAACGGTAGTGAGCACCAAGTACACCCTGACTACACTGTATACTGAAAGGACTGAGCACTACACTGTATATACCATGAGTATGTAGTATAGTAACGGTAGTGAGCACCAAGTACACCCTGACTACACTGTATACTGACAGGACTGAGCACTACACTGTATATACCATGAGTATGTAGTACAGTAACGGTAGCGAGCACCAAGTACACCCTGACTACACTGTATACTGACAGGACTAAGCACTACACTGTATATACCATGAGTATGTAGTATAGTAACGGTAGTGAGCACCAAGTACACCCTGACTACACTGTATACTGACAGGACTGAGCACTACACTGTATATACCATGAGTATGTAGTATAGTAACGGTAGCGAGCACCAAGTACACCCTGACTACACTGTATACTGACAGGACTGAGCACTACACTGTATATACCATGAGTATACAGTATAGTAACGGTAGCGAGCACCAAGTACACCCTGACTACACTGTATACTGACAGGACTGAGCACTACACTGTATATACCATGAGTATACAGTATAGTAACGGTAGTGAGCACCAAGTACACCCTGACTACACTGTATACTGACAGGACTGAGCACTACACTGTATATACCATGAGTATGTAGTATAGTAACGGTAGTGAGCACCAAGTACACCCTGACTACACTGTATACTGACAGGACTGAGCACTACACTGTATATACCATGAGTATACAGTATAGTAACGGTAGCGAGCACCAAGTACACCCTGACTACACTGTATACTGACAGGACTGAGCACTACACTGTATATACCATGAGTATACAGTATAGTAACGGTAGTGAGCACCAAGTACACCCTGACTACACTGTATACTGACAGGACTGAGCACTACACTGTATATACCATGAGTATGTAGTATAGTTGCGGTAGCGAGCACCAAGTACACCCTGACTACACTGTATACTGACAGGACTGAGCACTACACTGTATATACCATGAGTATACAGTATAGTAACGGTAGTGAGCACCAAGTACACCCTGACTACACTGTATACTGAGAGGACTGAGCACTACACTGTATATACCATGAGCATGCAGTATAGTAACGGTAGCGAGCACCAAGTACACCCTGACTACACTGTATACTGACAGGACTGAGCACTACACTGTATATACCATGAGTATACAGTATAGTAACGGTAGCGAGCACCAAGTACACCCTGACTACACTGTATACTGACAGGACTGAGCACTACACTGTATATACCATGAGTATACAGTATAGTAACGGTAGCGAGCACCAAGTACACCCTGACTACACTGTATACTGACAGGACTGAGCACTACACTGTATATACCATGAGCATGTAGTATAGTAACGGTAGCGAGCACCAAGTACACCCTGACTACACTGTATACTGACAGGACTGAGCACTACACTGTATATACCATGAGTATGTAGTATAGTAACGGTAGTGAGCACCAAGTACACCCTGACTACACTGTATACTGACAGGACTGAGCACTACACTGTATATACCATGAGTATGTAGTATAGTAACGGTAGCGAGCACCAAGTACACCCTGACTACACTGTATACTGACAGGACTGAGCACTACACTGTATATACCATGAGTATACAGTATAGTAACGGTAGCGAGCACCAAGTACACCCTGACTACACTGTATACTGACAGGACTGAGCACTACACTGTATATACCATGAGTATGTAGTATAGTAACGGTAGCGAGCACCAAGTACAACCTGACTACACTGTATACTGACAGGACTGAGCACTACACTGTATATACCATGAGTATACAGTATAGTAACGGTAGTGAGCACCAAGTACACCCTGACTGCACTGTATACTGAGAGGACTGAGCACTACACTGTATATACCATGAGCATGTAGTATAGTAACGGTAGCGAGCACCAAGTACACCCTGACTACACTGTATACTGACAGGACTAAGCACTACACTGTATATACCATGAGTATGTAGTATAGTAACGGTAGTGAGCACCAAGTACACCCTGACTACACTGTATACTGACAGGACTGAGCACTACACTGTATATACCATGAGTATACAGTATAGTAACGGTAGCGAGCACCAAGTACACCCTGACTACACTGTATACTGACAGGACTGAGCACTACACTGTATATACCATGAGCATGTAGTATAGTAACGGTAGTGAGCACCAAGTACACCCTGACTACACTGTATACTGACAGGACTGAGCACTACACTGTATATACCATGAGTATACAGTATAGTAACGGTAGTGAGCACCAAGTACACCCTGACTACACTGTATACTGACAGGACTGAGCACTACACTGTATATACCATGAGCATGTAGTATAGTAACGGTAGCGAGCACCAAGTACATCCTGACTACACTGTATACTGACGGAGCCCAGCACTGTATATACCATGAGTATACAGTATAGTAACGGTAGTGAGCACCAAGTACACCCTGACTACACTGTATACTGACGGAGCCCAGCACTGTATATACCATGAGTATACAGTATAGTAACAGTAGCGAGCACCAAGTACACCCTGACTACACTGTATACTGACGGAGCCCAGCACTGTATATACCATGAGTATACAGTATAGTAACAATAGCGAGCACCAAGTACACCCTGACTACACTGTATACTGACAGGACTGAGCACTACACTGTATATACCATGAGCATGTAGTATAGTAACGGTAGTGAGCACCAAGTACACCCTGACTACACTGTATACTGACAGGACTGAGCACTACACTGTATATACCATGAGTATACAGTATAGTAACGGTAGTGAGCACTAAGTACACCCTGACTACACTGTATACTGACAGGACTGAGCACTACACTGTATATACCATGAGTATGTAGTATAGTAACGGTAGTGAGCACCAAGTACACCCTGACTACACTGTATACTGACAGGACTGAGCACTACACTGTATATACCATGAGTATACAGTATAGTAACAGTAGCGAGCACCAAGTACACCCTGACTACACTGTATACTGACAGGACTGAGCACTACACTGTATATACCATGAGTATGTAGTATAGTAACGGTAGCGAGCACCAAGTACACCCTGACTACACTGTATACTGACAGGACTGAGCACTGCACTGTATATACCATGAGTATACAGTATAGTAACAGTAGCGAGCACCAAGTACACCCTGACTACACTGTATACTGACAGGACTGAGCACTACACTGTATATACCATGGGTATACAGTATAGTAACGTTAGTGAGCACCAAGTACACCCTGACTACACTGTATACTGACAGGACTGAGCACTACACTGTATATACCATGAGTATACAGTATAGTAACGGTAGCGAGCACCAAGTACACCCTGACTACACTGTATACTGACAGGACTGAGCACTACACTGTATATACCATGAGTATGTAGTATAGTAACGGTAGTGAGCACCAAGTACACCCTGACTACACTGTATACTGACAGGACTGAGCACTACACTGAATATACCATGAGCATGTAGTATAGTAACGGTAGTGAGCACCAAGTACACCCTGACTACACTGTATACTGACAGGACTGAGCACTACACTGTATATACCATGAGTATACAGTATAGTAACGGTAGCGAGCACCAAGTACACCCTGACTACACTGTATACTGACAGGACTGAGCACTACACTGTATATACCATGAGTATACAGTATAGTAACGGTAGTGAGCACCAAGTACACCCTGACTACACTGTATACTGACAGGACTGAGCACTACACTGTATATACCATGAGTATGTAGTATAGTAACGGTAGTGAGCACCAAGTACACCCTGACTACACTGTATACTGACAGGACTGAGCACTACACTGTATATACCATGAGTATACAGTATAGTAACAGTAGCGAGCACCAAGTACACCCTGACTACACTGTATACTGACAGGACTGAGCACTACACTGTATATACCATGAGTATGTAGTATAGTAATGGTAGCGAGCACCAAGTACACCCTGACTACACTGTATACTGACAGGACTGAGCACTACACTGTATATACCATGAGTATACAGTATAGTAACGGTAGTGAGCACCAAGTACACCCTGACTACACTGTATACTGACAGGACTGAGCACTACACTGTATATACCATGAGCATGTAGTATAGTAACGGTAGCGAGCACCAAGTACACCCTGACTACACTGTATACTGACAGGAGTAAGCACTACACTGTATATACCATGAGTATGTAGTATAGTAACGGTAGTGAGCACCAAGTACACCCTGACTACACTGTATACTGACAGGACTGAGCACTACACTGTATATACCATGAGCATGTAGTATAGTAACGGTAGTGAGCACCAAGTACACCCTGACTACACTGTATACTGACAGGACTGAGCACTACACTGTATATACCATGAGTATGTAGTATAGTAACGGTAGCGAGCACCAAGTACACCCTGACTACACTGTATACTGACAGGACTGAGCACTACACTGTATATACCATGAGTATGTAGTATAGTAACGGTAGCGAGCACCAAGTACACCCTGACTACACTGTATACTGACAGGACTGAGCACTACACTGTATATACCATGAGTATACAGTATAGTAACGGTAGCGAGCACCAAGTACACCCTGACTACACTGTATACTGACAGGACTGAGCACTACACTGTATATACCATGAGTATGTAGTATAGTAACGGTAGCGAGCACCAAGTACACCCTGACTACACTGTATACTGACAGGACTGAGCACTACACTGTATATACCATGAGTATACAGTATAGTAACGGTAGTGAGCACCAAGTACACCCTGACTACACTGTATACTGAGAGGACTGAGCACTACACTGTATATACCATGAGCATGTAGTATAGTAACGGTAGCGAGCACCAAGTACACCCTGACTACACTGTATACTGACAGGACTAAGCACTACACTGTATATACCATGAGTATGTAGTATAGTAACGGTAGTGAGCACCAAGTACACCCTGACTACACTGTATACTGACAGGACTGAGCACTACACTGTATATACCATGAGTATACAGTATAGTAACGGTAGCGAGCACCAAGTACACCCTGACTACACTGTATACTGACAGGACTGAGCACTACACTGTATATACCATGAGCATGTAGTATAGTAACGGTAGTGAGCACCAAGTACACCCTGACTACACTGTATACTGACAGGACTGAGCACTACACTGTATATACCATGAGTATACAGTATAGTAACGGTAGTGAGCACCAAGTACACCCTGACTACACTGTATACTGACAGGACTGAGCACTACACTGTATATACCATGAGCATGTAGTATAGTAACGGTAGCGAGCACCAAGTACACCCTGACTACACTGTATACTGACAGGAGTAAGCACTACACTGTATATACCATGAGTATGTAGTATAGTAACGGTAGTGAGCACCAAGTACACCCTGACTACACTGTATACTGAAAGGACTGAGCACTACACTGTATATACCATGAGTATGTAGTATAGTAACGGTAGTGAGCACCAAGTACACCCTGACTACACTGTATACTGACAGGACTGAGCACTACACTGTATATACCATGAGTATGTAGTACAGTAACGGTAGCGAGCACCAAGTACACCCTGACTACACTGTATACTGACAGGACTAAGCACTACACTGTATATACCATGAGTATGTAGTATAGTAACGGTAGTGAGCACCAAGTACACCCTGACTACACTGTATACTGACAGGACTGAGCACTACACTGTATATACCATGAGTATGTAGTATAGTAACGGTAGCGAGCACCAAGTACACCCTGACTACACTGTATACTGACAGGACTGAGCACTACACTGTATATACCATGAGTATACAGTATAGTAACGGTAGCGAGCACCAAGTACACCCTGACTACACTGTATACTGACAGGACTGAGCACTACACTGTATATACCATGAGTATACAGTATAGTAACGGTAGTGAGCACCAAGTACACCCTGACTACACTGTATACTGACAGGACTGAGCACTACACTGTATATACCATGAGTATGTAGTATAGTAACGGTAGTGAGCACCAAGTACACCCTGACTACACTGTATACTGACAGGACTGAGCACTACACTGTATATACCATGAGTATACAGTATAGTAACGGTAGCGAGCACCAAGTACACCCTGACTACACTGTATACTGACAGGACTGAGCACTACACTGTATATACCATGAGTATACAGTATAGTAACGGTAGTGAGCACCAAGTACACCCTGACTACACTGTATACTGACAGGACTGAGCACTACACTGTATATACCATGAGTATGTAGTATAGTTGCGGTAGCGAGCACCAAGTACACCCTGACTACACTGTATACTGACAGGACTGAGCACTACACTGTATATACCATGAGTATACAGTATAGTAACGGTAGTGAGCACCAAGTACACCCTGACTACACTGTATACTGAGAGGACTGAGCACTACACTGTATATACCATGAGCATGCAGTATAGTAACGGTAGCGAGCACCAAGTACACCCTGACTACACTGTATACTGACAGGACTGAGCACTACACTGTATATACCATGAGTATACAGTATAGTAACGGTAGCGAGCACCAAGTACACCCTGACTACACTGTATACTGACAGGACTGAGCACTACACTGTATATACCATGAGTATACAGTATAGTAACGGTAGCGAGCACCAAGTACACCCTGACTACACTGTATACTGACAGGACTGAGCACTACACTGTATATACCATGAGCATGTAGTATAGTAACGGTAGCGAGCACCAAGTACACCCTGACTACACTGTATACTGACAGGACTGAGCACTACACTGTATATACCATGAGTATGTAGTATAGTAACGGTAGTGAGCACCAAGTACACCCTGACTACACTGTATACTGACAGGACTGAGCACTACACTGTATATACCATGAGTATGTAGTATAGTAACGGTAGCGAGCACCAAGTACACCCTGACTACACTGTATACTGACAGGACTGAGCACTACACTGTATATACCATGAGTATACAGTATAGTAACGGTAGCGAGCACCAAGTACACCCTGACTACACTGTATACTGACAGGACTGAGCACTACACTGTATATACCATGAGTATGTAGTATAGTAACGGTAGCGAGCACCAAGTACAATCTGACTACACTGTATACTGACAGGACTGAGCACTACACTGTATATACCATGAGTATACAGTATAGTAACGGTAGTGAGCACCAAGTACACCCTGACTGCACTGTATACTGAGAGGACTGAGCACTACACTGTATATACCATGAGCATGTAGTATAGTAACGGTAGCGAGCACCAAGTACACCCTGACTACACTGTATACTGACAGGACTAAGCACTACACTGTATATACCATGAGTATGTAGTATAGTAACGGTAGTGAGCACCAAGTACACCCTGACTACACTGTATACTGACAGGACTGAGCACTACACTGTATATACCATGAGTATACAGTATAGTAACGGTAGCGAGCACCAAGTACACCCTGACTACACTGTATACTGACAGGACTGAGCACTACACTGTATATACCATGAGCATGTAGTATAGTAACGGTAGTGAGCACCAAGTACACCCTGACTACACTGTATACTGACAGGACTGAGCACTACACTGTATATACCATGAGTATACAGTATAGTAACGGTAGTGAGCACCAAGTACACCCTGACTACACTGTATACTGACAGGACTGAGCACTACACTGTATATACCATGAGCATGTAGTATAGTAACGGTAGCGAGCACCAAGTACATCCTGACTACACTGTATACTGACGGAGCCCAGCACTGTATATACCATGAGTATACAGTATAGTAACGGTAGTGAGCACCAAGTACACCCTGACTACACTGTATACTGACGGAGCCCAGCACTGTATATACCATGAGTATACAGTATAGTAACAGTAGCGAGCACCAAGTACACCCTGACTACACTGTATACTGACGGAGCCCAGCACTGTATATACCATGAGTATACAGTATAGTAACAATAGCGAGCACCAAGTACACCCTGACTACACTGTATACTGACAGGACTGAGCACTACACTGTATATACCATGAGCATGTAGTATAGTAACGGTAGTGAGCACCAAGTACACCCTGACTACACTGTATACTGACAGGACTGAGCACTACACTGTATATACCATGAGTATACAGTATAGTAACGGTAGTGAGCACTAAGTACACCCTGACTACACTGTATACTGACAGGACTGAGCACTACACTGTATATACCATGAGTATGTAGTATAGTAACGGTAGTGAGCACCAAGTACACCCTGACTACACTGTATACTGACAGGACTGAGCACTACACTGTATATACCATGAGTATACAGTATAGTAACAGTAGCGAGCACCAAGTACACCCTGACTACACTGTATACTGACAGGACTGAGCACTACACTGTATATACCATGAGTATGTAGTATAGTAACGGTAGCGAGCACCAAGTACACCCTGACTACACTGTATACTGACAGGACTGAGCACTGCACTGTATATACCATGAGTATACAGTATAGTAACAGTAGCGAGCACCAAGTACACCCTGACTACACTGTATACTGACAGGACTGAGCACTACACTGTATATACCATGGGTATACAGTATAGTAACGTTAGTGAGCACCAAGTACACCCTGACTACACTGTATACTGACAGGACTGAGCACTACACTGTATATACCATGAGTATACAGTATAGTAACGGTAGCGAGCACCAAGTACACCCTGACTACACTGTATACTGACAGGACTGAGCACTACACTGTATATACCATGAGTATGTAGTATAGTAACGGTAGTGAGCACCAAGTACACCCTGACTACACTGTATACTGACAGGACTGAGCACTACACTGAATATACCATGAGCATGTAGTATAGTAACGGTAGTGAGCACCAAGTACACCCTGACTACACTGTATACTGACAGGACTGAGCACTACACTGTATATACCATGAGTATACAGTATAGTAACGGTAGCGAGCACCAAGTACACCCTGACTACACTGTATACTGACAGGACTGAGCACTACACTGTATATACCATGAGTATACAGTATAGTAACGGTAGTGAGCACCAAGTACACCCTGACTACACTGTATACTGACAGGACTGAGCACTACACTGTATATACCATGAGTATGTAGTATAGTAACGGTAGTGAGCACCAAGTACACCCTGACTACACTGTATACTGACAGGACTGAGCACTACACTGTATATACCATGAGTATACAGTATAGTAACAGTAGCGAGCACCAAGTACACCCTGACTACACTGTATACTGACAGGACTGAGCACTACACTGTATATACCATGAGTATGTAGTATAGTAATGGTAGCGAGCACCAAGTACACCCTGACTACACTGTATACTGACAGGACTGAGCACTACACTGTATATACCATGAGTATACAGTATAGTAACGGTAGTGAGCACCAAGTACACCCTGACTACACTGTATACTGACAGGACTGAGCACTACACTGTATATACCATGAGCATGTAGTATAGTAACGGTAGCGAGCACCAAGTACACCCTGACTACACTGTATACTGACAGGAGTAAGCACTACACTGTATATACCATGAGTATGTAGTATAGTAACGGTAGTGAGCACCAAGTACACCCTGACTACACTGTATACTGACAGGACTGAGCACTACACTGTATATACCATGAGCATGTAGTATAGTAACGGTAGTGAGCACCAAGTACACCCTGACTACACTGTATACTGACAGGACTGAGCACTACACTGTATATACCATGAGTATGTAGTATAGTAACGGTAGCGAGCACCAAGTACACCCTGACTACACTGTATACTGACAGGACTGAGCACTACACTGTATATACCATGAGTATGTAGTATAGTAACGGTAGCGAGCACCAAGTACACCCTGACTACACTGTATACTGACAGGACTGAGCACTACACTGTATATACCATGAGTATACAGTATAGTAACGGTAGCGAGCACCAAGTACACCCTGACTACACTGTATACTGACAGGACTGAGCACTACACTGTATATACCATGAGTATGTAGTATAGTAACGGTAGCGAGCACCAAGTACACCCTGACTACACTGTATACTGACAGGACTGAGCACTACACTGTATATACCATGAGTATACAGTATAGTAACGGTAGTGAGCACCAAGTACACCCTGACTACACTGTATACTGAGAGGACTGAGCACTACACTGTATATACCATGAGCATGTAGTATAGTAACGGTAGCGAGCACCAAGTACACCCTGACTACACTGTATACTGACAGGACTAAGCACTACACTGTATATACCATGAGTATGTAGTATAGTAACGGTAGTGAGCACCAAGTACACCCTGACTACACTGTATACTGACAGGACTGAGCACTACACTGTATATACCATGAGTATACAGTATAGTAACGGTAGCGAGCACCAAGTACAC
Source organism: Leptodactylus fallax (assembly GCA_947044405.1). Lineage (NCBI taxonomy): Eukaryota > Metazoa > Chordata > Amphibia > Anura > Leptodactylidae > Leptodactylus > Leptodactylus fallax. The sequence goes on along the minus strand of CAMRHE010001030.1, from coordinate 25,314 downwards.
CCTGACTACACTGTATACTGACAGGACTGAGCACTACACTGTATATACCATGAGCATGTAGTATAGTAACGGTAGTGAGCACCAAGTACACCCTGACTACACTGTATACTGACAGGACTGAGCACTACACTGTATATACCATGAGTATACAGTATAGTAACGGTAGTGAGCACCAAGTACACCCTGACTACACTGTATACTGACAGGACTGAGCACTACACTGTATATACCATGAGCATGTAGTATAGTAACGGTAGTGAGCACCAAGTACACCCTGACTACACTGTATACTGACAGGACTGAGCACTACACTGTATATACCATGAGCATGTAGTATAGTAACGGTAGCGAGCACCAAGTACATCCTGACTACACTGTATACTGACGGAGCCCAGCACTGTATATACCATGAGTATACAGTATAGTAACGGTAGTGAGCACCAAGTACACCCTGACTACACTGTATACTGACGGAGCCCAGCACTGTATATACCATGAGTATACAGTATAGTAACAGTAGCGAGCACCAAGTACACCCTGACTACACTGTATACTGACGGAGCCCAGCACTGTATATACCATGAGTATACAGTATAGTAACAGTAGCGAGCACCAAGTACACCCTGACTACACTGTATACTGACAGGACTGAGCACTACACTGTATATACCATGAGCATGTAGTATAGTAACGGTAGTGAGCACCAAGTACACCCTGACTACACTGTATACTGACAGGACTGAGCACTACACTGTATATACCATGAGTATACAGTATAGTAACGGTAGTGAGCACTAAGTACACCCTGACTACACTGTATACTGACAGGACTGAGCACTACACTGTATATACCATGAGTATGTAGTATAGTAACGGTAGTGAGCACCAAGTACACCCTGACTACACTGTATACTGACAGGACTGAGCACTACACTGTATATACCATGAGTATACAGTATAGTAACAGTAGCGAGCACCAAGTACACCCTGACTACACTGTATACTGACAGGACTGAGCACTACACTGTATATACCATGAGTATGTAGTATAGTAACGGTAGCGAGCACCAAGTACACCCTGACTACACTGTATACTGACAGGACTGAGCACTACACTGTATATACCATGAGTATACAGTATAGTAACAGTAGCGAGCACCAAGTACACCCTGACTACACTGTATACTGACAGGACTGAGCACTACACTGTATATACCATGGGTATACAGTATAGTAACGTTAGTGAGCACCAAGTACACCCTGACTACACTGTATACTGACAGGACTGAGCACTACACTGTATATACCATGAGTATACAGTATAGTAACGGTAGCGAGCACCAAGTACACCCTGACTACACTGTATACTGACAGGACTGAGCACTACACTGTATATACCATGAGTATGTAGTATAGTAACGGTAGTGAGCACCAAGTACACCCTGACTACACTGTATACTGACAGGACTGAGCACTACACTGAATATACCATGAGCATGTAGTATAGTAACGGTAGTGAGCACCAAGTACACCCTGACTACACTGTATACTGACAGGACTCTGCACTACACTGTATATACCATGAGTATACAGTATAGTAACGGTAGTGAGCACCAAGTACACCCTGACTACACTGTATACTGACAGGACTGAGCACTACACTGTATATACCATGAGTATGTAGTATAGTAACGGTAGTGAGCACCAAGTACACCCTGACTACACTGTATACTGACAGGACTGAGAACTACACTGTATATACCATGAGTATACAGTATAGTAACGGTAGTGAGCACCAAGTACACCCTGACTACACTGTATACTGACAGGACTGAGCACTACACTGTATATACCATGAGTATACAGTATAGTAACAGTAGCGAGCACCAAGTACACCCTGACTACACTGTATACTGACAGGACTGAGCACTACACTGTATATACCATGAGTATACAGTATAGTAACGGTAGTGAGCACCAAGTACACCCTGACTACACTGTATACTGACAGGACTGAGCACTACACTGTATATACCATGAGTATACAGTATAGTAACGGTAGTGAGCACCAAGTACACCCTGACTACACTGTATACTGACAGGACTGAGCACTACACTGTATATACCATGAGCATGTAGTATAGTAACGGTAGTGAGCACCAAGTACACCCTGACTACACTGTATACTGACAGGACTGAGCACTACACTGTATATACCATGAGTATGTAGTATAGTAACGGTAGTGAGCACCAAGTACACCCTGACTACACTGTATACTGACAGGACTGAGCACTACACTGTATATACCATGAGTATACAGTATAGTAACGGTAGTGAGCACCAAGTACACCCTGACTACACTGTATACTGACAGGACTGAGCACTACACTGTATATACCATGAGTATACAGTATAGTAACGTTAGTGAGCACCAAGTACACCCTGACTACACTGTATACTGACGGAGCCCAGCACTGTATATACCATGAGTATACAGTATAGTAACAGTAGCGAGCACTAAGTACACCCTGACTACACTGTATACTGACAGGACTGAGCACTACACTGTATATACCATGAGTATACAGTATAGTAAGCGGTAGTGAGCACCAAGTACACCCTGACTACACTGTATACTGACGGAGCCCAGAACTGTATATACCATGAGTATACAGTATAGTAACGGTAGTGAGCACCAAGTACACCCTGACTACACTGTATACTGACGGAGCCCAGCACTGTATATACCATGAGTATACAGTATAGTAACAGTAGCGAGCACCAAGTACACCCTGACTACACTGTATACTGACGGAGCCCAGCACTGTATATACCATGAGTATACAGTATAGTAACAGTAGCGAGCACCAAGTACACCCTGACTACACTGTATACTGACAGGACTGAGCACTACACTGTATATACCATGAGCATGTAGTATAGTAATGGTAGTGAGCACCAAGTACACCCTGACTACACTGTATACTGACGGAGCCCAGCACTGTATATACCATGAGTATACAGTATAGTAACAGTAGCGAGCACCAAGTACACCCTGACTACACTGTATACTGACGGAGCCCAGCACTGTATATACCATGAGTATACAGTATAGTAACGGTAGTGAGCACCAAATACACAATAACTTTACCATGTGATCTCCCCTATTTGTACAGATGTAATAAACACTTCATACTTTCATGTATTCATGGTGACAATTATTTCAGGCTGTACTAGCGCCTCCTCTGGTGGAAATACTGGATTGCTGTTGGCTCGGCTGTGTGTCAGAGGCCGAATCAACCCAGAACTTTCACATACACTCATTGACAAAAATATATCCCCCTCCCCTATAGAAATATCAGATCACTGTAAACCTCGTCCTGCAGCTCTGCCTCACGTGTGTGGTCTGATGACATACCAGGTCTTACCACAAGAGGGCGCTTTCTATTTCAGAGACTACTTTTGGGTAGTGTACCTCTTGGTGTAAAATCGGTGACCTGCTATACCTGACTCTACAATACACTCAAAGACAAATTATATATACATATATAGTATACACTTTCACCATATAGAGAATTCCCGGACTATATATACACACATATATAGCATACATTTTTGGCTGGGATGTCGGCTTAAAGTCCATTTGTCTCTAGAAATTGAGAGATTGATTTTGCAAATGTGACTTCAGATTTCTCGTCATCTATCACGGAGCGGCACCGTCTGACGCCCGGATCGTGGATATTCTCATTCCCAGGAAATGTTGGTGCAGTCGGGGGATCGATCAGGTGGGCAGAGCTGAAATTTATAGTAAATTCATGTAAGTAGCGAGTAGGAGTGACTATTACAGAACAGGAGGACGTGTCGTTCAGAATTCCGGGCTGTGGCGACTTCTCATTGATGAGTTATTTTCATTCCTATGTAATGCTTCATCGCGGATCATCTGAAATCTGATAAAATATTCAGCAGTGTCCGGATTGTGTTTTATTTCATTTAGGATATTTATTCACTAAAACATCCGACTGGACCAGTCAGAAATCCTTGCCTTAGTGTGGATTGTGCAGCTCACATGACTATACACTACATTACAGGCTGCAGGATGCCGCTGCATAGCAGACCACAATGACAAGGTAAGTAATGCCCGAGTCTTCAGGAGAGCAGCAGCAGGAATGGACTGACAACTGCGAGCAGTAATAAATGCTACCCAAATGTAACACACCTCTGCGAGCCAAGACTGGCCCCAGACACCTTCACCAGAGCTCCTTGCAAGAAGAGATGGACTTTCACTGAATCTGAAGACCGGAATTGTCACCAGAACAGAAAGTGTACCACAAATAACCGCACCTGTAACGATGCTAGTTATCAGATCTGGAGTCCAATTGGTGAGGCTAACAGTACAGTACTTAAATAGTAGGAGATGCAGGAATAGTACCTCAGGAGTAGAAGTAACCATGGTCAGACATATGCAGGATTCAGTACACAGGAGCAGTAGATCAGCCGTGGTCAGACATATGCAGGATTCAGTACACAGGAGCAGTAGATCAGCCGTGGTCAGACATATGCAGTATTCGGTACACAGGAGTAGATCAGCCGTGGTCAGACGTATGCAGGATTCGGTACACAGTAGCAGTAGATCAGCCGTGGTCAGACATATGCAGGATTCGGTACACAGGAGCAGTAGATCAGCCGTGGTCAGACGTATGCAGGATTCAGTACACAGGAGCAGTAGATCAGCCGTGCTCAGACGTATGCAGGATTCAGTACACAGTAGCAATAGATCAGCCGTGGTCAGACATGCAGGATTCGGTACACAGGAGCAGTAGATCAGCCGTGGTCAGACGTATGCAGGATTCAGTACACAGGAGCAGTAGATCAGCCGTGGTCAGACGTATGCAGGATTCAGTACACAGGAGCAGTAGATCAGCCGTTGTCAGACATGCATGATTCGGTACACAGAAGCAGTAGATCAGCCGTGGTCAGACGTATGCAGGGTTCAGTACACAGGAGCAGTAGATCAGCCTTAGTCAGATGTTTGCAGAGTTCGGTACACAGGAGCAGTAGATCAGCCGTAGTCAGAGGTATGCAGAGTTCAGTACACAGGAGCAGTAGATCAGCCGTAGTGGACAACTTGTAAGATCCATAAGAAAGCTGAACTGGTAAGGTGAAATGAGATCGGTTAGAAGTCACATTATCAGATCATGGTGTGGTGGAAAACAGGCTGTGTCAGTGACTAAGTGAAGCACAGCGGGGACAAGACTCCGAATTTGGTCTAATTTCAGTTGCAGCAACTGCCCATTGAGGTTTATTAGGGCAGACAAGAACATAAGGTCCAGGTTGTCCACAATAAAGACATAGTCTTTCAGCAAGGTGACGACGTTTTCAGCAGTCGAAATTGGTCCCCGGATGGCATCCACTTGCATAGGTTCTGGGGTAGAACTTGTTTGAGAAGGTGTCTGCAACTGTGGAAAAAAATGACCCTCTGGTAAATGGAAGAAGGTCCCTGGATCATAATAGCCTCGTCTTTCTCGCTTCCTTTCCAGGAGTCTTTGGTCAATACGGATACATAACCGTATATACTCCTCAAAGTCATCTGGAAGTTCTGTTTTACAAGTTCATCTTTAACTGATTCAGAAAGTCCTCCATAGAGCCGCCATTTTAGTGCGGAGGTGTTCCAGGAAACATCAGAAGCCCAGCGCCGAAACTCTGCAGTGTATTCTGCAACAGAGCGTCTTCCCTGTCAAAGATCATGCAAAGCCCCCTCAGCAGTGGCGCAACGGTTGGGGTCATCAAATACTAGGTTCATTGCTGCAAGAAAGTCCTTCAAATCATCCAACATGGCACGATCCTGTTCTAAATAGGGTGATGTCCATGCTTGTGCCTCGTCTATTAGCAGGGCAATGATGAACACAAGCTTGGACCTATCAGCAGGGAACTGAGAGGAATGTGTAGAAAAAATCATCCGGCAATGATTAAGAAATCCTCCGTACAAATGTCTCTTCCCACCAAATTCTTCAGGTAGTGGAATCCGATAAACTTGAGAAGTAGCACCGACAGCAGCAGAATTTGCACGCAGTTCATGTACTTGTCCTTCCAATTCAGTGACTTGAGTTTTCACTTCATTTAATTGATTTTGAAGGTTGTACACAAGGTTATGTAATTCCAAGATCTGGAACGCATGCTGTGACAAGGCAGACTCCGCCTCCGGAGTCACTGAACTGAGCTCACTGGGTCTTGAACCGTTGACTTCCCAGCCGTGCTCTGCAGCCTTGACCATTATGCCATTGTAGAAGCCTGTCTGTTCCTCGCTTTGCTGAGCCTGGTCCTTTCTATTGAAGTGATTAGCTTATGGATCTCCCCTGCTCTGTGGCCATTCACAGTATAGCAATCCCTATATAACCCCACAGCTTACTCCATCCTGTGCCTGATTATTCTGGCTGTCTGCTTCCTGTTTGCCCTGAGCCTCACCATTACTCTACTGCTCCTGTGTACTGAATCCTGCATACATCTGACTACAGCTGATCTACTGCTCCTGTGTACCGAACTCTGCAAACATCTGACCACGGCTGATCTACTGCGCCTGTGTACCGAATCCTGCATACGTCTGACCACGGCTGATCTACTGCTCCTGTGTACTGAATCCTGCATACGTCTGGCCACATATCTATCTATCTATCTATCTATCTATCTATCTATCTATCTCATCTCATATCTATCTATCTCTATCTATCTCTCTCTCATATCTATCTGTCTCATATCTATCTATCTATCTATCTCATATCTATCTATCTCTCTCATATCTATCTCATATCTATCTATCTATCTATCTATCTATCTATCTCATATCTATCTCATATCTATCTCATATATATCTATCTAACTATCTATCTATCTATCTCATACTATCTATCTATCTATCTATCTCATATCTATCTCATATCTATCTCATATCTATCTAATATCTATCTATCTATCTAATATCTATCTATCTATCTCATATCTATCTATCTATCTATATCTATCTCATATCTATCATCTATCTATCTATCTATCTATCTCATATCTATCTATCTATCTATCTATCTATCTATATCATATCTATCCCATATCTATCTATCTATCTATCTATCTATCTATCTATCTATCTCATATCTATCTCATATCTATCTATCTATCTATCTATCTATCTATCTATCTATATCATATCTATCTCATATCTATCTATCTATCTATCTATCTATCTACTATCTATGTCACATCTATCTCTCTCAGTATCTTCTGCTTGGTTCTTAGCTCACCTTTCCCTCAGTAATATCGCTCACACTTATACCACTCCTTATTTCCTTACCCTTACACGTCTGACATAATCTCGCCTTCTCCTTTTTCTGCTCTTTAGTTGCGGTTATTTGTTGCTTTGGATACTTGTGGAGCCTCTGGCTGCAGAGCGGAGAAACTGCAGAGCTCAGCGATATCCTGAGCACGCCATCGATAGAGAGGAAGAGGTTCAGCTCCAGCCCAAGACGTGCAAAAAAACCCAAAAACATATTATCTATGGCTGAAAAAATCCAAAGAAAGTCCTAAAAAATGTCCTATGTGGAACTGACTGGAGATTTGTCCTCGGGTGAGGGATGAGCTATATAAGGCCGTGTCTACACTGGGATGTGGTGTGGAGTTTGTCTATAGATCACTAGGGGAAGATTCCTTCCAGAAACAGAAGGGTTAATAGCATATTTCATGAAGTGAAGGAAGAGAAATATCTGCCGACCAGTCCGTCCTCCTTAGTCACCAGTCACACGACTGACCCTCACCATATAAGAGGGGCCACCCAGGAGTGAAGCGCCCCCTACAGTCACACAAATAACTGACACCACTTATGGGAGGCGAGACACCAATTTACCCCAACCACGCACAAGTAGGTTACAAGGCTCAGCCACATTCAGAATTGTGTCAACATTTAGGACCGAGGAAAATCTTATTAATGTAATAAAATAATAATAATAATAATAATAATAATAGTCCTTTAATAGTCCCACAATGGGGAAATTCAGTGTGTTACAGCAGCAAAGATAAGATAAGCAGATACAAATACAAATACAACATGTACAGGAATATTCCAAGGTGAGAGGCATTACATTACTAGCAGACAGACAGATAGGACGTAGCAGAGGGGGGGGGATATAACAGGCAGAGAGATATTTCAGTTCTCTGTGTGTAATGATCTCCGCTTAGGTCGGTGTTGGTTGTACAGCCTAACCGCGGTGGGGGAGGAAAGACTTCCGATAGCGCTCCTTCTCACACCTAGGGTGGAGCAGTCGGTCACTGACAGTACTGCCCAGCGCGATCACAGTCTCATGCATGGGATGGGACTTCTTCTTCTGCATGGAGCTCACCACGGACAGTATCCTTCTGTCACCCACCACCTGCACTGGGTAAAAAAGAGCAAAGAATATGAAAGTCAGCCCGGCTGGGGTAGAAGAGCTGTAGCTCCAAGATCTGACACTGAGTCCGGGTACCTCACCCCTCAGCCCTGCCTACGGGAACCTCCCACCTGTCACAGGGCGGCCTAATAACATGCATTAAGGGGTATATTCTCATTGGGTACCACATCTAGGTGTGATAGACCTGGTAAGAGATGCCAAACACGTCTACAAGTCCGGGCATACCAAACACGCAGACTGGATTCCATTCCCCAGATACCTGACATGTACCATACTGTACATCCTGCAGGACAGGTTATAGCGGCATACTGTACATCCTGCAGGACAGGCTATAGCGGCATACTGTACATCCTGCAGGACAGGTTATAGCGGCATACTGTACATCCTGCAGGACAGGCTATAGCGGCATACTGTACATCCTGCAGGACAGGCTATAGCGGCATACTGTACATCCTGCAGGACAGGCTATAGCGGCATACTGTACATCCTGCAGGACAGGCTATAGCGGCATACTGTACATCCTGCAGGACAGGCTATAGCGGCATACTGTACATCCTGCAGGACAGGCGCTCCTGCAGGACAGGTTATAGCGGCATACTGTACATCCTGCAGGACAGGCTATAGCGGCATACTGTACATCCTGCAGGACAGGCTATAGCGGCATACTGTACATCCTGCAGGACAGGCTATAGCGGCATACTGTACATCCTGCAGGACAGGCTATAGCGGCATACTGTACATCCTGCAGGACAGGTTATAGCGGCATACTGTACATCCCGCAGGACAGGCTATAGCGGCATACTGTACATCCTGCAGGACAGGCTATAGCGGCATACTGTACATCCTGCAGGACAGGCTATAGCGGCATACTGTACATCCTGCAGGACAGGCTATAGCGGCATACTGTACATCCTGCAGGACAGGTTATAGCGGCATACTGTACATCCTGCAGGACAGGCTATAGCGGCATACTGTACATCCCGCAGGACAGGCTATAGCGGCATACTGTACATCCCGCAGGACAGGCTATAGCGGCCCGCAGGGGTATAGCTGCTGTACATCCTGCAGGACAGGCTATAGCGGCATACTGTACATCCCGCAGGACAGGCTATAGCGGCATACTGTACGTCCCGCAGGACAGGCTATAGCGGCATACTGTACATCCTGCAGGACAGGTTATAGCGGCATACTGTACATCCTGCAGGACAGGCTATAGCGGCATACTGTACATCCCGCAGGACAGGCTATAGCGGCATACTGTACATCCCGCAGGACAGGCTATAGCGGCATACTGTACATCCTGCAGGACAGGCTATAGCGGCATACTGTACATCCCGCAGGACAGGCTATAGCGGCATACTGTACATCCTGCAGGACAGGTTATAGCGGCATACTGTACATCCTGCAGGACAGGCTATAGCGGCATACTGTACATCCTGCTCCTGCAGGACAGGCTATAGTGGCATACTGTACATCCCGCAGGACAGGTTATAGCGGCATACTGTACATCCTGCAGGACAGGCTATAGCGGCATACTGTACATCCTGCAGGACAGGTTATAGCGGCATACTGTACATCCCGCAGGACAGGCTATAGCGGCATACTGTACATCCTGCAGGACAGGTTATAGCGGCATACTGTACATCCTGCAGGACAGGATATAGCGGCATACTGTACATCCTGCAGGACAGGCTATAGCGGCATACTGTACATCCTGCAGGACAGGTTATAGCGGCATACTGTACATCCCGCAGGACAGGCTATAGCGGCATACTGTATATCCTGCAGGACAGGATATAGCAGCATACTGTACATCCTGCAGGACAGGCTATAGCGGCATACTGTACATCCTGCAGGACAGGTTATAGCGGCATACTGTACATCCTGCAGGACAGGTTATAGCGGCATACTGTACATCCCGCAGGACAGGCTATAGCGGCATACTGTACATCCCGCAGGACAGGCTATAGCGGCATACTGTACATCCCGCAGGACAGGCTATAGCGGCATACTGTACATCCCGCAGGACAGGCTATAGCGGCATACTGTACATCCTGCAGGACAGGCTATAGCGGCATACTGTACATCCCGCAGGACAGGCTATAGCGGCATACTGTACATCCTGCAGGACAGGCTATAGCGGCATACTGTACATCCTGCAGGACAGGCTATAGCGGCATACTGTACATCCCGCAGGACAGGCTATAGCGGCATACTGTACATCCTGCAGGACAGGCTATAGCGGCATACTGTATATCCTGCAGGACAGGATATAGCGGCATACTGTACATCCCGCAGGACAGGCTATAGCGGCATACTGTACATCCTGCAGGACAGGCTATAGCGGCATACTGTACATCCTGCAGGACAGGCTATAGCGGCATACTGTACATCCCGCAGGACAGGCTATAGCGGCATACTGTACATCCTGCAGGACAGGTTATAGCGGCATACTGTACATCCAGCAGGACAGGTTATAGCGGCATACTGTACATCCTGCAGGACAGGCTATAGCGGCATACTGTACATCCTGCAGGACAGGCTATAGCGGCATACTGTACATCCTGCAGGACAGGTTATAGCGGCATACTGTACATCCTGCAGGACAGGTTATAGCGGCATACTGTACATCCTGCAGGACAGGCTATAGCGGCATACTGTACATCCTGCAGGACAGGTTATAGCGGCATACTGTACATCCCGCAGGACAGGCTATAGCGGCATACTGTACATCCCGCAGGACAGGTTATAGCTGCATACTGTACATCCTGCAGGACAGGCTATAGCGGCATACTGTACATCCTGCAGGACAGGCTATAGCTGCATACTGTACATCCCGCAGGACAGGCTATAGCTGCATACTGTACATCCCGCAGGACAGGCTATAGCGGCATACTGTACCTCCCGCAGGACAGGTTATAGCGGCATACTGTACATCCTGCAGGACAGGCTATAGCGGCATACTGTACATCCTGCAGGACAGGCTATAGCTGCATACTGTACATCCTGCAGGACAGGCTATAGCGGCATACTGTACATCCCGCAGGACAGGCTATAGCTGCATACTGTACATCCCGCAGGACAGGCTATAGCGGCATACTGTACCTCCCGCAGGACAGGTTATAGCGGCATACTGTACATCCTGCAGGACAGGTTATAGCGGCATACTGTACATCCTGCAGGACAGGTTATAGCTGCATACTGTACATCCTGCAGGACAGGTTATAGCGCCATACTGTACATCCTGAGCTCGGGATTCCTGCAGGACGCAGCCCGTCTATATAATACAGATTAGATCGGTGCCCGGATCAGTAATGACTATGTGCAATGTGTATATGTACATACGATGGTGGCTGGCGGTGGGAAAGTAGACGGACCTGTCAGGTTCAGGGTCTGCCTGCGGAATAGGATGGCGCTATACACCAAAGTAAATAGCCCGAGCAGCCATAACATTAAAACCACCGATCCCATTCCTATCTGATCATAGGAAACCGCCCTGAAAACCACCTGAGTGCCCATCCAGTCACTAAATCTGCCAGGAATCACAACTGACCACTGCAGAGAGCCACACAGACAGGAGAACAGACCTGAACTGCAATACCACAGACAACCACTGGACATGGGTAGCGCTGTGTCTAGCCAATTACAGGAGATGTCAGTGCTGTCTGCTACACCTGAGATAGAGGAGGCGCCACCTATAGGAAACTCACATTATACACTGCCGTGTACTGTCATATACTCTCATCATCAGGCTTCACTATAATCTTCATTGTATCCTGTGTAGTATATACTTGTATATACTGTGTATATGAGACACCAGGAGGCTTCTTTATATGGACTCTATAGTCAGGATATTACTGAGAGGAGAGGAATTGTATTCATAGTGTCAGATCTATACATACAAATACACACAGTGATGTCACAGTACAGAGATATTACACACAGTGATGTCACAGTACAGGATAATACACACAGTAATGTCACAGTACAGGATAATACACACAGTGATGTCACAGTACAGGATAATACACACAGTGATGTCACAGTACAGGGATAATACACACAGTGATGTCACAGTACAGGGATAATACACACAGCGATGTCACAGTACAGAGATAATACACACAGCGATGTCACAGTACAGGATAATACACACAGTGATGTCACAGTACAGAGATAATACACACAGCGATGTCACAGTACAGGATAATAAACACAGTGATATCACAGTACAGAGATAATACACACAGTGATGTCACAGTACAGGATAATACACACAGTGATGTCACAGTACAGGGATAATACACACAGTGATGTCACAGTACAGGGATAATACACACAGTGATGTCACAGTACAGAGATAATACACACAGTGATGTCACAGTACAGAGATAATAATAGTCCTTTAATAGTCCCACAATGGGGAAATTCAGTGTGTTACAGCAGCAAAGATAAGCAGATACAAATACAAATACAACATGTACAGGAATATTCCAAGGTGAGAGGCATTACATTGATAGCAGACAGACAGATAGGGCGGAGCAGGGGGGGGGGGGGATTTAACAGGCAGAGAGATATTTTCAGTTCTCTGTGTGTAATGATCTCCGCTTAGGTCGGTGTTGGTTGTACAGCCTAACCGCGGTGGGGAGGAAAGACTTCCGATAGCGCTCCTTCTCACACCTAGGGTGGAGCAGTCGGTCACTGACAGTACTGCTCAGCGCGATCACAGTCTCATGCATGGGATGGGACTTCTTCTTCTGCATGGAGCTCACCACGGACAGTATCCTTCTGTCACCCACCACCTGCACTGGGTCCAGTGGGCTCCCCAGGACAGAGCTGGCCCTTCTAATCAGCTTGTCAAGTTTATTTCTGTCCCTGGTTGATATACTGCTCCCCCAGCAGGCCACTCCAAAGAAGATGGCTGATGCCACTACCGAGTTGAAGAAAGTTCTAAGAAGTGCCCCCCGGATTCCAAAGGCTCTCAGTTTCCTAAGCAGGTAGAGCCTGCTGTGGCCCTTCCTGTACAGGACCTCCATATGATCTGCCCAGTCCAGCTTATTATTAAGGAGCAAACCCAGGTACTTATAGGTGTTCACAATCTCGATGCCCGTCCCCAGGATGTCCACTGGTTTAGGAGGGCTTCTGCCTTTGTGGAAGTCCACCACCATCTCCTTGGTCTTCCCCGCGTTAATCTTCAGGTGGTTCCGGTGGCACCAGTCCACAAAATCCCGGTTCAGTTCTCTGTACTCCCTGTCATCATCATCTGTGATGAGACCCACTATTGCAGAGTCGTCAGAATACTTCTGTAGGTAGCAGCTGGATGAGTTGCACCTAAAATCTGCAGTGTACAGTGTGAAGAGGAAAGGGGCGAGAACCGTACCCTGAGGTGCCCCCGTATTGCAGATCACTGTACCTGACACACAGTCTCGGGCTCTCACGTATTGAGGTCGATTTGTGAGGTAGTCTAGGATCCAGTTGGAGAGGTGGTGGTCCACTCCAGCAAGGCCCAGCTTGTCCCTCAATAACCTGGGCTGTATGGTGTTAAAAGCACTGGAGAAGTCAAAGAACATTATTCTCACTGTGTTCCCTGGTTTCTCCAGGTGAGACAGAGCCCTGTGCAGAAGATGGATGATGGCATCATCTACCCCAATGCCCGGCCGGTAAGCAAACTGGAGTGGGTCCATAGCGGGGCTCACTAGAGGGCGGAGATGTGTGAGAACCAATCTCTCCAAGATCTTCATCAGGTGGGATGTCAGTGCTACAGGTCTGTAGTCGTTGAGGTCCATAGGGTGGGGTTTCTTTGGAACTGGTACCACACAAGAAGATTTCCATAATTCAGGGACTATTTCCTGCCTCAGGCTCATATTATACATATATGTAATTATACCACACAGCTGGTCCCCACAAGTCTTAATTAGCCTTGCACTGATGTCATCTGGCCCTCCGGCTTTCCTCGCCTTGATCTTTTTCATCTCCTTCCTCACCTGGGCCCGTGTGAAGGTCAGACTGTGGCCAGATAAAGATGGATTTCTGGATTTACTGGTCTGTTGGGAAGTGGCCGCATGGGGAGAAGTCATTGTGGTGGGGGGAGCTGAAGGACATACTGGGGTGGGAGGAGCTGGTGTGTGATCAAATCTGTTGAAGAATAGGTTTAGTTCATTAAGCCAGTTAACATCTGCCTCAATCTGGCAGACAGACTGTTTATGACCCGAAATTGACTTAAGCCCCTCCCAGACCCCCCCTTATGTCTTTTCTTTCCATTTGCTTTTCCATTTTTTCTTTATAACTGGATTTTCCCTGCCTGATTTGATGCCTCAGCTCCTTTTGTACTTCCCTCAACCCCTCCTTATCTCTTGTCCTGAATGCCATCTTTTTCTCCTTAAGTAGTGTTTTTATATCAGAGTTAATCCATGGTTTGTTGTTGGAGAAGCACCTCACCACTTTTGTGGGTACTGTGTTGTCCACACAAAAATTAATGTAGTCCGTTATGCAGTGTGTGAGTCCTTCTATATCTTCCCCATAAGAATCCTGCAGAACTTCCCATGCGGTTGTGTCAAAACAATCCCTCAGAGCCTCATCACTCTCCTCGGACCATATCCTCACTGTGCGGGTGACAGCTGGTTCTCTACGTACAAGTGGCTTGTACACAGGTCGGAGATGTACTAGGTTGTGATCCGATCTCCCCAGGGGCGGTAGGGCTGATGAGTTGTATGCATCCCTCACGTTGGCAAAGAACAAGTCCAGTGTTTTGTTGTCTCTTGTGTGGCAGGTTACATACTGTGTGAAACTGGGCAGTGTGGATGATGGAGAGGCATGGTTGAAATCACCCGACAGAAGAAAGAGGGCCTGGGGGTGCTGAGACTGTAACTGGCTCAGCGTGGCTTGTAGGACCTCGCAGGCAGCGTCAGCTTTCGCAGAGGGGGGACATATGCAGCTATCACGATGACATGTGATAGTTCCCTTGGTAGGTAGAAAGGTCTCATGCTCACAGCTAATAGTTCAATGTCCTTACAGCAAGTTTGATCCTTAATCACAATGTGCCTAGGATTACACCATCTATTATTCACAAACATTGCCAGCCCTCCTCCTTTCCTCTTACCGCTCTCCCTTGTCCTGTCTGCCCGAAGGAGTTTAAAACCATCCAAGGAGACCAGAGGGTCAGGAGTAACTTCAGTGAGCCAAGTCTCTGTAAGTAGCATCATGCTGCACGCCCGAAACTCCTGATGCTGCCTGGTGAGCGCTGTTAGTTCATCCATCTTGTTTGCAAGAGATCTCACATTGCCCATGATGATGGAGGGAACAGCTGGTTGGTAACGCCTCTTTTTAATCCTCTGAAGAGTTCCTGCTCTGCATCCCCTCACCCGCTTTTTCTTTCTCCAAATCTCACGGGGGATGTGTGACCAGATGGTATGCCCTCCTGCTGTGCCTCTGAGCTGCAGAATTTCCTCTCTTGTATAGACAAAGGAATTGTCTGCATACACAAAAGATCCCATTTTCAAGCAGAACAAAGACAGATAAAAACAAAAAAAAAAAAAAAAGTATCACAAGGGTCCAAGTCTTTGTGTGTGTTTCATAGTGCAAAGTCCTTAAGTAGAGAGGTACAAAACGAGTCATAGAAAGAAAAATAAGATAGAGAGTCTCAGAGCTGCTGTAGCTGGCAGCCACTCCAGCGGCGCCATCTTGGAAAAAAAAAAAAAAAAAAAAAAAAATAATACACACAGTGATGTCACAGTACAGGGATAATACACACAGTGATGTCACAGTACAGGGATAATACACACAGTGATGTCACAGTACAGAGATAATACACACAGTGATGTCACAGTACAGAGATAATACACACAGTGATGTCACAGTACAGGATAATACACACAGTGATGTCACAGTACAGGATAATACACACAGTGATGTCACAGTACAGAGATAATACACACAGTGATCTCACAGTACAGGATAATACACGCAGTGATGTCACAGTACAGGGATAATACACACAGTGATGTCACAGTACAGAGATAATACACACAGTGATGTCACAGTACAGAGATAATACACACAGTGATGTCACAGTACAGAGATAATACACACAGTGATGTCACAGTACAGAGATAATACACACAGTGATGTCACAGTACAGAGATAATACACACAGTGATGTCACAGTACAGAGATAATACACACAGTGATGTCACAGTACAGAGATAATACACACAGTGATGTCACAGTACAGGGATAATACACACAGTGATGTCACAGTACAGGGATAATACACACAGTAATGTCACAGTACAGGGATAATACACACAGTGATGTCACAGTACAGGATAATACACACAGTGATGTCACAGTACAGGGATAATACCCACAGTGATGTCACAGTACAGGGATAATACTCACAGTGATGTCACAGTACAGGGATAATACACACAGTGATGTCACAGTACAGGGATCATTTCCTCGCGGTTTTCTAGATCTCTGCTTGCTGTCATTCATTCTGCTTACTCCTAGTGGATATTATTCTGAGTATGGTCATGTGATGTACACACAGGTGCACGGCTCGTTAAAGACAGATGTCTAATTACTGAGCTGTGACTATAACGATCCGTGCACCTGTGTGCAGGGCCGGTGTTAGGGGGGGGCAAACTGGGCAATTGCCCAGGGCCCCGTCCCCAAAGGGGTCGCCGGGATCCGGAACCTGATGACTCCGGATCCCGGAGTCAGGCCCGGGCAAAACAATAACAGAAAGGGACCGCAGGGCCCCTTTCCGAGGTGAGTAAAAATAACAAACAGTTTTACTCACCTGTCCTTGTGTCCGGAGTCATCTTCTGGCATTCTGGACATCCCCGCTGAGGCCAGGCCTCAGCCTTAGCGATCACGTGGGGCATGCTGACAGCTTGCCTCACGTAATCGCTGAGGCCCAATCACAGGCCTCAGAGGTGACCTCCACAACGCGTGACATCAGTTGCAGAGAAGAAGAAGCCAGCGCCGGCGGGGATAGCGGAGCACCGCGAGGAGGCCCAGGAGAGGTAAGGCAAGGTGAGTATAACTGTTTGTTATTTTTCCTTACCTTCCTCGATGTGAAAGATCCTCAGTGCGCCAACACCGCTGTGGCCACCCCTGAGTCTTCTTTCATATAAAAACCACACTCACCGCCAGTGAATGTCGGGTTCACCAGATAAATACAAGACAAGCTTTCTAAATTTTATATATTTATTAACCCCTAAATGGGTCGGTATTAACATCTAACACATACAGTTCAGAACAGATATGCAGATATATGCAAGCATTAACAGTTACTAGTTACAAGATACAGTACAAATAAAATAAGAGGGATAAAGGTGAAATAATTACTTTACCACACATGTCCTTGATGTGGTTCTATAGTCCAACACTCACACATGGCATGTGTGAGTCACCAGTGGAGGCTTCTTGGCATGTGGCATTAACTCCTAGCATGTGGCATCACAGTACAATAATCCAGCCTGCATGCTCTTTACAGTCTCTCAGCATTAGTCCAATAGTCTCATCACAAAAATCTCCTCATGGTGTTCTCTTGTAGTCTGTGATGGTCTGTCTCAACTCCATAGCATAATCTCCTTAACAAAAAAATCTCCTCCCACAGACCTCTTACCTCATCTTTTACCCTTTATGCCACCTCCCAGAATGAGGTCACCGGCAACAGCAAGTCTGATGAGTTAATACAATCAAGTCCAGATCTTTTGTATAGAACTGAGACCAAGTGAATTGATACAATGTTATCAGCCAGGTCTGATCAACAGCCCAGGCTTGAACAATGCACTATTGTTTCTTTGATCACTCAGGCTGTATAGGAATACAATAGAGCCCTACTGTTACAGTGTGGCCACATTATGACAACATACACCTAGGATTAGAGCTGCGCACCTTATGAGTAAAGCAGGTACGCTACTCAGAGACCAAAATATAGCTTTGAGTTTTAGCCATATTTCAGCAGAATCATCACACCCGGGCCTTTGATTATTATACTCTGGGGTCTGAAGAGAGCCCAGAATATAATATAATAGCACTGTAGGGCCCCTGTGGAGCATTATACTGGGGGCCCCTCTGGATAGCATATTATACTGTTTGGGGCCACTGTGGAGCATTATACTGGGGAAGGGGCCCTCTGGATAGCATATTAAATTCTGTGGGGCCTCTGTGGAAAATTATAATGTGTGGGGGGGGGGGGGCTCTGGAGATAATGTTATATTATGTGGGGCCACTTTGGAGCATTATGTTCTCGAGAGGGGCCCCCCAGTATAATGCTCCACAGTGGCCCCATGCAGTTTAATATGCTCTCCAAATTGGCCCCACAGAATATAACATGCTCTCCAGAGCCCCCCCACTTTATAATACTCCATAGAGGCCCCACAGAATATAACATGTTCTCCAGAGGGCCCCCTCCCCAGTATAATGCTCCACAGTGGCCCCACACCGTATAATATGCTCTCCAGAGCCCCCCTGTGATGATTCCGCTTAAATATGGTGTGATGATTCTGCTTAAATATGGCTATAACTCAGAGATGTATTTTGATCCCTGGGTATAGTATCTCCCTTCTTACCTGCATTTATTCATAATGTGTGCAGATATAAGCCTAGGTGTATATTGGCAGTAGTAGCACCATGGTAACAATGGGGCTTTGTATCCATCCCAGCAGGGCTCCATTGTATTCCTACACAGCTCTGAGTGATCAAACAAAAACATGCATTGTCCAGTCTGCACTGGTAGATCAGATATGGCTGATAACATTGTATCATTTCACTTGGTCTCCGCTCAATACAAAGAATCTGGACTTGAGTGCATTATTCAATCAGACTTGCTGCCGCCGGTGACCTCATTCTGGGAGGTGGCATAAAGGGTATAAAAGATGAGGTAAGAGGCAATGGGAGGAGATTGGGCTGAGACCATCACAGACTACAGAGTTATTACAGAGATCACAGGCAGACCATGAGGAGAGGCTGCTGTGATGAGCATGCAGGCTGGAATGCTGCTGCTTACTATGATCAGACTACAAGAGACTATTACTGAGAGACAGACCACTGTGAAGAGCATGCAGGCTGGATTATTGTATTAATGCCACATGCTAACAAGCCTCCACTGGTTATTCACACATGCCAGAGCATGTGTGAGTGTTGGACTACAGAACCACATCAAGGAGATGTGTGGTAAAGTAATTATTTCACTTTTACTCCTTTTTATTTTATTGTACTGTATAGTGTAACTAGTAACTGTTAATGCTTGCATACATCTGCATATCTGTTGTGAACTGCATGTGTTAGATGTTAATACCGACCCATTTAGGGGTTAATAAATATATAAAATTTAGAAAGCTTGTCTTGTATTTATCTTGTGGACCCGGCACTCACTGGCGGTGAGTGTGGTTTATATGAAAGAGGACTCAGGTGTGAGCCAAAAACGGCGTTGGCGCACTGAGGATCTTTCACATATGGCTATAACTCAAAGCTGTATTTTGGTCTCTGGGTAGCGTATTTCTCTCTTAGTTCTCTTTACTCATAAAGTGCACAGCCTACTCATAGGTATATTGCCAATAGTGGCCGGACTGAAACAATAGGGCTTTGTATCCATCCCAGCAGGGCTCCATTGAATTCATACACAGCCCTGAGTGATCAAATAAACATGCATTGGTCAGTCTGCACTGGTAGATCAGACATGGTTGATAACATTGTATCATTTCCCTTGGTCTCAGCTCTTTACAAAGAATCTGGACTTGAGTGGATTAATCCATCAGACTTGCTGTTGTTGATGACCTCATTCTGGGTGGTGTCATCAAGGGTATAAAAGATGAGGTAAGAGGGGATTATTACAGACCATCACAGACTACAGGAGACTACAGGAGTTTTTTACAGACAGACTACAAGAGATCACAGACAGACCACTGTGAAGAGCATGCAGGCTGGATTATTGTGGTGATGCCACATGCTAAGAAGCCTCCACTGGTTACTCACATATACCAGAGCATGTGTGAGTGTTGGACTACAGAACCACATCAAGGACATGTGTGGTAAAGTAATTATTTCACCTTTATTCCCTTTTATTTTATTGCACTGTATCTTGTAACTAGTAACTGTTAATGCTTGCATATATCTACATATCTGTTCTGAACTGCATGTGTTAGATGTTAATACTGACCCATTTAGGGGTTAATAAATATCTAAAATTTAGAAAGCTTGTCTTGTATTTATCTTGTGAACCCAACACTCACTGGTGGTGAGTGTGGTTTTATATGAAAGAAGACTCAGGTGTGGGCCAACGCGGTGTTGGCCAACGCGGTGTTGGCGCACTGAGGATCTTTCACACACCCCCAGTATAATGCTCCACGGTTTCCCCACACAGTATAATATGCTCTCCAGAGGGGCCACCCAGTATATTATACTGTGTGGGGTCACTGTGGAGCATTATACTGGGGGGCCCTGGAGAGCATGTTATACTGTTTTGGGCCACTGTGGAGCCTTATACTGGGGGGGGGGGCTCTGGAGAGCATATTATACTGTTTTGGGCTGCTGTGGAGTATTATACTGGGGAAACTTCTCTGGGCATTATATTATACTGTGTGGAGGACATTTCTGGAGCATGTTATACTGAGTGGGGTCACTGTGGAGCATTATTCTGGGGGGGCCATCAGCAGAGCATATTATATTGTGTGGCGCCACTGTGGGGCATTATTCAGGGGGGACTAATGAGCATTATACTAGGGGGCCCTCTGTGGAGCATATTATACTGTGTGGGGCCTACTGTGGAACATTATACTAGGGGATGCTCTGGGGAGCGTAATATATTGCGAGAGGACACTGTGGAGCATTATACTAGCGGGAGCCCTCTGGGGGAGCATATTATGCTATGGGCCACTGTGGAGCTTTATACTGGGGGAAGGGACAGTGTGGGGAGCCTGTTATACTGTGTGGGGCCACTGTGGAGTGTATTATATTGTGTGGGGCTTTTCGAGAGCATATGATACTCTGTGGGTCCATTGTAGAGCATTATACTGGGGGGAGACTGTGGGGAACATATTATACTGTGGGGGACCACTGTGGAGCATTATACTTGGGGAACCCCTCTGGGGAGTATATTATACTGTGTGGAGGTCATTATGGAGCATGTTATACTGTGTTAGGCCACTGGAGCATTATACTGGGGGCATTGTGGGGTGCATATTATACTGTATGGAGCATATTATATTGTGTGGGGCTGCTGGGGAGCATATTGTACTATCTGGGGCCACTAAGGGGTAGTATACTGTGTGGGCCACTGTGGAGTATTATACTGTGTGGAGCCTTACATACCATGTGGGGCCACTATGGGGGGCTCAGGGGAGCATTTTATACTGTGTGGGGTCACTGTGGAGCATTATATACCATGTGGGGAAACTGGAGGGCTCAGGAGAGCATTTTATACTGTGGAGCATTATATACCATGTGGAGCATTATACTGTGTGGGGGGGGGGCTCACAATTCCTGCTGGCAGCCCTGTGTGCTATGTCTGCATCACAGCTCCCTCACTATAATCTTGCACATACGTGTAGTGCCCCATGGCCATGTCATTCTCCATACAGTACTGTGCATGAACTCGTCATGGAGTTATTGGGGCCTGCACAGTACTATAGGGGCTGACTATACTGGGAACATACTCAGTAACACAGGATAGTCAGCACATATGTAAGACTTCAGTGAAGGAGCCGCGGTGTAGGCTATTAGCAGGAAGCTGCTGGGTGGGGCCCTTCAGTCCGACAATGTATAACGGAGAATTATTATATATAAGGTGGGTTACTATGTATAATTGGGAAACTTAAATATGAGGGGGCTATTATAAGGGGGAACTATTATTTATAAGACGGGGTATTATTTATAAGGGGGGAACTATTATATATAAGGCATCCATTGTAAGAGGGAGCTATTATTTATAAGAGGGGAACTATTTATAAGGGGGTATAATTGTTAAGTGGGCTTATTTATAAAGGGGGCTATTAGTGATAATGGGGACTATTATTTATGAGGGGGCTATTATTTATAAGGGAGCAGTATTATTTTTAGGGGGTGACTGTTACAGATAAGGGGGATATTACTGATACAGGGCACTATTTATCATTTATAAGGGCGCTATTACTGATAAGGTGTAATATTATTTATAAGCAGAGACTATTATTTATAAGGAGGCGCTATAATAACTGATGACTGGGTGCAAAAATCTATTAGTTGGTACAAAGGTGGTTATTTGAATTGTGTGTGGTAAATGGGGCTTGTTATTACTTTTTTTGTTGGCAGAAAGGAGGCGTTATTATAGGGGTTGTCACTGGAAGACGATGGTGTTTGCATATCAGCATTTGGGGCCCCGCTTTTAATTTTGCCCAGGGCCCCACTTTGTCTAAAACCGGCCCTGCCTGTGTGTACATCACATCATGTACATCATGACCATACTCAGAATAATATCCACTAGGAGTAAGTAGAATGAATGACAGCAAGCAGAGATCTAGAAAACCGTGAGGAAATGATCCAGTATGTAGATTTGGAAGCTTCCTATGATACAATGACATTGGTGTGACAGTGAGCGGGCCGCCACATTTATATACAGTGGGGAAAAAAAGTAATTAGTCAGCCACCAATTGTGCAAGTTCTCCCACTTATAAAGATGAGGCCGGCCTGTAATTGTCATCATAGGTAGACCTCAACTATGAGAGACAAAATGAGAAAACTAATCCAGAAAATCACATTGTCTGATTTTTAAAGAATTTATTTGCAAATTATGGTGGAAAATAAGTATTTGGTCACCTACAAACAAACAAAATTTCTGTCTCTCCCAGCCCTGTAACTTCTCCTTTAAGAGGCTCCTCTGTCCTCCACTCATTACCTGTAGTAATGGCTCCTGTGTGACATTGTTATCAGTATAAAAGACTCCTGTCCACAACCTCAAACAGTCACACTCCAAACTCCACTATGGTGAAGACCAAAGAGCTGTGGAAGGACCAGAAACAAAATGGTAGCCCTGCACCAGGCTGGGAAGACTGAATCTGCAATAGGCAAGCAGCTTGGTGTGAAGAAATCACCTGTGGGAGCAATAATTAGAAAATGGAAGACATACAAGACCACTGATAATCTCCCTCCATCAGGGGCTCCACGCAAGATCTCACCCCCGTGGGGTCAAAATGATCACAAGAACGATGAGCAAAAATCCCAAAACCACACGGGGGACCTAGTGAGTGACCTGCAGAAAGCTGGGACTAACGTAACAAAGGCTACCGTCAGTAACACACTACGCCGCCAGGGACTCAGATCCCGCAGTGCCAGACGTGTCCCCCTGCTTAAGCCAGTACATATCCGGGCCCGTCTGAAGTTTGCTAGAGAGCATTTGAGTTGACCAAAAAAATATGGATGGAGAGTATATAATATAGTGAAATGAAACAAAAGTAGAATTGTTTGGTAGAAACACATTTTGTTGTTTTAGGGGGGGGAATGATGGATTGTTATAAACAAAAAACAACAATACTTAGTAGGCAGGGGGGGGAAAATATTATGTATGGGGCTGTTTCTCTACAAAGGGACCAGGACGACTGATCCGTGTGGGGGGGGGGGGGGGGGGCCGCCCCCCCCCCCCCCCCCCGCGCCGGGGGGGGCCCGGGGGGCGCCCCCCCGGCCGCCTTCCGTGTGAACCGAGAGCAAGGCAGGTGGTTTGGACTCCGCAACCAGAAATGAACGCACACGCGGTAGTTCAAGAAAAAAATATATATTTACTATAAGTTAATAAAGGCTATTTGAAGGTAAAATGACAGGGATAAAGACAAGCAAAATATACAATATAGCATGAACAATTTCAAGGCAAATTCTGCAATGGTTTCTACTTTTACTCTGTCCACTTCTGCAGTATGGACACTGAATGAACAATATACTCAAAACTATCCCTAACTGACCCTGACATCACATTTGGGTGCACCCCCCCTTTTCCCCAGTGGTCCAGGTGGACCGCTTACAGTCCGTAGAAGCGCGCGGTGGGGGCCCAAAGTCGGTCCTTTCTTTTATAGTGAAGCGTCCTCTCCTCACTGTTATCAGGATCTTGGGAGAAATGAAGTCCTCTTTAACAGGGAAACCCAATGAATGCAATGTAATCCAACAGCAGATTCCACTCAGCACACTGACAGTCCTGCCGAATCCATACACTGAGCTGGGTTGTAAGCCGGGGTTTAGCAGGTGCTGTCCAGTACATCAACAGCACTGCGAGTCTCTATCTGTGGTATCCATATACACAGTCACAATGTCAGTCTCACTGATCAGCCACTGAGCACAGTTCCTTTCACGTGGACTCACTAGTCCTGTTGTCTCTTTACACTCTGTTTGTCTCTGGACCAAGATACAGCTTAGCTGTACAGAAAAATCTCCACACCAGTTCAATACAACACTTGCCAAGATGGCTGCTGCTCTCTGTCTCGTCACTTCCTGCTTCTCTGCTCACACTCTGTCTGCAGAACAGGCAGGCTGACATAAAAGGGGGGGGTCTCACTCCAGCATCATGTCACAATTACAATGGCTGCTGTCTTAAAGGAACAGAATCACAGAAATACATTCAACATTAACAGTTTATACAGACAAATAAAGCTTAGGACAACATTGGCTGTCTCTTACATATTCCCCCCACTTTAAGATTGGCAGTCCCTGCCTATGACTGTATATCCAGAGGGTTGTGCTTTTATGCACAGGGTGGTAGTATACCGATGTATGGCAGGCCAAACAAACTCATCCTGCGCATACCGAACAGGGGGAATACCAGCATTTGGCCTAGTGGTCCGTCTGAGGACCGGTGCTATATTATGGGGTGCTGCAGCTATGGGCTGAGAAGGACCAGCGGATTCCGCACCT
>CAMRHE010001029.1:30000-263776 GCA_947044405.1 Leptodactylus fallax | reverse complement strand
CATCTTTATAAGTTTGAGAACTTGCACAATTGGTCGCTGACTAAATACTTTTTTCCCCACTGTATGGTAAAACTGGCCCTGATCAAACCTGAATCCTTAAATCAATGGGCCTTCAGCATCTGTCCCCCGGATATATTATTGTATGGTTAATATTGTATTATTATGCTCCATCTCATCAAGCTATCTCCATTCACTCTGAACTGTGATGTCATCAACAGAATGGTGACATCACTCAGCAGTCCTGTACAAGATCATGTATGGCTGGACGCTCCCTGAGCGTGGGCAGTAAAAGAAACCTTGTCACTTATTGACAATGACTGTCTCAAAACAGCAGAGGAGGGGGAGACATTCTTGACAGGTCATCCTGCAGTCAAGGACATTGTGAGAGCGCTCAGGTGTGTGAGAGATCTGCCGTATTTACCCTTGAAGTGACCATCACCATTGTTTGATTCATTGTGATCAATAATAATCTATTTATATCTGAAATAAAGAAAATAATACTGTAAAAAAGGAACAAATAGGATTTCATACACAAACCAATACAGAACACACATATATATATATATATACACATATTGTACATATACATTCACAGTAATTGCAGAAGTTCCTAAATCATATGTTCACCTCTGAACTGAAAGTAACACTTTATACATAGAATGAGTCCATATAAATAGCAGAGCCACTGTGTACATGTAATACTTATCCTGAGTTACATCCTGTATTATACTCCAGAGCTGCGCTCACTATTCTGCTGGTGCAGTCACTGTGTACATACATTACATTACTTATCCTGTATTACACTCCAGAGCTGCACTCACTATTCTGCTGGTGCAGTCACTGTGTACATACATTACATTACTTATCCTGTACTGATCCTGAGTTATATCCTGTATTATACTCCAGAGCTGCGCTCACTATTCTGCTGGTACAGTCACTGTGTACATACATTACATTACTTATCCTGTACTGATCCTGAGTTACATCCTGTATTATACTCCAGAGCTGCGCTCACTATTCTGCTGGTACAGTCTCTGTGTACATACATTACATTACTTATCCTGTACTGATCCTGAGTAACATCCTGTATTATACTCCAGAGCTGCGCTCACTATTCTGCTGGTGCAGTCACTGTGTACATACATTACATTACTTATCCTGTATTATACTCCAGAGCTGCACTCACTATTCTGCTGGTGCAGTCACTGTGTACATACATTACATTACTTATCCTGTATTATACTCCAGAGCTGCACTCACTATTCTGCTGGTACAGTCACTGTGTACATACATTACATTACTTATCCTGTATTATACTCCAGAGCTGCGCTCACTATTCTGCTGGTGCAGTCACTGTGTACATACATTACATTACTTATCCTGTATTGTACTCCTGAGTTGCATCCTGATTATCCCGGCTGCGCCCTATTCTGCTGGTGCAGTCACTGTGTACATACATTACATTACTTATCCTGTACTGATCCTGAGTTACATCCTGTATTATACTCCAGAGCTGCACTCACTATTCTGCTGGTACAGTCACTGTGTACATACATTACATTACTTATCCTGTATTATACTCCAGAGCTGCACTCACTATTCTGCTGGTGCAGTCACTGTGTACATACATTACATTACTTATCCTGTACTGATCCTGAGTTACATCCTGTATTATACTCCAGAGCTGCACTCACTATTCTGCTGGTACAGTCACTGTGTACATACATTACATTACTTATCCTGTATTACCCCAGGGCCCCCCCCGCTTTCTGCTGGTACAGTCACTGTGTACATCATTACATTACTTATCCTGTGTGAGTTACATCCTGTATTATACTCCAGAGCTGCACTCACTATTCTGCTGGTACAGTCACTGTGTACATACATTACATTACTTATCCTGTATTATACTCCAGAGCTGCACTCACTATTCTGCTGGTGCAGTCACTGTGTACATACATTACATTACTTATCCTGTATTATACTCCAGAGCTGCACTCACTATTCTGCTGGTGCAGTCACTGTGTACATACATTACATTACTTATCCTGTACTGATCCTGAGTTACATCCTGTATTATACTCCAGAGCTGCACTCACTATTCTGCTGGTACAGTCACTGTGTACATACATTACATTACTTATCCTGTATTATACTCCAGAGCTGCGCTCACTATTCTGCTGGTGCAGTCACTGTGTACATACATTACATTACTTATCCTGTACTGATCCTGAGTTACATCCTGTATTATACTCCAGAGCTGCGCTCACTATTCTGCTGGTACAGTCACTGTGTACATACATTACATTACTTATCCTGTACTGATCCTGAGTTACATCCTGTATTATACTCCAGAGCTGCGCTCACTATTCTGCTGGTGCAGTCACTGTGTACATACATTACATTACTTATCCTGTATTATACTCCAGAGCTGCGCTCACTATTCTGCTGGTGCAGTCACTGTGTACATACATTACATTACTTATCCTGTATTATACTCCAGAGCTGTGCTCACTATTCTGCTGGTGCAGTCACTGTGTACATACATTACATTACTTATCCTGTATTATACTCCAGAGCTGTGCTCACTATTCTGCTGGTGCAGTCACTGTGTACATACATTACATTACTTATCCTGTATTATACTCCAGAGCTGCGCTCACTATTCTGCTGGTGCAGTCACTGTGTACATACATTACATTACTTATCCTGTATTATACTCCAGAGCTGTGCTCACTATTCTGCTGGTGCAGTCACTGTGTACATACATTACATTACTTATCCTGTATTATACTCCAGAGCTGTGCTCACTATTCTGCTGGTGCAGTCACTGTGTACATACATTACATTACTTATCCTGTATTATACTCCAGAGCTGCGCTCACTATTCTGCTGGTGCAGTCACTGTGTACATACATTACTTATCCTGTATTATACTCCAGAGCTGTGCTCACTATTCTGCTGGTGCAGTCACTGTGTACATACATTACATTACTTATCCTGTATTATACTCCAGAGCTGCGCTCACTATTCTGCTGGTGCAGTCACTGTGTACATACATTACATTACTTATCCTGTACTGATCCTGAGTTAGTCAGTAAATGGGTAGATGGGTGCCAGGCAGACAATGTAGTTGGTAGGTTTCTCAACAAATGTTCTGACCAGTATTGCAGTCAGTGTTTTAGAGCTAGGGCAGACCCAGGTGGAGTAAAGTGATAGACCTTGTAGGATAGAGAAGGGAGAGCCTTGGATAGTCAAGGAAACTCGAATGATTATTTTGCGGGATGGGGAGACTGCTGAGTATTTCCCCTTTTATTTGCCCTCGAGTCTTTTCGCTTTATGGTCAGTCTCAGAGTTTTTCACCGCACTGACTGGCTAAAGTGATTGAGTCGATCAGGTAGAATGATTTCGGACTGTGTTTGGGTCAGCCTGCCAAATGTTCTAAAAAAACTTGCCATGAAGGTTATGGTCATATCTGCATTGTTACAGAATCTGTTAAAAATTGCAGACAAAAAAAGTCCTGTATTCATTCTGAAACCCTGCAAGGAATTACGGAGGGATTGCATAGGTCACGACCTCTGGAGTAGTCTCCATTAGCAACGATTGACATGTAGACTGGAAGTCACCTACAGTTTGCAGACAGAAGACACACTAAGATAGGTTGTCAGAGGTCGGTCATGAGTGCGGCTCCCGCAGAGGTCAGAGCAGGTAACTAAATAGATGGTAAGATACCAGATGGATGTCAAGTTATCGATGGAAAGTTACTCTGTAGACAACAGATGACAAGTTTATAGGCAGATGAGTATTGAACTGCTCCACACCTTTACATACTACAATGTGGAAAATTACAGAAAAAAAATTAAGTTTACACAATATGAAGTTATCGAAAATTTCCAGTATACCGTACCCTATCGACCTCTGAGAAGATTCCTCCAGAATGTGTCACATGTGCAGCATATGACACCAGAAAGAAGAGAGATACTCACCTGCTGACTGGGGTGGACATACCACAGCACAGGGGCCCAGCAGGTAAGGGGCCCACTGTCACCTTGTGTGGGGATGAAATACTGAATTTATACTGTAGCTCGCACATACTGGTTATTTTTAGGGGTGGTTTATGCTGAACTGCAGGACATCAAGGAGTCCATATATAGTTTTTGCAGAGGAGCGCTCGCTCTTCTGTCTGTCCCTGATTCTGACCATGTGATAAATACTAAAATCACTGCTCAACAAGCACAGATCACAGAGGAAGTGGTCTTATGTATGTGCTAACATCAACCCCGACATACATGACCTGCGCCTCCAGTTGCTCCTTGATGTGGAGATGTCTGCCCAAATATTAAATCATAACGAATATCAGAATTAACCCGTAGACCTGTGTTTTTGTGGTTTTATACAGTGGCTAGATTTCATGGAAAATTCTTATAATTGAAGTGGGGAGATGGAGAAGGGGGTATTATCCGTGGGTAGTGGCGTAAGGGTGGAGAAGGGGGTATTATCCATGGGTAGTGGCGTAAGGGTTGAGAAGGGGGTATTAACCTAGGGTAGTAGTGTAAGGTTGGAGAAGGGGGTTGTGAAAGATCCTCAGTGCGCCAACACCGCTTTGGCCCACACCTGAGACTTCTTTCAACAGATATGCAGATATATACAAGCATTAACAGTTACTAGTTACAAGATACAGTGCAATAAAATGAAAGGGAATAAAAGTGAAATAATTACTTTACCACACATCTCCTTGATGTGGCTCTATAGTCCAACACACACACAGCATGTGGAGATCACCAGTGGAGGCTTCTAGCATGTGGCATCAACACAGTATTCCAGCCTGCATGCTCTTCACAGTATATCCAGTAGTCTCATCATAGTAAGCAGCGGCATTCCAGCCTGCATGCTCATCACAGCATCCTCTCTGCTGTCTCAGCCCAATCTCCCAGGGGTAGTCTGACTCACTGACCTCTTACCTCATCTTTTTTACCCTTGAGTACACCACCCAGAATGAGGTCACCGGCAACGGCAAGTCTGATTGATTAATGCACTCAAGTCCAGATCCTTTGTAAGGAGCTGAGACCAAGTGAAATGATACAATGTTATCAACCATGTCTGATCTACCAGCCCAGGCTGAACAATGCATGTTTATTTGATCACTCAGGCTATGTAGGAATTCAATAGAGCTATTCTGGGATGGATACAAAGCCCTATTGTTCCATTGTTGCCACTAATGACCTCTTACACCTATGATTAGAGCTGCGCACATTATGAGTAAATGGAACTAAGAGAGAAATACGGTACCCAGAGATCAAAATACAGCTTTGAGTTATAGCCATATTTAAGTGGAATCATCACAGGGGTATTATCCTAGAGTAGTGGTGTAAGGGTGGAGAAGGGGGTATTATCCTAAGGTAGTGGTATAAGGGTGGAGAAGGGGGTATTATCCATGGGTAGTGGTGGAAGGGTGGAGAAGGGGGTATTATCTTAGGGTAGCGGTGTAAAGGTGAAGAAGGGGGTATTATCCTAAGGTAGTGGTATAAGGGTGGAGAAGGGGGTATTATCCATGAGTAGTGTAAGGGTGGAGAAGAGGGTATTATCCTAGGGTAGTGGCGTAAGGGTGGAGAAGGGGGTATTATCCATAGGTAGTGGCGTAAGGGTGGAGAATGGGGTATTATCCTTGAGTAGTGGTATAAGGGTGGAGAAGGGGGTATTATCGATGGGTAGCAGTGTAAAGGTGAAGAAGGGTATTATCCTAAGGTAGTGGTATAAGGGTGGAGAAGGGGGTATTATCCTAGAGTAGTGGTGTAAGGGTGGAGAAGGGGGTATTATCCTAGAGTAGTGGTGTAAGGGTGGAGAAGGGGCTATTATCCTAGAGTAGTGTAAGGGTGGAGAAGGGGCTATTATCCATGGGTAGTGGTGTAAGGGTGGAGATGGGGGTATTATCCTAGGGTAGTAGTGTAAGTGTCGAGAAGGGGGTATTATCGATGGGTAGCGGTGTAAAGGTGAAGAAGGGTATTACCTAAGGTAGTGGTATAAGGGTGGAGAAGGGGGTATATCCATGAGTAGTGGTGTAAGGGTGGAGAAGAGGGTATTATCCTAGGGTAGTGGCGTAAGGGTGGAGAAGGGGGTATTATCCATAGGTAGTGGCGTAAGGGTGGAGAATGGGGTATTATCCTTGAGTAGTGGTGTAAGGGTGGAGAAGGGGGTATTATCGATGGGTAGCAGTGTAAAGGTGAAGAAGGGTATTATCCTAAGGTAGTGGTATAAGGGTGGAGAAGGGGGTATTATCCTAGAGTAGTGGTGTAAGGGTGGAGAAGGGGGTATTATCCTAGAGTAGTGGTGTAAGGGTGGAGAAGGGGCTATTATCCTAGAGTAGTGTAAGGGTGGAGAAGGGGCTATTATCCATGGGTAGTGGTGTAAGGGTGGAGATGGGGGTATTATCCTAGGGTAGTAGTGTAAGTGTCGAGAAGGGGGTATTATCGATGGGTAGCGGTGTAAAGGTGAAGAAGGGGGTATTATCCTAAGGTAGTGGTGTAAGGGTGGAGATGGAGAAAGGACTATTATCCTAGGGTAGTAGTGTAAGTGTCGAGAAGGGGTTATTATCCACGGGTAGTTGTGTAAGGGTGAAGAAGGGGTGTATTACCCTAGGGTAGTGGTGTAAGGGTGGAGAAGGGGGTATTATCGATGGGTAGCAGTGTAAGGATGGAAAAGGGGGTATTATCCTAAGGTACTAATGTAAGGGTGGAGATGGAGAAAGAAGTATCCTAGGGTAGTAGTGTAAGTGTCGAGAAGGGGGTATTATCCTAAGGTAGCAGTGTAAGGGTGGAGAAGGGGGTATTATCCTAAGGTAGCAGTGTAAGGGTGGAGAAGGGGGTATTATCCTAAGGTAGCAGTGTAAGGGTGGAGAAGGGGACATCTCACTTTTCTCTCCTCCACTGTCCTTACACACATTTGTTCCACAACATCACTGTTTGTCCATAAAGCTTCAGACACTCAAAAAGCCTTTCTCCTTTGTACCCTTGAACTATAGACATCACTATACTGTATATATCAGCCATGGCATAGAGAGTACAGCCATACAGTGGCAAGAAACAGTAAGAGAACCCTATGGAATTCCCTGGACTTCTGCATTTATTATTAATACATTGTGAACTGATTCTTATGTAAGTGCTGAGCACTTGAGTAATTATCCACAGTACTGGGAGAGAAAATAAGTGAACCCCTATGGTAATGACATCTCCGAGAGCTAATTGGGTAAAGATATTTCAGTTAATGAGATATGAAGCGCAGTGGTCACAGGAGCTTTAGCCACACAAAGCTTTTAGACCCACTGTGAGACCGTCAGGAGCTCCCCTGCTCTCGGGACAGGGCTTTACTATGCTTGGTCGTTTCAATTGATCATCTAACAATCCCCTGAGGAGCATCCATATTTTGGATGCGAAACGCGTTGGTACAGAAGGAGATATTAACAGGGTAATTTTAGGGTCAGCATTGGGACCGCCCTTGGTTCCCTTTGCATTTGGATAAATTGTGGCCCTAAAGGTGGGATATGACATCCTTCATCTGGAACGGGTAAGAGTGTTCCAATTATATTCCGATTTTTATACCATCCAATATTGGGGTTAATTATATTTTAGATGATTATTAAATGTTAAGTTTTATTTGTTATATAATTGTGGATCTTTGCTTGCTTGTATTATGAATTTTTGATCCATGAGAAATTAAGAACCCTTTTTCTCATTTGCGCTATTGTATACAGAATTAGGTATAACATAATCTATGGAAAAGACCTCAAGAAGACAATACAATATTAATAATTCTATAATATCATTAATAATCCAGTGATTGATCCCTATGATAGTAAGTATGTAATAAACTATACATCTAATTATATAATATTAATAATTGTATAGTGTAGTTAGAAATAATATTTGGACCTATTCATGTTTTTGGCCCCATGTACACTAACACATTTTATACAGATCAGTGTCTTGACCATAGAAAAGAGCCACAAAAATATTCTATTAATTGGGTTCATGGAAAACACAGACTGGACATGGATGCCATCAATTCCGGCTACAGTGAAGCCTATGCCTTTTATGAATGCGCTCCTATTAAACAGATTCACAGCTCTTACAGTAAAGAACCAGCTCCTGAGGTAGGACTTGGGTCACACGTTTGGGATCTCCTTCCAGAAGCTTCTCACAATAGTTGGTAGGAATTTGGGCCCACTCCTCCTGGTGTCACTGAGCCATGTTTGGAGGCCGCCTTGCTCGCACCTGCCTTTTCTATAGGATTGAGATCAGGGCCTTAAGCCACTTTGTCACCAGTTTGGCAGTTGCTTCGGGTCATTGTCCATTAGGAAGACCCATTTGCGCCCAAGCTTTACCTTCCTGGCTGATGTCTTGAGATGTTGCCTCAGTATTGCCACACAATGTTCTTTCCTCATGATGTCATCTATTTAGTGACGTGCACCAGTCCCTCCTGCAGTAAAACAGCCCCACAACATGACGCTGCCGCCCCCGTGTGTCACAGTTGGGATGGTGTTCTCAGGCTTGCAAGTTTCTCCCTTTTTCCTCCAAACGTAACGATAGTCGTTATGGCCAAACCATGGTCAGAGCACAGGACACGTCTCCAGATATGAAGCTCTTTGTTCCTGTTGCTTTTGCTTTTTTCTGTGTCTTTTGGAGTAATGGCTTCTTCCTGGCAGAGCGGCCTCTCAGCCCAGAGTCAGATATATATATATATATATATATATATATATATATATATACCAGCCCAGAGTCATATATATATGTATACACAGCCCAGAGTCAGATATATATGGCTTCTTCCTGGCAGAGCGGCCTCTCAGCCCAGAGTCATATATATATGTATACACAGCCCAGAGTCAGATATATATGGCTTCTTCCTGGCAGAGCGGCCTCTCAGCCCATGTCCATACAGTCCTCGTGTCACTGTGTATAATGACACCCTCTTACCAGCTTCAGCATCTTCACAAAGTCTTTGGCTTTTGGGTTGATTTGCACATTTCGCCTGTCCATCTCTAGGACACAGAACCCGTCTCCTTCCTGAGCAGTATGATGGCTGGACATTCCCATCTTGTTTGTACTTTTGTATAATTGTTTGTACAGATGAACGAGGCACCTTCAGGTGTCTGGAAATTACACCCAAGGATGAACCAGACTTGTGCAAGTCCACAATTCTCTTCCTGATATCTTGGCTGATTTCTTTAGACTTTCCCATGATGTTACACAAAGAAGGGGGGGGGGGGGCCCCGCAGTGTGTTTCAGGTGTGCCTTAAAATACATCCACAGGTGTGTCTCTAATTAACTCAGTTGTTGACAATAAACCTATCAGAAGCTTCCAAAGACATGACATCATCATATGGGCTGGCCCAAATTGTTTAAAGGCATAGTAATCTAAAAAAGTAATAAAATGCCTTAAAAAATTAAATTCTCTCTCGTTATTCTGGCATTTGGCAAATATAAATAATTTTGGTAATCCTAATTGTCCTAAAACAGGAAAGGTTTATTCTGATTTCATGTCAGATAGTGAGAAAAACAGAAAAATATCTATTTATATAGTAGATGGAAACTTCTGGTTTCAACTGTATACAAGGGCATCTCAATATATTAGAATATCATCAAAAAGTATTTTTTTTTTTTAGTGATTCAATTGAAAAAGTAAAACTCATCTATTATATTGAGTCATTACAAACAGAGTGACCTTTTTCAAGCGTTTCTTTCTGTTAACCCTTTCCCGACATCCGCCGTAATAGTACGGTGGATGCCGGGCGCCTAAATATGGGACCTGAGCAGCAGCCATAGCCGCCGGGTTTCTGCTGTATTATACAGCAGACACCCGGGGCTAATGCCCGCGATCAGTGCCCGCAATGATCGCAGGCATTATCCACTCTGGGGCCTTGGTCAAAGCCGTAGCGGGAAAAAAAATCAAAAGTGCCAAACCGCCGTTTTTTCACTGTTTTGCCTCTGATAAAAATTTGAATAAAAAGTAATGAAAGCAATAGCAATTCCCCAAAATGGTATAACTAAAAAGTACACCTGGCCCCGCAAAAAAAGACGCCCTATGCATCCCCGTACACGGAAGTGTAAAAAAGTTACAGGTGTGAGAATATGGCGACTTTAAAAAATATATATTTTTGCACAGTTTTGGATTTTTGTTAAGGGGTTAAAATGTAATTAAAGCCATATAAATTTGGTGTCCCCGGAATCGCACCGAAACATAGAATACGGATAGAATACGGATGACAGGTCATTTGGCTGTACAGTGAACGCCGTAAAAACGAAGCCCGTAAGAGAGTCGCACAAATGCACTTTTTCTTCAAATCCACCCCATTCTGAATTTTTTTCCAGCTTTCCAGTACATTGTACAGAATAATAAATGATAGCATTATGGAGAACAAAGTGTCCTGCAAACAATAAGACCTCATATGGCTCTGAGAACGGAAAAATAAAAAAGTTATTGGGTTTGGAAGGCGGGGAGTGAAAAAGGAAAATCAAAAAATGTCACTGGCGGGAAGGGGTTAATGTTGATGAAAAGTCATTATCTCACAAAATTAAAATATTATATAAGACCAACTGTAAAAAAAATATTTAACACAGAAATGTTGGCGAGATGAGAAGTCTGGTCAGTAAATGCCCTGAGTACTTGTGCATGAATGCGGCGCGGCCTGGAGGGATCAGCCTGGGGCACTGCACAGGGGTTATGGACGCCCGGGGTCAGCTCGTCTGCATTGTTGGCTCTGGTGTCTCTCATCATAGATTCTCTATGGGGTTAAGGTCAGGCCAGTTTGCTGACCAATCCAGCACAGCGATACTGCGGTTATTACACCAGGTACTGGTACTTTTGGCAGTGTGGACAGGGGCCAAGTCCTGGTGGAATATGAGATTCCATCTCCATAAAGCTTGTGGGCAGAGGAAGCATGAAGTGCTCGAGAATCTCCTGGCAGACGGCTACCCCAGCAGATGACATGGCTCCCCAAACCATCACACTAGACCTCCAGCAGCTCGCATTGTGGCCTCTCCGCTCTTCCTCCACACTCCGGGACCTTTGACCACTGAGCACAGTCCAGTCCTTCCTCTCCTTGGCCCAGGTAAGACGCTTCTGGCGTTGTCTATGAGTGACCTGACACATGGGATGTGACACTTGTAGCCATGTCCTGGATACAATGTCTATGTGTGGTGGCTCTTGTGGCACTGACTCCAGCCGCCGTCCTCTCCTTGTCAGTTTACCCCACATTTTTGAATGGCCTTTTGTTACCAATCCTATCACGGCTGCGGTTATCCCGGTTGCTTGTGCACCTTTTTCTACCACACTTTTTCCTTCCACACAGCGCTCTGTGAGCAGCTTCTATAGTAATGACCTTCTGTGGCTGATCCTCCTTGTGGAGTGTCAGTGACTGCCTTCTGGCATCTGTCCGCTGTCTTCCCCATGATTGTGTCGCCCACTGAACAGACTAAGGGACCTTTTTAAACACTTAGGAAGCCTTTGCAGCTGTTTTGGGTTAATTCTTCTAATTTTCTGAGATAACGACTTTTGGGTTTTCCTTGGCTGTGCCATAAACCTCAACATTAACAGAAAGAAACACTTGGAAAAGATCCCTCTGTCTGTAATGACTCAGTATAATATAATATAATAGACGGGTTTTTCAATTGAATTACTAAAAAGAAAAATAACTTTTTGATGATATTCTAATTTATTGAGATGCCCTAGTATAGCAGTATATATATATATATATATATATATATATATACCCCCCCTCACTATATATAGTGCCCGCTGCAGCAGTATGACAGTATATAGCAGTACCCTCACTATATATAGTGCCCGCTGCAGCAGTATGACAGTATATAGCAGTACCCTCACTATATATAGTGCCCGCTGCAGCAGTATGACAGTATATAGCAGTACCCTCACTATATATAGTGCCCGCTGCAGTAGTATGACAGTATATAGCAGTACCCTCACTATATATAGTGCCCGCTGCAGTAGTATGACAGTATATAGCAGTACCCTCACTATATATAGTGCCCGCTGCAGCAGTATGACAGTATATAGCAGTACCCTCACTATATATAGTGCCCGCTGCAGCAGTATGACAGTATATAGCAGTACCCTCACTATATATAGTGCCCGCTGCAGCAGTATGACAGTATATAGCAGTACCCTCACTATATATAGTGCCCGCTGCAGCAGTATGACAGTATATAGCAGTACCCTCACTATATATAGTGCCCGCTGCAGCAGTATGACAGTGGGCCCGCAGCAGTATTAGCAGTATCCTCACTATATATAGTGCCCGCTGCAGCAGTATGACAGTATATAGCAGTACCCTCACTATATATAGTGCCCGCTGCAGCAGTATGACAGTATATAGCAGTACCCTCACTATATATAGTGCCCGCTGCAGCAGTATGACAGTATATAGCAGTACCCTCACTATATATAGTGCCCGCTGCAGCAGTATGACAGTATATAGCAGTACCCTCACTATATATAGTGCCCGCTGCAGCAGTATGACAGTATATAGCAGTACCCTCACTATATATAGTGCCCGCTGCAGCAGTATGACAGTATATAGCAGTACCCTCACTATATATAGTGCCCGCTGCAGCAGTATGACAGTATATAGCAGCGCCCTCACTATATATAGTGCCCGCTGCAGCAGTATGACAGTATATAGCAGTACCCTCACTATATATAGTGCCCGCTGCAGCAGTATGACAGTATATAGCAGTACCCTCACTATATATAGTGCCCGCTGCAGCAGTATGACAGTATATAGCAGTACCCTCACTATATATAGTGCCCGCTGCAGCAGTATGACAGTATATAGCAGCACCCTCACTATATATAGTGCCCGCTGCAGCAGTATGACAGTATATAGCAGCACCCTCACTATATATAGTGCCCGCTGCAGCAGTATGACAGTATATAGCAGTACCCTCACTATATATAGTGCCCGCTGCAGCAGTATGACAGTATATAGCAGTACCCTCACTATATATAGTGCCCGCTGCAGCAGTATGACAGTATATAGCAGTACCCTCACTATATATAGTGCCCGCTGCAGCAGTATGACAGTATATAGCAGTACCCCTCACTATATATAGTGCCCGCTGCAGCAGTATGACAGTATATAGCAGTACCCTCACTATATATAGTGCCCGCTGCAGCAGTATGACAGTATATAGCAGTACCCTCACTATATATAGTGCCCGCTGCAGCAGTATGACAGTATATAGCAGTACCCTCACTATATATAGTGCCCGCTGCAGCAGTATGACAGTATATAGCAGTACCCTCACTATATATAGTGCCCGCTGCAGCAGTATGACAGTATATAGCAGTACCCTCACTATATATAGTGCCCGCTGCAGCAGTATGACAGTATATAGCAGTACCCTCACTATATATAGTGCCCGCTGCAGCAGTATGACAGTATATAGCAGTACCCTCACTATATATAGTGCCCGCTGCAGCAGTATGACAGTATATAGCAGTACCCTCACTATATATAGTGCCCGCTGCAGCAGTATGACAGTATATAGCAGTACCCTCACTATATATAGTGCCCGCTGCAGCAGTATGACAGTATATAGCAGTACCCTCACTATATATAGTGCCCGCTGCAGCAGTATGACAGTATATAGCAGTACCCTCACTATATATAGTGCCCGCTGCAGCAGTATGACAGTATATAGCAGTACCCTCACTATATATAGTGCCCGCTGCAGCAGTATGACAGTATATAGCAGTACCCTCACTATATATAGTGCCCGCTGCAGCAGTATGACAGTATATAGCAGTACCCTCACTATATATAGTGCCCGCTGCAGCAGTATGACAGTATATAGCAGTACCCTCACTATATATAGTGCCCGCTGCAGCAGTATGACAGTATATAGCAGTACCCTCACTATATATAGTGCCCGCTGCAGCAGTATGACAGTATATAGCAGTACCCTCACTATATATAGTGCCCGCTGCAGCAGTATGACAGTATATAGCAGTACCCTCACTATATATAGTGCCCGCTGCAGCAGTATGACAGTATATAGCAGTACCCTCACTATATATAGTGCCCGCTGCAGCAGTATGACAGTATATAGCAGTACCCTCACTATATATAGTGCCCGCTGCAGCAGTATGACAGTATATAGCAGTACCCTCACTAT
The DNA here is from genome assembly GCA_947044405.1 of Leptodactylus fallax. Lineage (NCBI taxonomy): Eukaryota > Metazoa > Chordata > Amphibia > Anura > Leptodactylidae > Leptodactylus > Leptodactylus fallax. The sequence continues at coordinate 249,587 of CAMRHE010001029.1, read as the reverse complement.
ATATAGTGCCCGCTGCAGCAGTATGACAGTATATAGCAGTACCCTCACTATATATAGTGCCCGCTGCAGCAGTATGACAGTATATAGCAGTACCCTCACTATATATAGTGCCCGCTGCAGCAGTATGACAGTATATAGCAGTACCCTCACTATATATAGTGCCCGCTGCAGCAGTATGACAGTATATAGCAGTACCCTCACTATATATAGTGCCCGCTGCAGCAGTATGACAGTATATAGCAGTACCCTCACTATATATAGTGCCCGCTGCAGCAGTATGACAGTATATAGCAGTACCCTCACTATATATAGTGCCCGCTGCAGCAGTATGACAGTATATAGCAGTACCCTCACTATATATAGTGCCCGCTGCAGCAGTATGACAGTATATAGCAGTACCCTCACTATATATAGTGCCCGCTGCAGCGTATGACAGTATATAGCAGTACCCTCACTATATATAGTGCCCGCTGCAGCAGTATGACAGTATATAGCAGTACCCTCACTATATATAGTGCCCGCTGCAGCAGTATGACAGTATATAGCAGTACCCTCACTATATATAGTGCCCGCTGCAGCAGTATGACAGTATATAGCAGTACCCTCACTATATATAGTGCCCGCTGCAGCAGTATGACAGTATATAGCAGTACCCTCACTATATATAGTGCCCGCTGCAGCGTATGACGTATATAGCAGTACCCTCACTATATATAGTGCCCGCTGCAGCAGTATGACAGTATATAGCAGTACCCTCACTATATATAGTGCCCGCTGCAGCAGTATGACAGTATATAGCAGTACCCTCACTATATATAGTGCCCGCTGCAGCAGTATGACAGTATATAGCAGTACCCTCACTATATATAGTGCCCGCTGCAGCAGTATGACAGTATATAGCAGTACCCTCACTATATATAGTGCCCGCTGCAGCAGTATGACAGTATATAGCAGTACCCTCACTATATATAGTGCCCGCTGCAGCAGTATGACAGTATATAGCAGTACCCTCACTATATATAGTGCCCGCTGCAGCAGTATGACAGTATATAGCAGTACCCTCACTATATATAGTGCCCGCTGCAGCAGTATGACAGTATATAGCAGTACCCTCACTATATATAGTGCCCGCTGCAGCAGTATGACAGTATATAGCAGTACCCTCACTATATATAGTGCCCGCTGCAGCAGTATGACAGTATATAGCAGTACCCTCACTATATATAGTGCCCGCTGCAGCAGTATGACAGTATATAGCAGTACCCTCACTATATATAGTGCCCGCTGCAGCAGTATGACAGTATATAGCAGTACCCTCACTATATATAGTGCCCGCTGCAGCAGTATGACAGTATATAGCAGTACCCTCACTATATATAGTGCCCGCTGCAGCAGTATGACAGTATATAGCAGCACCCTCACTATATATAGTGCCCGCTGCAGCAGTATGACAGTATATAGCAGTACCCTCACTATATATAGTGCCCGCTGCAGCAGTATGACAGTATATAGCAGTACCCTCACTATATATAGTGCCCGCTGGGGTTTGGCTCCTATATATAGTGCCCGCTGCAGCAGTATGACAGTATATAGCAGTACCCTCACTATATATAGTGCCCGCTGCAGCAGTATGACAGTATATAGCAGTACCCTCACTATATATAGTGCCCGCTGCAGCAGTATGACAGTATATAGCAGTACCCTCACTATATATAGTGCCCGCTGCAGCAGTATGACAGTATATAGCAGTACCCTCACTATATATAGTGCCCGCTGCAGCAGTATGACAGTATATAGCAGTACCCTCACTATTGGTGGCGTTGACAGTATTAGCAGTACCACTATATATAGTGCCCGCTGCAGCAGTATGACAGTATATAGCAGTACCCTCACTATATATAGTGCCCGCTGCAGCAGTATGACAGTATATAGCAGTACCCTCACTATATATAGTGCCCGCTGCAGCAGTATGACAGTATATAGCAGTACCCTCACTATATATAGTGCCCGCTGCAGCAGTATGACAGTATATAGCAGTACCCTCACTATATATAGTGCCCGCTGCAGCAGTATGACAGTATATAGCAGTACCCTCACTATATATAGTGCCCGCTGCAGCAGTATGACAGTATATAGCAGTACCCTCACTATATATAGTGCCCGCTGCAGCAGTATGACAGTATATAGCAGTACCCTCACTATATATAGTGCCCGCTGCAGCAGTATGACAGTATATAGCAGTACCCTCACTATATATAGTGCCCGCTGCAGCAGTATGACAGTATATAGCAGTACCCTCACTATATATAGTGCCCGCTGCAGCAGTATGACAGTATATAGCAGTACCCTCACTATATATAGTGCCCGCTGCAGCAGTATGACAGTATATAGCAGTACCCTCACTATATATAGTGCCCGCTGCAGCAGTATGACAGTATATAGCAGTACCCTCACTATATATAGTGCCCGCTGCAGCAGTATGACAGTATATAGCAGTACCCTCACTATATATAGTGCCCGCTGCAGCAGTATGACAGTATATAGCAGTACCCTCACTATATATAGTGCCCGCTGCAGCAGTATGACAGTATATAGCAGTACCCTCACTATATATAGTGCCCGCTGCAGCAGTATGACAGTATATAGCAGTACCCTCACTATATATAGTGCCCGCTGCAGCAGTATGACAGTATATAGCAGTACCCTCACTATATATAGTGCCCGCTGCAGCAGTATGACAGTATATAGCAGTACCCTCACTATATATAGTGCCCGCTGCAGCAGTATGACAGTATATAGCAGTACCCTCACTATATATAGTGCCCGCTGCAGCAGTATGACAGTATATAGCAGTACCCTCACTATATATAGTGCCCGCTGCAGCAGTATGACAGTATATAGCAGTACCCTCACTATATATAGTGCCCGCTGCAGCAGTATGACAGTATATAGCAGTACCCTCACTATATATAGTGCCCGCTGCAGCAGTATGACAGTATATAGCAGTACCCTCACTATATATAGTGCCCGCTGCAGCAGTATGACAGTATATAGCAGTACCCTCACTATATATAGTGCCCGCTGCAGCAGTATGACAGTATATAGCAGTACCCTCACTATATATAGTGCCCGCTGCAGCAGTATGACAGTATATAGCAGTACCCTCACTATATATAGTGCCCGCTGCAGCAGTATGACAGTATATAGCAGTACCCTCACTATATATAGTGCCCGCTGCGGCAGTATGACAGTATATAGCAGCACCCTCACTATATATAGTGCCCGCTGCAGCAGTATGACAGTATATAGCAGCACCCTCACTATATATAGTGCCCGCTGCAGCAGTATGACAGTATATAGCAGTACCCTCACTATATATAGTGCCCGCTGCAGCAGTATGACAGTATATAGCAGCACCCTCACTATATATAGTGCCCGCTGCAGCAGTATGACAGTATATAGCAGCACCCTCACTATATATAGTGCCCGCTGCAGCAGTATGACAGTATATAGCAGTACCCTCACTATATATAGTGCCCGCTGCAGCAGTATGACAGTATATAGCAGTACCCTCACTATATATAGTGCCCGCTGCAGCAGTATGACAGTATATAGCAGTACCCTCACTATATATAGTGCCCGCTGCAGCAGTATGACAGTATATAGCAGTACCCTCACTATATATAGTGCCCGCTGCAGCAGTATGACAGTATATAGCAGTACCCTCACTATATATAGTGCCCGCTGCAGCAGTATGACAGTATATAGCAGTACCCTCACTATATATAGTGCCCGCTGCAGCAGTATGACAGTATATAGCAGTACCCTCACTATATATAGTGCCCGCTGCAGCAGTATGACAGTATATAGCAGTGCCCTCACTATATATAGTGCCCGCTGCAGCAGTATGACAGTATATAGCAGTACCCTCACTATATATAGTGCCCGCTGCAGCAGTATGACAGTATATAGCAGTACCCTCACTATATATAGTGCCCGCTGCAGCAGTATGACAGTATATAGCAGTACCCTCACTATATATAGTGCCCGCTGCAGCAGTATGACAGTATATAGCAGTACCCTCACTATATATAGTGCCCGCTGCAGCAGTATGACAGTATATAGCAGTACCCTCACTATATATAGTGCCCGCTGCAGCAGTATGACAGTATATAGCAGTACCCTCACTATATATAGTGCCCGCTGCAGCAGTATGACAGTATATAGCAGTACCCTCACTATATATAGTGCCCGCTGCAGCAGTATGACAGTATATAGCAGTACCCTCACTATATATAGTGCCCGCTGCAGCAGTATGACAGTATATAGCAGTACCCTCACTATATATAGTGCCCGCTGCAGCAGTATGACAGTATATAGCAGTACCCTCACTATATATAGTGCCCGCTGCAGCAGTATGACAGTATATAGCAGTACCCTCACTATATATAGTGCCCGCTGCAGCAGTATGACAGTATATAGCAGTACTCTCACTATATATAGTGCCCGCTGCAGCAGTATGACAGTATATAGCAGCACCCTCACTATATATAGTGCCCGCTGCAGCAGTATGACAGTATATAGCAGTACCCTCACTATATATAGTGCCCGCTGCAGCAGTATGACAGTATATAGCAGCACCCTCACTATATATAGTGCCCGCTGCAGCAGTGATCATACAATAACTGGTTCACATTCCTGCATATACATTTTGCACTTAGTAGGAAAGTAGACAAGTGTGCAGAAAGTTACAGACAACACTTTCCGTCCCATCCTCCCGGTCCTGCTGTCTTCTAATAACATGACCCCATTGTCTATACTGGTAATGACTACCTTTCTGCATGGACTATTATGTGGCAGGATTGTAGTGCTGACATGTGAGGAGGAGTAGTTGTGTTTTCACAGGTTTCTTTCTATTGTCCTGAGGTTGCTCTTATTGCACTTATATGGTGGTTTTTATTTCTTCTTGTTTTCTCTATAAATTGGTCTCGGAGGAGAGATAACAGGAATGACACTTTCCATGACACTTTCCTGCTTACATAATGGATGTGGTTCTTCCTCCATGTGTTTGACTTTCCATCTGGAGAATGGGCTGTGGGGCAGAGCACTGTCTACCAGGTATTGTGTGCCATACAATGGGGGCTGTAATGTGGCTTGTTAATAGGTTGTGTCAGGGCAGAATAAACCCATCAAGATCTTATCTACAAGACAGACAGCGAGACAAACATCTGCCCAGAAGACCAAGCAAGGACCTGTCCAGCCTGCACTCAGACGTGGACATTTGGAAGGCTGTTTCAGGCTGTTCTTATCTGTTTTATCACTACTTATATATAGTGCGGTATCGGGGTGAACAAAATGACCAGGCAGCTGAAATCCCCAATATCTGCTGCTGGGGAAAGTCAGAAGCCCCCATACACATTAGCTGGTCAGCCAAATCCATAGAAATACACTTGTAACCTGGGGCTCTGTAGTACCGGCACCACCTTGTCAGCCCAGTCCAGTTTGTGATAGATAACACATCATCCACATGTAGGGAACTCGCAGTGATGATGGCATCCAAGTATTACCCCGTAGGAGAAGGACCTTTGCCCCGTGGCCCTGTAATGCAGGTCTATGGAACACAATGGTATTACTGGATGTATCCAGGAGACACTTGTAGCAAATGAGAGCCATGTGGCACCTATATTAGCAGCCCTACAACTGGCCCACAATGAAACGTCTTAAACTTTACAAGATTATATAAAGAGCCAAGAAAAACATTTCCTGGAGGAAAACCTTGAAAACCACGTTTGTAGGAGAACTGTCAGTGCACACACGGGCCGTCCTTCGCGTGTGCTCATCTCTTTTTTATTAGATTATTTTTATCACCCTGCAGCCTGAGACGAGGACGGGTCCGCAGTAGGTCTGGGTAGAGATGGGCGAAGTGATTCGGCATGAACATCACAAATTGGGGATTCATCTTGGAGATGCAACATGTGGTAAATTCTTATACTCTGGGGTCTCTTCAGGGGAGATGAAAAAAAATAGAAAAACATTTATACTCACCTTCCCTCTCTTGGTCACTGAGGAGACCAAGAGTGATCGCCGGATACCCAAAAGAGGTGGGAAGGTGAGTATAAATGTGTTTTTTTATTTTTACACCTCCTCCCATTATAATCTGGGGTCTGAAGTTCATACCTAACCCAAAACAATTCTGGAACCTGAGCCCCAGTGGGATGTCACGGGGTGTATAAGCCCCTATCATGACCTATGGTAGTGTCCCTTATAAACTATAAGCAGGAATGCCTATCATTATTAAAACTGAACATTTATTGTAATAGTAAAAACATTAAGGTACCGAGTACCTCAGCACTGGCTGCGATTGGTCCCTGCACAGAACATATTTCTACTTTCTACTGATTCAGGGTACAATGGAGGCATTGTACCTTACACCCCTCCATCTGACGCTTGGCATTCTGCTTGGTGATGCAAGGCTGTCATGCAGCTGCTCGGCCATGAAGCTCCCGGCAGTACTCAGTGGTGTCCCCGCTCTATCACATTACATGATCTCCTGTACTATGCTCCTCAGTACTCGGTGGTGTCCTGTACTATGCTCCTCAGTACTCGGTGGTGTCCTGTACTATGCTCCTCAGTACTCGGTGGTCTCCTGTACTATGCTCCTCAGTACTCGGTGGTCTCCTGTACTATGCTCCTCAGTACTCGGTGGTCTCCTGTACTATGCTCCTCAGTACTCGGTGGTCTCCTGTACTATGCTCCTCAGTACTCGGTGGTCTCCTGTACTATGCTCCTCAGTACTCGGTGGTCTCCTGTACTATGCTCCTCAGTACTCGGTGGTCTCCTGTACTATACGGCTCAGTACTCGGTGGTCTCCTGTACTATCCTCCTCAGTACTCGGTGCTGTCCTGTACTATGCTCCTCAGTACTCGGTGGTCTCCTGTACTATGCTCCTCAGTACTGGGTGGTGTCCTGTACTATGCTCCTCAGTACTGGGTGGTGTCCTGTACTATGCTCCTCAGTACTCGGTGGTCTCCTGTACTATGCTCCTCAGTACTCGGTGGTGTCCTGTACTATGCTCCTCAGTACTCGGTGGTCTCCTGTACTATGCTCCTCAGTACTGGGTGGTCTCCTGTACTATGCTCCTCAGTACTGGGTGGTCTCCTGTACTATGCTCCTCAGTACTCGGTGGTCTCCTGTACTATGCTCCTCAGTACTGGGTGGTCTCCTGTACTATGCTCCTCAGTACTGGGTGGTCTCCTGTACTATGCTCCTCAGTACTCGGTGGTGTCCTGTACTATGCTCCTCAGTACTCGGTGGTCTCCTGTACTATGCTCCTCAGTACTGGGTGGTCTCCTGTACTATGCTCCTCAGTACTCGGTGGTCTCCTGTACTATGCTCCTCAGTACTCGGTGGTCTCCTGTACTATGCTCCTCAGTACTCGGTGGTCTCCTGTACTATGCTCCTCAGTACTCGGTGGTCTCCTGTACTATGCCCATACGTTCCCTTACGCTCCCGTACTCGGTGGTCTCCTGTACTATGCTCCTCAGTACTCGGTGGTCTCCTGTACTATGCTCCTCAGTACTCGGTGGTCTCCTGTACTATGCTCCTCAGTACTCGGTGGTCTCCTGTACTATGCTCCTCAGTACTCGGTGGTCTCCTGTACTATGCTCCTCAGTACTCGGTGGTCTCCTGTACTATGCTCCTCAGTACTGGGTGGTCTCCTGTACTATGCTCCTCAGTACTGGGTGGTCTCCTGTACTATGCTCCTCAGTACTGGGTGGTCTCCTGTACTATGCTCCTCAGTACTCGGTGGTCTCCTGTACTATGCTCCTCAGTACTCGGTGGTCTCCTGTACTATGCTCCTCAGTACTGGGTGGTCTCCTGTACTATGCTCCTCAGTACTGGGTGGTCTCCTGTACTATGCTCCTCAGTACTGGGTGGTCTCCTGTACTATGCTCCTCAGTACTGGGTGGTCTCCTGTACTATGCTCCTCAGTACTGGGTGGTCTCCTGTACTATGCTCCTCAGTACTGGGTGGTCTCCTGTACTATGCTCCTCAGTACTGGGTGGTCTCCTGTACTATGCTCCTCAGTACTGGGTGGTCTCCTGTACTATGCTCCTCAGTACTCGGTGGTCTTCTGTACTATGTTCCTCAGTACTCGGGTGGTGCCCCCGCTCTATAATATTACATGGTCTCCTGTACTATGCTCCTCAGTACTCGGTGCTGTCCTGTACTATGCTCCTCAGTACTCGGTGGTCTCCTGTACTATGCTCCTCAGTACTCGGTGGTCTCCTGTACTATGCTCCTCAGTACTGGGTGGTCTCCTGTACTATGCTCCTCAGTACTCGGTGGTCTCCTGTACTATGCTCCTCAGTACTCGGTGGTCTCCTGTACTATGCTCCTCAGTACTCGGTGGTGCCCCCGCTCTATAATATTACATGGTCTCCTGTACTATGCTCCTCAGTACTCGGTGCTGTCCTGTACTATGCTCCTCAGTACTCGGTGGTCTCCTGTACTATGCTTCTCAGTACTCGGTGGTCTCCTGTACTATGCTCCTCAGTACTCGGTGGTCTCCTGTACTATGCTCCTCAGTACTCGGTGGTCTCCTGTACTATGCTCCTCAGTACTCGGTGGTCTCCTGTACTATGCTCCTCAGTACTCGGTGATGTCCTGTACTATGCTCCTCAGTACTCGGTGGTCTCCTGTACTATGCTCCTCAGTACTCGGTGGTGCCCCCGCTCTATAATATTACATGGTCTCCTGTGCTATACGGCCCAGTACTCAGTGGCGCCCCCACTCTGTAGCTTTATGTGGTCTGCCTGCACTTCGTGGCTGAGTTGCTGCAGTTTCTTCCACTTCTCAGTAATACCACTCACAGATGACGATGGGATATCTCGGAGGAGACATATCCGGCAGTGACTTGTCCTATTACAGGATCAGGCAGGGACTCCGGCCATCTTGTCACTAATGTTTGTAGTGAGGACTGCGGGGTGAGGGGCTGGATGTTATACAGTAAGAGCTCTGGGACAGTCCGTCACAATGTCATTTTAGATGGAATTTTCTCTTAGATTTTGCTGCGTATTCTTTCACCATTATCACAGTAGTGACAGCGATTTGACGCAGCACATCATAGCCTCACCCTGGGGCTGCCAGATAATTTTTTCTTTCCTCTTAGCTAGGTTCCTCTTTTCTACACGTGTTGTGAACTTGTGCTAGATTGGAGCCATGCTTTAGGATTCTTCCCCGGTCCTGGGTACAAGTGCGATCCTGGTGACAGGAGAATGTGGCAGACACCAGGCTCTTATCTCCCGCAGCTCCAGCAGTATACAGAGCAGATCAGCAAACAGTCCCTGTTGTGTGTTGATACAAGGTGTCAGGCTGTCATTCCTGGAGGCTGCGGGGCAGGGCTGGCAGGTGTGGCCACTCTCCAGGTATGTGTATATAAAGGGATGAACTGACAGACACTCACACTCACAATGGCTCAGATAAAGGAAGAGGAGCAAAATGGAAAAGAGGAGAAGATGGTTGTGCTGGACTTACCTGAGACCAAGGGGAGGAGAGGAGACAGTAAAGCCGAGAGCGAGATGACCGAGAGCGAGGTCTACAGCTATATCCCCAAACAGAAGGAGAACCAGAGCACGCTGAACATCATAGCCACCAGGATCGTGACATGTATGAGACGTAAGTGTCATCATTGTAATAGCCACAGGAGGGCGCCGGCCTTATAGTCACAATTATATAGAGTATCAATCACACAACTATCCATCATTATATCACCAATCACACAACTATCCACCATTATATCACCAATCACACATCTATCCATCATTATATCACCAATCACACAACTATCCACCATTATATCACCAATCACACAACTATCCACCATTATATCATCACCAGTCACACAACTATCCATCATTATATCACCAGTCACACAACTATCCATCATTATATCACCAATCACACAACTATCCATCATTATATCATCACCAATCACTCAACTATCCATCATTATATCACCAATCACACAACTATCCATCATTATATCACCAGTCACACAACTATCCATCATTATATCACCAATCACACAACTATCCATCATTATATCACCAATCACACAACTATCCATCATTATATCACCAGTCACACAACTATCCATCATTATATCACCAATCACACAACTATCCACCATTATATCACCAATCACACATCTATCCATCATTATATCACCAATCACACAACTATCCATCATTATATCACCAATCACACAACTATCCACCATTATATCACCAATCACACATCTATCCATCATTATATCACCAATCACACAACTATCCATCATTATATCATCACCAATCACACAACTATCCATCATTATATCACCAGTCACACAACTATCCATCATTATATCACCAATCACACAACTATCCATCATTATATCATCACCAATCACTCAACTATCCATCATTATATCATCAATCACACAACTATCCATCATTATATCACCAATCACACAACTATCCATCATTATATCACCAATCACACAACTATCCATCATTATATCACCAATCACACAACTATCCATCATTATATCACCAATCACACAACTATCCACCATTATATCACCAATCACACATCTATCCATCATTATATCACCAATCACACAACTATCCATCATTATATCACCAATCACACAACTATCCACCATTATATCACCAATCACACAACTATCCATCATTATATCACCCAATCACACAACTATCCATCATTATATCATCACCAATCACACAACTATCCATCATTATATCACCAGTCACACAACTATCCATCATTATATCACCAATCACCAATCATTCACGAACAACTATCCATCATTATATCACCAATCACACAACTATCCATCATTATATCACCAATCACACAACTATCCACCATTATATCACCAGTCACACAACTATCCACATTTCTTATCACCAGTCACACAACTATCCATCATTATATCACCAGTCACACAACTATCCATCATTATATCACCAGTCACACAACTATCCATCATTATATCACCAGTCACACAACTATCCATCATTATATCACCAATCACACAACTATCCATCATTATATCACCAGTCACACAACTATCCATCATTATATCACCAGTCACACAACTATCCATCATTATATCATCACCAATCACACAACTATCCATCATTATATCATCAATCACACAACTATCCATCATTATATCATCAATCACACAACTATCCATCATTATATCACCAGTCACACAACTATCCATCATTATATCACCAGTCACACAACTATCCATCATTATATCATCACCAATCACACAACTATCCATCATTATATCACCAGTCACACAACTATCCATCATTATATCACACCAATCACACATCTATCCATCATTATATCACCAATCACACATCTATCCATCATTATATCACCAATCACACAACTATCCATCATTATATCACCAATCACACAACTATCCATCATTATATCACCAATCACACAACTATCCATCATTATATCACCAATCACACAACTATCCATCATTATATCACCAATCACACAACTATCCATCATTATATCACCAATCACACAACTATCCATCATTATATCACCAATCACACAACTATCCATCATTATATCACCAATCACACATCAGTCCATCATTATATCACCAATCACACATCTATCCATTATATCACCAATCACACATCTATCCATTATATCACCAATCACACATCAATCCACCATTATATCATCACCAATCACACAACTATCCATCATATCATCTATCACACAACTATCCATCATTATATCACCAATCACACAACTATCCATCATTATATCACCAGTCACACAACTATCCATCATTATATCACCAATCACAAAACTATCCATCATTATATCACCAATCACACATCAATCCATCATTATATCACCAATCACACATCTATCCACCATTATATCATCACCAATCACACAACTATCCATCATTATATCACCAATCACACAACTATCCATCATTATATCACCAATCACACAACTATCCATCATTATATCACCAATCACACAACTATCCATCATATCATCAACAATAACACAACTATCCATCATTATATCATCAACAATCACACAACTATCCATCATTATATCATCAACAATCACACAACTATCCATCATTATATCATCACATACACAACTATCCATCATTATATCACAATCACACAACTATCCATCATTATATCACCAATCACACAACTATCCATCATTATATCACCAATCACACAACTATCCATCATTATATCACCAATCACACAACTATCCATCATTATTCCATCATCCACATTATACAATCACACAACTATCCATCATTATATCACCAATCACACAACTATCCATCATTATATCATCACCAATCACACAACTATCCATCATTATATCATCACCCATCACACAACTATCCATCATTATATCACCACAACACCACCATCACATCATCAATCACACAACTATCCATCATTATATCACCAATCACACAACTATCCATCATTATATCACCAATCACACAACTATCCATCATTATATCACCAATCACACAACTATCCATCATTATATCACCAATCACACAACTATCCATCATTATATCACCAATCACACAACTATCCATCATTATATCACCAATCACACAACTATCCATCATTATATCACCAATCACACAACTATCCATCATTATATCACCAATCACACAACTATCCATCATTATATCACCAATCACACATCAGTCCATCATTATATCACCAATCACACATCTATCCATTATATCACCAATCACACATCTATCCATTATATCACCAATCACACATCAATCCACCATTATATCATCACCAATCACACAACTATCCATCATATCATCTATCACACAACTATCCATCATTATATCACCAATCACACAACTATCCATCATTATATCACCAGTCACACAACTATCCATCATTATATCACCAATCACAAAACTATCCATCATTATATCACCAATCACACATCAATCCATCATTATATCACCAATCACACATCTATCCACCATTATATCATCACCAATCACACAACTATCCATCATTATATCACCAATCACACAACTATCCATCATTATATCACCAATCACACAACTATCCATCATTATATCACCAATCACACAACTATCCATCATATCATCAACAATAACACAACTATCCATCATTATATCATCAACAATCACACAACTATCCATCATTATATCATCAAAAATCACACAACTATCCATCATTATATCATCACCAATCACACAACTATCCATCATTATATCACCAATCACACAACTATCCATCATTATATCACCAGTCACACAACTATCCATCATTATATCACCAATCACAAAACTATCCATCATTATATCACCAATCACACATCAATCCATCATTATATCACCAATCACACATCTATCCACCATTATATCATCACCAATCACACAACTATCCATCATTATATCACCAATCACACAACTATCCATCATTATATCACAACAATCACACAACTATCCATCATTATATCACACCAATCACACAACTATCCATCATTATATCACCAATCACACAACTATCCATCATACATTAACAACAATCACACAACTATCCATCATTATATCATCAACAATCACACAACTATCCATCATTATATCATCACCAATCACACAACTATCCATCATTATATCACCAATCACACAACTATCCATCATTATATCACCAATCACACAACTATCCATCATTATATCATCAACACACAAACCATCAAACACCACTACCATCCATCATTATATCACACCAATCACACAACTATCCATCATTATATCACCAATCACACACTGTCCATTATATCATCACCAATCACACAACTATCCATCATTATATCACCAGTCACACAACTATCCATCATTATATCACCAATCACACAACTATCCATCATTATATCACCAATCACACAACTATCCATCATTATCATCACCAATCACACAACTATCCATCATTATATCACCAATCACACAACTATCCATCATTATATCATCACCAATCACACAACTATCCATCATTATATCACCAATCACACAACTATCCATCATTATATCACCAATCACACAACTATCCATCATTATATCACCAATCACACATCTATCCATCATTATATCACCAATCACACAACTATCCATCATTATATCACCAATCACACAACTGTCCATCATTATATCATCACCAATCACACAACTATCCATCATTATATCAATCACACAACTATCCATCATTATATCATCACCAATCACACAACTATCCATCATATCATCACCCATCACACAAGTATCCATCATTATATCACACCCACACCACTTCCATCATTATATCACCAATCACACAACTATCCATCATTATATCACCAATCACACAACTATCCATCATTATATCACCAATCACACAACTATCCATCATTATATCAATCACCCAACTATCCATCATTATATCACACCCAACACACACTATCCATCATTATATCACCAATCACACAACTACCACTTATATCACCACAACTCCATCATTATACACCCCCACACTATCCATCATTATATCACCAATCACACAACTATCCATCATTATATCACCAATCACCCTATCCACATTTCATCTACCTATCCATCATTATATCACCAATCACACATCAATCCATCATTATATCACCAATCACACAACTATCCATTATTTTTCTGGTTCAGTGCTGTGAATCTGTAGAATAGTCACCCCAGGAGCTGGTTCTTTACTGTAAGAGCTGTGAATTTGTGGAATAGTCACCTCAGGAGCTGGTTCTCTACTGTAAGAGCTGTGAGTCTGTAGAATAGTCATCCTAGGAGCTGGTTCTTTACTGTAAGAGCTGTGAGTCTGTAGAGTAGTCACCTCAGGAGCTGGTTCTTTACTGTAAGAGCTGTGAGTCTGTAGAGTAGTCCCCTCAGGAGCTGGTTCTTTACTGTAAGAGCTGTGAATCTGTAGAGTAGTCACCTCGGAGCTGGTCTACGGAGTCTGTAGAGTAGTCTCCTCAGGGCTGGTTCTTTACTGTAAGTGCTGTGAGTCTGTAGAGTAGTCACCTCAGGAGCTGGTTCTTTACTGTAAGAGCTGTGAGTCTGTAGAGTAGTCACCTCAGGAGCTGGTTCTTTACTGTAAGAGCTGTGAGTCTGTAGAGTAGTCACCTCAGGAGCTGGTTCTTTACTGTAAGTGCTGTGAGTCTGTAGAGTAGTCACCTCAGGAGCTGGTTCTTTACTGTAAGAGCTGTGAGTCTGTAGAGTAGTCACCTCAGGAGCTGGTTCTTTACTGTAAGAGCTGTGAGTCTGTAGAGTAGTCACCTCAGGAGCTGGTTCTTTACTGTAAGAGCTGTGAGTCTGTAGAGTAGTCACCTCAGGAGCTGGTTCTTTACTGTAAGTGCTGTGAGTCTGTAGAGTAGTCACCTCAGGAGCTGGTTCTTTACTGTAAGTGCTGTGAGTCTTTAGAGGCTCCTCTGGTGGTTCTCTGTGGTGTGGTGTAGAGTAGTCACCTCAGGAGCTGGTTCTTTACTGTAAGAGCTGTGAGTCTGTAGAGTAGTCCCCTCAGGAGCTGGTTCTTTACTGTAAGAGCTGTGAGTCTTTAGAGTAGTCACCTCAGGAGCTGGTTCTTTACTGTAAGAGCTGTGAGTCTGTAGAGTAGTCACCTCAGGAGCTGGTTCTTTACTGTAAGTGCTGTGAGTCTGTAGAGTAGTCTCCTCAGGAGCTGGTTCTTTACTGTAAGTGCTGTGAGTCTTTAGAGTAGTCTCCTCATGAGCTGGTTCTCTACTGTAAGAGCTGTGAATCTGTAGAGTAGTCACCCCAGGAGCTGGTTCTCTACTGTAAGAGCAGTGAGTCTGTAGAGTAGTCACCTCAGGAGCACTGTTAAGGTGCACAGTTGCATAGCTCCTCACCTTCCAGAGTCCACAGTAAGGATAGATCCTTCCCCACTCAGTAAGCACACCTGCGGCTGCCATCCTTTCTTTAGGCTTAGACAGGCTGGGTACCTTAGCAGTTTTTGTCAGTCCTGATGGAGCTGCGCATTGTTGGTACAGGAATCCCAGGAAAGAGAGTGCTGAGTCGGATTTGTTCTTCACCACACTGCTCCCTCTATGCTTCTGGTGCCAAGCACTGGCATCACACCAAACCCTGGTGGTGAGTAATAAATCCAGTTCTCCGCTTACTCCCGGGACATTATAATGCATGTCAGGGAACCTAGAGGGCCATTGCTCCATGTGATGAGGCACTGAGGGGGCATTATACTGCATTTAGGGGCACTGAGAGCGCCAATATACTATGAGTAGGGCAATTTACTGTGTGTGGGGAGCATAAGGGGCCATTATACTATGGGGTATAGTGGGGCATTATACTGTGTGAGTGGAATAAGGTAAAATATACTGTGTGGTGCATGAGGGCATTATATTGGGACAATATACGGTGGGGGGGGGAGCACTATTTGTGGAGAACTAAGGGGGCATTATAGTGTGTGTGGGGACATAAGAGGGCATCATATCAGTAACCAGGGGGCGTGAGCTGTAGTCAGGCAGTCTTATTCTGCCCATTCCTGTAACTGCTATAGGGTAAAGTGGGAGCTATGGAAACAGCGTGGCACATTATGCTATACTGTCTCTGTAAGGATGGTAGGAAATTCTCCAAGAATAAGAGCCGGCCCAGCAGATACTGCGAGGTCCACCTGCCCCTCTCTACAGAGAGTCTGTATTACGTCTGCAGACGCTGTATACTGCTGTATATAACACACCATTATTGTCATGATTTGTGTATTTCAGCTGTAGGCAGGATCCTGCGCAGCGCACTGCAACGCCTCGGAGAGGACTGGATTTTCCTGTTCTTGCTGGGAATCAGTATGGCAACCATCAGCTTTGGACTGGATGTGACTATTGCCAAACTACAGCGAGGTGAGTAACACTGAAGAGAGTTACTGGCAGAGAGGCCGCATTACAGGTAAAGAACAATATCCCCCCCCCCCCAAAAAAAAAATCTATGACCGACCACTGGACATGATCATAATACAGTCCTATTATATTCTATAGTACAAAGAGTACTACAACCCCCAACATGACCATAATACAGTCCTATTATACGCTATAGTACAAAGAGTACTACAACCCCCAACATGACCATAATACAGTCCTATTATACGCTATAGTACATAGAGCACTACAACCCCCAACATGACCATAACACAGTCCTATAATACTCTATACATAGAGCACTACAACCCCCAACATGGCCATAATACAATCCTATTATACAGTATACATACAGCACTACAACCCCCAACATGACCATAATACAGTCCTATTATACGGTATACATAGAGCACTACAACCCCCAACATAACCATAATATAATCCTATTATACGGTATACATATGAGCACTACAACCCCCAACATGACCATAACACAGTCCTATAATACTCTATACATACAGCACTACAACCCCCAACATAACCATAATAATACAATCCTATTATAATGTATGCAACCTATTGGATCCTTACAAGAAGTGTCTGGCTGTGACCACATGGTTATTGGCCTGTGTATAGCCAGCTGTATGATGTGCCTCGGTGTACATGTAGATTGTTCCTTATATAGGAGTCATGTGACTGTAATGTCAGCCATTTTACGTCCCCTCCCCATCTAACACTGACCTTTATGTCTTCTACAGTCAATCTGTGGGTGTACGACGCCCTAGACCAGTACAGATATCTGCAGTACTTCTCCTGGGTGCTGTACCACATGCTGCTCATGATCGTGTCTGCCAGTGTCGCCAAATACATAGCTCCACAAGCTGCAGGTAAGTGTCCTCCCCATAAGGAAGTGTGAGCCTGCCCCGCCTCCTGCAGGGTGATACAGACAGGAGGAGCTAGGAGCCTGCCCCGCCCCCTGCAGGGTGATACAGACAGTATATAGCTAGGAGCCTGCCCCGCCTCCTGCAGGGTGATACAGACAGGAGGAGCTAGGAGCCTGCCCCGCCCCCTGCAGGGTGATACAGACAGTATATAGCTAGGAGCCGGCCCCGCCCCCTGCAGGGTGATACAGACAGGAGGAGCTAGGAGCCTGCCCCGCCCCCTGCAGGGTGATACAGACAGTATATAGCTGGGGCCTGCCCGCCCCCTGCGGGTGATACAGACAGTATATAGCTAGGAGCCGGCCCCGCCCCCGGGGGGGGGGGGCCGCCCCGCCCCCTGCAGGGTGATACAGACAGTATATAGCTATGAGCCTGCCCCGCCCCATGCAGGGTGATACAGACAGGAGGAGCTAGGAGCCTGCCCCCGCCCCCTGCAGGGTGATACAGACAGTATATAGCTAGGAGCCTGCCCCGCCCCCTGCAGGGTGATACAGACAGGAGGAGCTAGGAGCCTGCCCCGCCCCCTGCAGGGTGATACAGACAGTATATAGCTATGAGCCTGCCCCGCCCCATGCAGGGTGATACAGACAGGAGGAGCTAGGAGCCTGCCCCGCCCCCTGCAGGGTGATACAGACAGTATATAGCTAGGAGCCTGCCCCGCCCCCTGCAGGGTGATACCGCAGACCCCCCCCCCCTGCAGTGTGATACAGCCAGAAGAGCTATGAGCCTGCCCGCCCCCTGCAGGGTGATACAGACAGAAGGAGCTAGGAGCCTGCCCCCGCCCCCTGCAGGGTGATACAGACAGGAGGAGCTAGGAGCCTGCCCCGCCCCATGCAGGGTGATACAGACAGAAGGAGCTATGAGCCAGCCCCGCCTCCTGCAGGGTGATACAGACAGGAGGAGCTATGAGCCTGCCCCGCCTCCTGCAGGGTGATACAGACAGGAGGAGCTATGAGCTGGCCCCGCCCCCTGCAGGGTGATACAGACAGAAGGAGCTATGAGCCTGCCCCGCCCCCCTGCAGAGTGATACAGACAGGAGGAGTTATGAGCCTGCCCCTCCCCCTGCAGGGTGATACAGACAGAAGGAGCTATGAGCCGGCCCCGCCTCCTGCAGGGTGATACAGACAGGAGGAGCTATGAGCCTGCCCCGCCCCCTGCAGGGTGATACAGACAGGAGGAGTTATGAGCCTGCCCCTCCCCCTGCAGGGTGATACAGACAGGAGGAGCTATGAGACGGCCCCGCCCCCTGCAGGGTGATACAGACAGGAGGAGCTATGAGACGGCCCCGCCCCCTGCAGGGTGATACAGACAGGAGGAGCTAGGAGCCTGCCCCGCCCCCTGCAGGGTGATACAGACAGGAGGAGCTATGAGTCTGCCCCGCCCCCTGCAGGGTGATACAGACAGGCGGAGCTATGAGGCTGCCCCGCCCCCTGCAGGGTGATACAGACAGGAGGAGTTATGAGCCTGCCCCTCCCCCTGCAGGGTGCTACAGACAGGAGGAGCTATGAGTCTGCCCCGCCCCCTGCAGGGTGATACAGACAGGAGGGAGCTATGAGTCTGCCCCGCCCCCTGCAGGGTGATACAGACAGGAGGAGCTATGAGCCCCCCCCCTGCAGGAAAAAAAAAAAGGAAGGAGCACGAGCCCGCCCCCCCCTGCAGGGTGATACAGACAGGAGGAGCTATTAGCCTGCCCTGCCCCCTGCAGGGTGATACAGACAGGCCCCGGGGGAGGAGCTATGGCCTGCCCCCCCCCTGCAGGGTGATACAGACAGGAGGAGCTATGAGCCTGCCCCACCCCCTGCAGGGTGATACAGACAGGAGGAGCTATGAGGCTGCCCCGCCCCTTTCAGGGTAACACTGGTGTCTTGTGTTACAGGCTCTGGGATCCCGGAGATAAAGGTCACCTTACGTGGAGTGGTTTTAGCTGAATTCTTTACGTTCCGCACATTTATTGCTAAGTTGATCGGTGTTACGTGCACACTCGCTGCCGGGAGTACAATATTTCTAGGAAAAGTGGTAAGTATTGCTATATGGAAGGTACAATACGAGTATTGTGGTAGCGCAGAGCTGAGTGTGTGTGACATCAGCGCAGGAATATCAGACATAGTGTGCTTACTGTATACGGTGATAGTCCTCTGTCTGTGTCCATCTCCGCAGGGACCCTTTGTACATATGGCCACTATACTCGCAACTCTTCTGGGAAGACTCATGGTCAAGCTTGTTGGAGCTAAAGAGGTAAGAAATGTTTTGTGTGATGTCATCAGGTGTTACATTGTGTGTGACATGGTTATGACATCATTAGATGTTATGTTGTGTGTGACATCTGGGTGTTGCGGCCTGCAGTGGTTGTTCAGGTCCTGGGAGGTCTCCATGTTCCGGATCCTGTCCTGGTATTTCGCAGTTCACCGATCTTTATAACGTTATTTATTTTTCCAGAACCCAAGTCGGAAGTATGAGCTGCTGATAGCTGGCGCGGCGGTGGGTGTGGCCTGCTGCTTCGTGGCTCCGGTAGGAGGTCCGTGGTCCTTCCGTGTACAGCTGGTGACTGTACCCTCAGTCATGTCTGTGACTTGTTGTGCAGGTGTGGTATAGTGACTGACTGTATTACCGCCTCTTCTCCGCAGGTGTACTCTTCAGTGTAGAGACCACAGCAACACATTTTGCAGTGCGGAATTACTGGCGCGGCTTTTTTGCGGCCACTTGTGCAGCTCTGATGTTCCGGCTCTTGGCCGTGATTAATAGTGAGCGAGGTGAGTTCTGCAGATACATGGACTGGGGCAAGGGGGCGCCAGATGTCTTGCTTGATATCTCATCTTTCCCACTTTTTCCCTTAGAGACTGTTGCCATCCTATTTAGTACCAACTGGCGAGTTGAGTTTCCCTTCGATCTCCCAGAATATTTGTCTTATGCCCTCCTGGGGTGAGTATATGTGGGCCTATGTCTACTCTTGGGATGGGGGCCTAGTCACGCTCCTCTCTTCGCATTCCACAAATCACCAGTCACCTTCCAAAAAGTTGTGGAGACCTGTAGCTCATGCTTACAACATGCTCATCCACCCTATGAGTGCCCCTAAAATGAGTGGGACTACCCACGTTAGGGCAAGGTTCCATAATCCACACCCTCTTTTCTGGATGGGACAAACCCAAATATACCTGGACTGTTATTGAAAATTAGGAACTGTCCTGGCAACTACTGGGTACTACGAATGTCGCCCTAGATTTCCCTCTGTCCATGGTGGGACGTCTGTGACCCTTTCTTCAGTCTGAGCAGGACAATCACTTGTAGATTTCGGCACCTGATGTCTCTTATGTTAGATCTGGGCGTCACATAATATTCAGGATAAGACCAAGCTTCAGGGAGGCCTCATAGTCTGGTTGTGGTGCCCCAATCTATCTTGGACTCCCTAAGATGTATATTTGCTTCTACATAGGCTTTGTGGCTTGCAGCACTAAGTGTAATGTCCTGATTCTTTTCAGTATGGGGTTCACATTATGTCCAGGGTAAGACGGCACCAATATTTTAGTGAATTCTCCTCTCACTTTATGCTGTCTCTGCTCCAGGGTAGTGTGCGGTTGTGTCTGCTGCGTCTACCTGTATCTCCACCGCGTCTCACTGATTTACATCAATTATAATGAACGTATCGGAAAATTCCTGAGGAACAAGTAAGTGTTACCGTATCCTGAGCCCTGGTTGGAACCGGAGTGTTTTCTGTAGGTTATTCAGGTGCCGCTGGTCTCAGAGAAGTAATGGCTCAGGTTAAATAAGCACAAACGCTTGTTTTCAGTCAGACATGTTAGATTGTTCCATCAAAATCTGTGAGATCCGGACCTCTATGCAGGACTAAAACTAGGAAAAAATGGAGCCTAGTCCCCACACAGTATAATGCCCACTCTCCTGGCCCCTACACAGTATAGCGCCCTTTCCTGGCTCCCACACTATATATCGCCCACTCTCCTGGCCCCCTCACAGTATAGCGCCCACTCTCCTGGCCCCCATACAGTATAGCGCCCTTTCCTGGCTCCCACACTATATAACGCCCACTCTCCTGGCCCCCTCACAGTATAGCGCCCACTCTCCTGGCCCCTACACAGTATAGCGCCCTTTCCTGGCTCCCACACTATATATCGCCCACTCTCCTGGCCCCCTCACAGTATAGCGCCCACTCTCCTGGCCCCCATACAGTATAGCGCCCTTTCCTGGCTCCCACACTATATAACGCCCACTCTCCTGGCCCCCATACAGTATAGCGCCCTTTCCTGGCTCCCACACTATATATCGCCCACTCTCCGGGCCCAAACACAGTATAGCGCCCTTTCCTAGCTCCCACACTATATAACGCCCACTCTCCTGGCCCCCTCACAGTATAACGCCCACTCTCCTGGCCCCCACACAGTATAGCGCCCTTTCCTGGCTCCCACACTATATATCGCCCACTCTCCGGGCCCAAACACAGTATAGCGCCCTTTCCTAGCTCCCACACTATATAACGCCCACTCTCCTGGCCCCCACACAGTATAGCGCCCACTCTCCTGGCCCCCACACAGTATAACGCCCACTCTCCTGGCCCCCACACAGTATAGCGCCCTTTCCTGGCCCCCACACAGTATAACACCCACTCTCCTGGCCCCCACACAGTATAGTGCCCACTCTCCTGGCCCCCACACAGTATAACGCCCACTCTCCTGGCCCCCACACAGTATAACGCCCACTCTCCTGGCCCCCACACAGTATAACGCCCTTTCCTGGCCCCCACACAGTATAACACCCACTCTCCTGTCCCAAGCACACGTATAGCGCCCACTTTCCTGGCCCCCACACAGTATAACGCCCACTCTCCTGGCCCCCACACAGTATAGCGCCCACTCTCCTGGCCCCCACACAGTATAGCGCCCTTTCCTGGCCCCCACACAGTATAACACCCACTCTCCTGGCCCCCACACAGTATAACGCCCACTCTCCTGGCCCAAACACAGTATAGCGCTCACTTTCCTGGCCCCCACACGGGTACCTGTGAAAGATCCTCAGTGCGCCAAACCCGCGTTGGCTCACACCTGAGTCTTCTTTCATATAAAACCACACTCACCGCCAGTGAGTGCTGGGTTCACAAGATAAATACAAGACAAGCTTTCTAAATTTTATATATTTATTAACCCCTAAATGGGTCGGTATTAACATCTAACACATGCAGTTCAGAACAGATATGCAGATATATACAAGCATTAACATTTACTAGTTACAATATACAGTACAATAAAATAAAAGGGACTAAAATTGAAATAGTTACTTTACCGCACATCTCCTGGATGTGGCTCTATAATCCAACACTCACACATGGCATGTGGAGATCACCAGTGGAGGCAGCGGCATTAACTCCTAGCATGTGGCATCACAGTATATTCCAGCCTGCATGCTCTCATCACAGTCTCTCAGTAAACTCTTGTAGTCTCAGCCCAATCTCCCCCCACTGACCTCTTACCTCATCTTATATACCCTTTATGCCACCTCCCAGAATGAGGTCATCGGCAACAGCAAGTCTGATGGATTAATGCACTCAAGTCAGGATTCTTTGTGAAGAGCTGAGACCAAGTGGAATGATACAATGTTATCAGCCATATCTGATCTACCAGTGCAGACTGCACCATGCATGTTTCTTTGATCACTCAGGACTGTGTATGAATTCAATGGAGCCCTGCTGGGATGGATACAAAGCCCTATTGTTCCAGTCCGGCCACTATCGGCAATATACCTATGATTATAGCTGCGTACCTTATGAGTAAAGAGATACGCTACCCAGAGACCAAAATACAGCTTTGAGTTACAGTAATACCTCGTACACTCGCGTTTCCGAATTTGCGAATTCACAGATTCGCGATATTTTTTTGGCAACTAACATATATAGATTTTGCTCTTTTTTTTTCAGATCTGTGAAATTTAATTAAAAAAAAACACCTTCGCTATTGGGTAGTAGCGTCCTGTTCGTTACGTACCCGGTAATTAGTTGCATTTTACTGTGAGTGTATAAGAAAAATGAATGAATGTATTAATATACAGTACTGTACAGTATACTTTAGTATACTGTACAGTACTGTAGGGTAAAGTTTATTGATATTTAGGGGTTAAACATTAGAAACCGGCATTGTAAGCGCTTCTAAGCGCTTGTACCAAACATTCGCGATTCCTCGCGATCCGCGACCCGCTCTGGCACCTAACCTCGCGAATGTACGAGGTATTACTGTATAGCCATATTTAAGCGGAATCATCACAGTACCCATACCATATATTGCCCCTTTATTGTCATCCATACAGTAAGTGCCTCCTTTAAAGGCCCCCACACAATATATTTCTATCCTTAGTGGCCCCCACAGAGTGACTTTAGGTCATTACCTATTGCATTACTCCAATATTCACTTACCCATCCCCTCTCCTGCCCCCGAATGTGTGCACTTTGCCTTCAGACTCTTGCTGCATATTACATCCCGGGATGTCGAGCGCATGATGTCTGGATGCTGTTTAGCGTCAGGACATAATGTGCGGTGCTCCTTGGAGGCTGAAGGTGAAGTGGAGGAGGTGGTGAGCAGGAGTGTGATGGGTAAATGAATATATTGCACACAAAAAAGAAGGTAGTGGGGTCGGGCCTAATATTGTGGACCCCATAACAGCCAAAATGGCTGCTATGGCAGTAGTTGTGCCCTCGCCTCTATGATAACTTAGAACCAACTACTGGATGTTATAAGCCTGTCATATAGACAGATCCCCAAGTGGGGGCAGCTACAAGACCCCATCATCACCCCAGTCTAGTAGATACCATTGTAGCTCTTCAGGACTGTACAAGGATTTGAGTATTATTCAGATTGGGAAACTTTTTGATTTCTTGAATTGTACGACTGTCCAACGAGGCAGAAGGTTAACCTGTGCGACTCCATCCATGTCTATAGCTGTGACCAGGAGGCATCTTCTAACGTATGCCAGGCCTTAGACCTGATCGAGAAGAAGACTTGTACCAATTCTATGCAGCCACTGTGCAACTTTTTCCAGTCTTGAAGATAGGACTGGAGGTCGGTATGATTCAGTCTGACGTCAGGGCGTCTCATATAACTAGTCCTCCATTTCTGTTGCAGTAAGATTATCTACGCAGCCTTTGTTTCCCTGGTCCTGGCTAGCATCACCTTCCCGCATGGATTTGGCCAGTACATGGGTGGTACGCGGGTGAGTGGGAAGGCTTACTCTCTGGAAATAGAGAGCCATTCGCGGCTGCTCTCCTGAATGTCATGTCCTCCTCACAGTTAACCATGAAGGAACATCTGGAGACCTTCTTCAACAACATCACCTGGGGTGTGGAGGAGAAGTCCCTCATGCTGAATGCCTCCTACCAGCCGCCCAACCCCACCTATAATAATAACTGGCTGCAGTGGACCAGTCCGAAGCTGTCTTCTCTAGAAATGCTCGCCATCTTTGTCGTTCTTAAAGTAAGTATCAGCTGACTGCTAAGTATACGTCGTACTGTATTGTATGTCTCCAAGACTATCCGCACTGACCAGCAATGATGAAGAGTCCCGGTTATATGTGAGGTGTAGAAGTGTACCGAGGGAGAGTCAAAACGTATCCGCACTCCGGTTATAGTAAAAACTTCTCTTGCCCTCACTGTCTTATCTGCGCTATCCATACGAGGTCGCCGTCTCCCCAGTCACTGCTGTGTTAAGTAAGTTCATTAGTGACTGTGGTGCAAGGAAAAATGGCCGCCCCACTCATGATGCACTTGCATGAAAAAAGAGCAGCATGCAGCAATTTTTTTTTTTGATCTGAGGGTGTGTTTGGTGCCGATATTTGTGCAAGACTTTTCTCACGGTCTGGAGAAAGTGTTTTGTCGTGAAGAAGTGTGTATGAACAGATCGAGAAGTTCAAAGGAGGTCTGACAAGTGTCAGCCATGAAGAAGGAGCCGGATGCCCGTCCACGACTGACAATATTGAGTTTGCACGAGAACAGATTCTGTTAGACGAGTGACAGTGGATTATGTGGTCCTTACAAGGAGGAACATTTATATCTGATGAAGAGGTGACGACAGCCGGGCATTCGGGAATACAAAGGCTTGTTGTCAGATGGACCAAGTGTATTGAAAAGCAGGGAGAGTAAAACATGGTGGATCCATATTCTCTGATAGTTCAGATTAAAAAAAATTCTACAGCCGGAGTGCAGGTAGTTTGTGACTCCTATAAATATCCTTGTATAAGTAGTTATGTTACAGAATGATGAGTGGATTATACACTGAGTGGCCACTTTATTAGAGACCCCTGGCCTTTCATATTTGGCGCTCCCCTGTATACACATCAGACCCGTGACTCTGGAGCACACCATTAAAATCCAGGGACAGGAGCGAGCCCTGGTCATCTGTGCCAGCATACACGGCCATCTTGTGGGATTCTTGGTGCTTGAAGAGTATACTGAGAATAGTATGACTAAAGAAAAACACCTGGCAGGAGGCCATCTTGTGGATGGAAAGAACTGGTAATGAAAGAATCAGAGGAGGATGTCAGGAATACGCAGAGAAAAGTCAAGAAATCTGCAGCCAAATACACTGGTGTAAGACTAATGTATTACACAAGTCGCGGTTCTTTAGCACAAATGCACTATAACCGCAGACGAGCACCATTACTGTCTAAGGGAAGTGGAAAGGCAAGATTCCCCCAGGCAAAAATTGTATCACTGAGCAGCGGAGGGACAGCCAAATCAGATGGATCCAGATTTCTGCTGCATGGTGCTGATGGGAGGTGCAGGCAGCGGGAATCCATGAACCCTACCTGTCTGGTGGGGTAATGGCGAGGGAAGGTTTTCTGGGCGCACCCGAGGTCCTCTGGTACCATTGGATGATATCTGTACATGCCAACATGAATTGCTATGGCCAAAGGGGGTCCAATATGCTGCTAGCTGAAGGTCCCTAATAAAGTGGCCACTCGGTCTATGTATTATAGTTATGTAATAAGTGGATTCTGGTTTTTCTCCTTAGTTTTTTATGCTGCTGTTCGCTAACACCATGGTCATCCCTGCCGGATACTTCCTTCCTGTCTTTGTATATGGTGAGTTACCCTGCAGCAGTCCTGATAACGTCTGGAAAGAGCCGTGGTATATGTTGGCTCTATCTAAGCAAGATAAATAAATGGATCACTTTAATGTACAATATCTCACAAAAGTCAGTACACCCCTCACATTTATGTAATTATTTCAGTGTACAGCTTGTATAACAGCCATTCATGTCTAAACCCCTGACAACAAAAGTGAGTGCACCCCTAAATGACAATGGACAGATTGTGCCCCGGGTGTGAATACTTTGTGTGGCCACCATTATTTTCCAGCACTGCTTTAACCCGCTTGGTCATGGAATTCAC
Organism: Leptodactylus fallax; assembly: GCA_947044405.1. Classification (NCBI taxonomy): domain Eukaryota; kingdom Metazoa; phylum Chordata; class Amphibia; order Anura; family Leptodactylidae; genus Leptodactylus; species Leptodactylus fallax. The sequence goes on along the minus strand of CAMRHE010001029.1, from coordinate 222,219 downwards.
TGGAGTGTCATAGGTGGCCCCTGGAATCCTCTTCCCCTCCTCCATGATGACATCACGGGGCCGGTGGATGTTAGAGACCTTGCACTCCTCCATCTTCTGTTTGAGGAAGCCCCACAAAGGCTCAGTAGGGTTTAGGTCTGGAGACATGCTTGGCCAGTCCAGCACCCTCAGTGTCTTTAGCAGGGCAGTGGAGGTGTGTTTGGGGTGGTTATCATGTTCTGCGGCCCAGAAGGGAGGGGATCACGCTCAGCTTCAGTGTGCCACCGGACATGTTGGCATTTATGGTTCCCTCTGTAATGACTTGTAGCTCCCGACAGCACTCAGCCCCAACCCATGACCGTCCCACCACCATGCCTGCCTGTAGGCAGGACACACTTGTCTTTGCCCTCCTCACCTTGTTGCTGCCATGCACGATTGACACCATCTGATCCCAATAAATTTATCTTGGTCTCCTCAGAGCACAGGACAAGGTCCCAGTAATCCGTGTCCTTAGTCTGCTTGTCTTCAGCAAACTGTTTGTGGGCTTCCTTGTGCATCATCTTTAGAAGAGGCTTTCTTCTGGGACGACAGCCAAGAAGACCAATGTGATGCAGTGTGCGGCATTGTATGGTCTGAGCACTGACCGGCTGACCCCGCACCCCTGTAACCTCTGCAGTAATGCCGGCAGCACTCTGGAAATGACGCCGCGCATGGTCACACAACTTCCACCATGGTGAGGCCTGTTCAGAGTGGAACCTGTCTTGTTAAACTGCTGTAAGGTCTTGGCCACCGTGCTGCAGCTGTTTCAGGATGTGGACAATCTTCTTATAGCCTCGGCCATCTTTATGTAGAGCAACAATTCTTGTTATCAGATCCTCAGAGAGTTCTTTTCCATGAGGGGCCATGTTAAACTTCCAGTGACCAGTGTGAGAGCGATAACACCAAATCTAAGACATCAGCTCCCCATTCACACCTGAGACCTTGTAACACTAACCAGTCACATGACACCGGGGAGGGAAAATGGCTAATTGGGCACAATTTGTCCATTTTCACTTAGGGGTGCACTCACTTTTGTTGAGTGATTTTGAGGGCACAACAAATTTACGCTGTTATACAAGCTGTACACTGACTACTGTACATTGTATCAAAGTGTCAGATCTTTAGTGTTGTCCCATGAAACTAAATTAAATAATTAAAAATGTGAGGGGTGTACTGACTTTTGTGAGATGCTGTATATGGCCAGGTTTAGGAGCTACTGATCCCCAGGTAGGTCACTGTCTAGATCAGTGTGGGAGTGTCATCAATCCTGCTTAGTCAGTAGGTAGATCTCGGGCCTAGAATGCGCGCTGAGCCCTGACTATCACCAGATTCACCATCCCTTCTCAGTATATGATATTCTGTCCCACAGGTGCCGGACTTGGTCGTCTCTATGGAGAAATAGTTGCCAAAATCTTCCCTAATGGTTTTATTTCGGAGGGGGTGCCTATTAAGATCACTCCGGCTGGCTATGCACTGGCAGGTGAGAATATAATACACACATAGCCTGTGGGGGCCCCTGGACGTCCGTCCATGTGTCACCTCAGCTGATGACACGGCTGGACGGAGTCTTCTTCTCATCCAGTTCTTCTCGCTCTTGCAGGCGCTGCAGCATATTCTGGGGCCGTCACACAAACCCTGTCTACAGCTCTCCTGGTGTTTGAGTTAACAGGACAAATGTCGCATATTCTCCCCGTCCTCATCGCTGTTCTTGTCTCTAACGCCATCAGCCAAAGCTGCCAGAATTCATTTTTTGACATAATAGTTATCGTCAAGAAACTACCATACCTCCCAAAACTGGCAATGGGAAAGAACAGGTGAGATGTTGTAGACTGGATCTTTGGGGGACGGGAATCCAGTCTGAATCTGACTATAATAGTGTTTTTCAATTCCCAGTGCCCACGATGTGTGTGCCGAGGACTTCATGGTGACCGACCTGCAATATCTTGTGAAGGGCTTCAAATACAAAGACATCCGGAGCCTCCTGAAATCTTCAGATCTTAAGCAGTTTCCTATTGTCGACACTGAAGGTTCTTCTTCTTTCTTGGCCTATCATGGGATTGTATGGTCCTGCTCTTTTCCACACTAAACATAGTAGGGTTGGAGACATGCAGAGGAGACTGGTGGTGAATTCCAAGACCGGAGTGAGGGAGAGGCCAGAGAAAACCTCATGTTCTTTGAAGAATAACTGGGGGGTTCTTGGAGACCTGTGAAATAATCTTCAGTATCCCCATGCCCTGCTGGTTTCTAACAGCTGCACTCAGTGCAGGTCTCTGCAGGCTATAGACACGAAGGCTATAAATCCTCCTTACATGTAGTTATACCACCTTTGACCAGCCTCACCCTCTATCATATCTACCCATCTCCTCCTATCTCTGCCTATATAGGACCCGTTATCTGCCTCTGACCTCGCGGCCTTCTGTAGATTGTATAACACAAGTGTCTTGTTTCTCCAGATTCTAAAATTCTTCTTGGTTCTGTCAGCCGGAAAACTCTCATCAAACTCTTATCTGATCAGCTTAGCACCGAGCGGAGAATCCAGTATATGGTGAACCAGCCAGGAAGTAACACGGATAACAACTGGACTGTGACGGTAAGAGAACAAACTGGTGCTAGTATCGAGAGGTCGTGCTAGTATGGAGGGGCCATATCCGTAGGAGACAATGGAAATCACAAACAACCACAGAATTTTCAATGGGGAAAGAGTTACATCATGTGATGAGCCATGGGCATGGTAGTACTACGGTAGTAGGGAGTAGGGCACATGGGACGGCACATGGCATTGAACAATGATGTCATCACAATTCCTGTATTTCAGTCTCAGGGCGATTGCTCCAGACCGAAGCTGCCTAGAACCGGTGAGTTCTTACACTTATTTCCTGTTCAATGCTCTGCTTATCTTCAGTGCTTTCTCCTCGGTTATATAGTTATGCATCTTCTATAAGACATAGGCAATACACGTCTCACCCAACTCTCTGATATACATGCACACTCAGCCAAGCTGTGCATGTGTACTGCATAGGAGAGGGGAGACGGCTGCTGACTTATCTCCCCGTGAACAAAAGGATTGGGCATCTCAAATCCAAGTGCCCGATCTTTATCTCCCATGACATCTGCTGTGGGAGGGGAGTCAGGAGGACGCCATACACATTAGGTGGTCACAGAACCCACCAAAATATGTAAGCTTGTTAAGGAGCCATTTACACTGAATATATGTACAATCAATGGCAGCACATCTGGTGTGAACAGGGACGTGCTGCACACAGTAAGGGAGACGATGGGGAACCCATCATAAGACTTCAGATCATGCTAAACACGGCCATCATCTTCTGTATTCCTCCATCTCAGCAGAGGAGACGGAGAACGGAGAAACAGTCACCTACAGCGCTCAAGACACCGTGACCTATGACAATGAGGAGGTGAGAGCTTACTTATCCCCCATACTTTACACCTCTCCACCTGTTCTGGACACCACGGAGAGTCTAAGCTGCCCAGACACATAAGATATAATCGGGTGGTGTTTGAATTGGGATGGGTGAGATAAGAGGCTGCCAGACATACAGTATCTGATGTCGCTAATCCCTGTATGGGTTACAATCCAGGAGTATCATCAGGGTTATGTTACCAATAAATATCTAATGTGTATGGGCAGCTTAAAAAGCAGAGGGGTGAATCATATCCTCCAGTAAATACATAGGTATAATACATCTCTGGTGTTCTCTCACTCACAGACACAAAGGACTGTAGGGCGAAAGAGGCGATCAAGTAGATTCCGGAACCATTACCTGAGGATGGTGGGTATAGTAGTCCTGACATGTCTGTCATAACCAGTGATGTGTGTGGAGAAACTGGAGAGGTTTACAGGTGGAGACATGAAGATGTATAGCCCAGGAGCAGGTGTATTACAGGTGGAGGTGTATTACAAGTATAGGTATATTACAGGTGGAGGTGTATTACAGGTGGAGGTGTATTACAAGTATAGGTATATTACAGGTGGAGGTGTATTACAGGTGGAGGTGTATTACAAGTATAGGTATATTACAGGTGGAGGTGTATTACAGGTGGAGGTGTATTACAGGTGTAGGCGTATTACAGGTGGAGGAGTATTACAGGTGTAGGCGTATTACAGGTGGAGGAGTATTACAGGTGGAGGTGTATTACAAGTATAGGTATATTACAGGTGGAGGTGTATTACAGGTGTAGGCGTATTACAGGTGGAGGAGTATTACAGGTGTAGGCGTATTACAGGTGGAGGAGTATTACAGGTGGAGGTGTATTACAGGTGGAGGTGTATTACAGGTGGAGGTGTATTACAGGTGTAGGCGTATTACAGGTGGAGGAGTATTACAGGTGTAGGCGTATTACAGGTGGAGGAGTATTACAGGTGGAGGTGTATTACAGGTGGAGGTGTATTACAGGTGGAGGTGTATTACAGGTGTAGGCGTATTACAGGTGGAGGAGTATTACAGGTGGAGGTGTATTACAGGTGGAGGTGTATTACAGGTGGAGGTGTATTACAGGTGTAGGCGTATTACAGGTGGAGGAGTATTACAGGTGTAGGCGTATTACAGGTGGAGGAGTATTACAGGTGGAGGTGTATTACAGGTGGAGGAGTATTACAGGTGGAGGTGTATTACAGGTGGAGGTGTATTACAGGTGTAGGCGTATTACAGGTGGAGGAGTATTACAGGTGGAGGTGTATTACAGGTGGAGGTATATTACAGGTGGAGGTGTATTACAGGTGGAGGTGTATTACAGGTGTAGGCGTATTACAGGTGGAGGAGTATTACAGGTGGAGGTGTATTACAGGTGGAGGCGTATTACAGGTGGAGGAGTATTACAGGTGGAGGTGTATTACAGGAGCAGGTGTATTACCGGTGTAGGTGTATTACAAGTATAGGTATATTACAGATGATGTGTATTACAGGTGGAGGTGTATTACAGGTGGAGGAGTATTACAGGTGGAGGTGTATTACAGGTGGAGGTGTATTACAAGTATAGGTATATTACAGATGATGTGTATTACAGGTGGAGGTGTATTACAGGTGGAGGTGTATTACAGGTGGAGGTGTATTACAGGTGGAGGAGTATTACAGGTGGAGGCGTATTACAGGTGGAGGTGTATTACAGGTGGAGGAGTATTACAGGTGGAGGTGTATTACAGGAGCAGGTGTATTACCGGTGTAGGTGTATTACAAGTATAGGTATATTACAGATGATGTGTATTACAGGTGGAGGTGTATTACAGGTGGAGGAGTATTACAGGTGGAGGTGTATTACAGGTGGAGGTGTATTACAGGTGGAGGAGTATTACAGGTGTAGGCGTATTACAGGTGGAGGAGTATTACAGGTGGAGGTGTATTACAGGAGCAGGTGTATTACAGGTGGAGGTGTATTACAGGTGGAGGAGTATTACAGGTGTAGGCGTATTACAGGTGGAGGAGTATTACAGGTGGAGGTGTATTACAGGAGCAGGTGTATTACCGGTGTAGGTGTATTACAAGTATAGGTATATTACAGATGATGTGTATTACAGGTGGAGGTGTATTACAGGTGGAGGTGTATTACAGGTGGAGGTGTATTACAGGTGGAGGCGTATTACAGGTGGAGGTGTATTACAGGTGGAGGCGTATTACAGATGATGTGTATTACAGGTGGAGGCGTATTACAGGTGGAGGTGTATTACAGGTGGAGGCGTATTACAGGTGGAGGTGTATTACAGGTGGAGGCGTATTACAGATGATGTGTATTACAGGTGGAGGTGTATTACAGGTGGAGGTGTATTACAGGTGGAGGCGTATTACAGATAGAGGTGTATTACAAGTATAGGTATATTACAGATGATGTGTATTACAGGAGCAGGTGTATTACAGGTGGAGGCGTATTACAGATAGAGGTGTATTACAGGTGGAGGCGTATTACAGATAGAGGTGTATTACAAGTATAGGTATATTACAGATGATGTGTATTACAGGTGACGGTGTATTACAGGAGCAGGTGTATTACAGGTGACGGTGTATTACAAGTATAGGTATATTACAGATGATGTGTATTACAGGTGGAGGTGTATTACAGGTGGAGGAGTATAATAATAGCTATATAGTACATTACAGAGTAGAGGTGTGTTATGGGGCCAGAGACTCTGCCATCAGTCTTTGTTCATCACAGATAGAAATATTACATTGCTTTCATACTTCATGAGCGTGGCCTAGATGTGTCATGGAAGGTGCGCTCTTCTATCTATATCCTCCTTGCACTTGCTGATGTATATGGAGCGGTGTTGTATTATTAATGCTGGACTGTATATACTGTACATGTGTATTTACAGGTGGAGGAGTGGGAGTGTCGTCAGCTCAATGAGGTTGTATCTGTTGAGGACATGACAATTGACCCAGCACCATACAGACTTATGGAGAAACAGACGCTCTATCAGGTGAGAGGGGCACATCCACTCCACCTTCAAGAGAACCTGCCAAGAATATACCACTACGTTCTGCCAGGGTGACACTTCAGTAGCCACGGACATGTGTCCTTACTACCAACCACCCCATCTCTGGCTGTATACCACCTAGACCCACAGACCCCTAGATCCTGGTGGCAGATTAGGATTCTCCATATACATACATAACAACCACTCCTGACTGTCTTGATCTGGCTGTATGTCCAATTATGTCACACCTAGAACCGTGAGAATCTCAGCTCTCTCCTGGTTCTAGGTGTTCTTTCTCACGGTTCTATACAGCCTGACATAGATGGGTTGGTATCCAGAGCATACCTCCTAGATCGCACCGAGGTGACACTGCAGTAGCCAAGTACATAAGAGATGTGTCACCCGCCCCATCTCTGGCTGTATACCACCTAGACCCACAATCCTAGTCACATACTAAAACTGAGATTCTCCATTTACATATATAGCTCCCACTCCTGACATGCCAGGCGGCAGAGCATATGAGCTGCGTCCTTGGCAGGGAAAGGGTTATTATCTTGTCGGTACAGTGGCTGGGCATCACTCATCCGCTTTCTCATGTCTCCTCAGTGTTACGACCTCTTCAATCTTCTCGGTCTGCGTCGAGCTTATGTTACTAATACCGGGCGCCTGGTGGGCGTGGTGTCCCTGACTGAGGTAAATATGACGTCATAGTCATTCCACCTGTAAAAGGTGACAAGGCGACATATAGATACTTGTTGTAATCAAAGTGGTTGTGTCCAGGTAGCGGACGCTTTTGGGGGATGGAGGTCTGAGTAGAGGTCACCTGAAGACTACAAGTGGGTGAACTAAGACACAACCTGTATGTTGTGTCTAAAGATGCCTAATGGTAATGAAGGGCTCTGTAAGGCGTTCTCCATCTTGGGCACAGCTCCATGTACCTCGGCCACTTGGGGTAAACCTTGTGTCGAGTCTTCTGAATGACAAATGATCGTTTTTCTACAGCTGAAGGACGCCGTTCATGGGACCGTGAAGGGCACGTTTACCTCAAACAGAGTCACCACAGCAGAGGAGAACACCCAAGAGATCTACAGCCTGCAGCCCCTGGTCCACCTGCCCCCAGAATGTCAAGACCAAGATTTAGAGTTACCACCCACCAAAGCCTCAAGCACATGACCCCATCGTATCCAGACTGATAAACACCGCGGCAGCTGCTGATCTCAGGCATGGGAAGATACTGTAAATGTGTAAAACGTATTGAATTAAATGCAAGAGCGAGCGGAACATACCAGAGCGAGCGGAACATACCAGAGCGAGCTGAGAGGCCGGAAGTTCTGTATGTCCTGGGCTGGAGATATTGGTGAGGTGGACATAATACAAACCAGACTCTCCAATCTTACTGCTGTCCAGGTACTACAACTTTCAGTAGGTCAGTATGACTTTTTACTTCCTGGGATGCTGGCAGTTGTTGTTCCCCAATGACTGTATATGACAGTGGCTATAGAGCACTATAGTTCAGGACACGATACTCTGAGCATATCAGTGGTCAGCTGGTCGGCTGCTAACAATTCATCTGCGACACGAAGAAGAAAAAAAAAATTGTAAATACTTTTTTTTTTTGTTAAATAGGGATAATAAAATCTCATATTGTGTGCTGTATAATTGATTATAGTAGCGTCATCTCCTCAGTGTGATGTAATGGTGAGCTATGGAGGTGATGACAATGTTACAGCCAAAAGGAGAAGCTTATTGGGGACACTGGACAATTGGGTGCAGGCTCTAGAACCCTGTTGGCACCTCTACCTTAGATACAAGATGAGATACAGCAGGACATGGAGGTATACGGGTTCTGTATTGTATCCTGTGACCTGTAGATCCTGCACACTTGTAGGTTGGTGATGTCCCAGCTGGTCCTATAAATGCTGGATTGGTGATAAATCTGGTGACTGGGCAGGGCCAGGAAGTGTTGTAATCTGGTAGGGACATTCCAGGGGAACCGGTGCGGGAGGGCGAGCATTATCCTGCAGGGGGCAGTGTGTCTCTCCACAGTACAGGCAGGATTGATGCGCTCACTGCGAGGCCTCTATTCTCCAACCCGACAGTCATCAGATCCCAAACAGATCCTTGATCCATCACTATAAACGATAGAGATCCAGTCCAGGTTTCTCATTCATGACATCACTGCAGATGAAGGTGACAGTGTCTGGCTGTCATTGGCAGGACATCGGATAGGCGGTGACACCAAATTTCCTTCTGCTAAGTAGCTGTAAATTATCCCAGACTAGGTGTAATGAAGGCGCCCCCTGGGTCTGGATGGTGGACAAAGAAACAGTGGGAGAAGCTTGGGCAGATCATACCATCCTCTCTACTGGTGGTCTGTCTGGGCCGTGCTGTTCACCACGTGTGCGCGCTCACGTATCACTGCCCTAACAATTCCTACCAGCTAAGTCAGAACGGTCTAGATGGCGGCAATTCAAGGAAATGACCAATCTGCTTCTCTCAGTCAATGATGTCTCCTCTCAGAGTCTGAGAAATGTCTTCTAGTGTGTTGTAGAGACACGTCTAGCAGTCCACAATCTTTCCCTAAGAGGTAAACTACCCAAAAGTAGCACCTGAGAGCCTTTGTATAGGGCAGCCCTTGAAGCACTTTTACACCCTCTTGTGACAAGACCCAGTGTCTGATGGTGCACACCGGTAATCACTGAGCCTGCGCTGGTTATTCTGACCACAAGACCTATAGAGACTAATGCAGAAGCCACACCACCATCTACTCAATGACGCAGAGCCATATGCCAAGTTTTGGTGGCCATATTAGATATATGCAGAACAGCGGGCGTGCCAGAAGGCAGTATCACGCCTGATAGTATGTGAATGTGATGAAGATCAGTGGGTCACAGATTATTGTACGAATTGTATAGCTGCAGCAGAACTCACAGCAATGGCCGCCTGTGCCCGCCTAGCGCACTGACTGACTCCGATCTCTCTACAATCAATCGGATTATTATAGACGTCTTCTCTTCTCCTAGGTCCATCCCCACAAAGCAGCAGCATTTTTCCTAGTTGGGCTGTACCCCTTTGGCTGACCTCTGCCTTCTTCTTGGTACAGACAGTTTTTGGCAGACCTGGGCAGGGAGGTTGTTCCCGCCGCCATCTTGGAGGACTAAGCCCAGATCTTGTGTGGATGTAAGCTTGTCCAATCCTTCTCTCTTTTCATGTCATCCCAGACAGACTGGGTAATGTTGATTTAAGGGCCACATCATCGCTTCCAGGACTCCTCCAAAAAGGCAAACCAAAGATTGATGGGATTTACATTATTCTTGTGAATGAAGAAAAGAGAAGACCTTTAACTCTTCCATTTCTGAAAGCATTTTTCCCCACTCGTGCCTAAAACTTTTGTATAGTACTGAATTTATACATACTGTGGGATAGTCCATAATACTATCACCTATATATGCAGAGTAGTGACGCAAATGTTATGAAAAGCCTTTGGCACTGAATCGCCAGATCGCTGACAGCTGAAGGCCCACATCGTTCTCTCCTAGCCGTCATACACACGCATGCTGGGGCTCTGTCAAGTGTGCATGTGTTCTGAATGGGGAGAGTGGAATACACCACCGCCAGACCCCTGGGTTCGCCTTCATACTCCCGGGGCAGCCGCAGTCAATCTGAATGGGGAGCAAAGGATGTCCCTAGGATGTTGGAACAACATCTTGTTAGTCACTGCTGTAAATTTTAGGGCTCGGGGTACGTGGTCATTGTATGTGTGATATGACGTACAGTACTTTATCTTCACAAACAGAAAGATTATCTGGATCATAGAACCTTCTTTCATTTATTGGGTGGGTATCAGAGCTTACACGGGTCCCCACGGCACGCGGCTAGGCTCAGCAAGCAAAAAATGCTAAGTATTTTGGTTTAGCCATTGGGGCCTACAGTGGGAAAAATAAATAGAAGAAGAACTAGTGTCAAAAGTGGAACATCAAGGCCCGTGACTGAATATTCTGGTTATTCACAGTCCTTGACATTGATCCAGGACATCAGAAATGCCATTAGCGGTGGGTTGTAAAAGGCTGGCCAGGGCTCAAGGTATTCTGGTCTGGCATTACACAACGGAGGGATTGGTGGCGTGCCAACTGCAGGCCTATAAAAAAAAAGAAAAAGTAAAGTTCATAATGGTGGAGGGCGGCTTAGTCACGAGCCATGAGGAAATGAACTGTAAGTGTTCCGGCCTGTAATATTGCTTTACGGGATAGGGTTTGGTGGACAAGTAGGGGAAAGATCAGGTTATCCCAACCATTGTTGGTGGAATCGCAGTGCTTTAACTAGTAGTGGGATCTCAGACGAGAGCAGGGGCGGCCCCACGGTGAGATGGTAAAGTAACAAGCCATTTCTGTAAGGAGGAAGCATAGCCGGGGCGGCTGATCCCCCACCATGGACTGAGGAGCCGCTGGAGGCTGCCGCTGGATCTAACAGCTGACACGGGTCCGGATGGTTGGGTAGTCTGGTTAATGGGCCGTGATTTGTCCTTGACCTCCCCTAAAGGGGGATTATGTGTATAAAGAATATACTAAGGTGGTTTGTTTGGCCAATTTTGTGCCAAACCTTACAGTCATACTCCTTTACACATAGCAGAGCAGGAGCGGGCAGCCAAAGTAATATGTGAAATGTGAAGTGTGCGAAACCCCAACAGCTATCACAGGTAGGGTTATGTAGAGTCCTTCCACTTCACAATTATCTGATACTTTGTGTTGTTATCACTGAAAATCTCAAGAAAATACATTGAAGTTTGTGGTTGTGACAAAATGTGACGACTTTTACAAGGCGCTGTAGTTTAGAAAAAAATAGGAGCCCATGAAGATGTCAACGGTCAGTTCAGAGATCTGGTGCCCAACCTCTGCTTCGTGTCAGTGAGGGTGAAGACAGTCTATTAGACGGCTGCAGGACATCAGACAGTAGGGGCCCCGTAATGTACAGCAGAAGGAAAGTAATAAACGTGACATCACTGGCTATCCAGCAGAGTCATCAGTCACATCCTGTACGATGTAAACACTGCGCTCCCACGACCATTGTCTCTCCGCTATCAATGAAGGAATGCAGCGGGAAGCAGCCACAGCCTTTGATATGAGCAAGTCCAGAAATGTCTGCACCAGATACGCATCATAACTGCTCATGGCCGTCAGGCCCTCGTCTCATCCCGCCGGATGGCACCCAGGCTTTCCTGTATGTCTGAAGGAGAGGGGCGCCAGGAGTTCTCCACACAAAAGAAGCTTGGCACACTGGTCAAACATGGCGTATTCTACAATATACCCCCCAGCTATCACCACATGTCTCCTAACTGCAGGCCAATCACCTCTGCCCCCCATACTCGTATGTACACATTCTGTATTATGCCCCAGAGCTGCACTCACTATTCTGCTGGTGTAGATCCTGTGCTGCCATGTAGTTAGACAGTCAGTGAACCTGTCATGTATTATCATTCACATACCCTTCACCTGAGCCTAACCCTGACAAAAAAAAAATAAAAATTCCCACAAACCTCAGCCTGTAGTGATGTCTGATTAACCCTAGCGGGTGTAACAGCGCTCCCCCCACTGCCCTATAAAAAGGTTCTTAGAGGCTACTTTTAGGTAGTTTACCTCTTGGTGAGAGATCGTTGACTGCTACACATGACTCTACGACACAAGTTGGCAGACTCTGAGAGGGGACGCATCATCGGACTGTTAGTAGCAGGATAGGAGGTGTGGGTTACGTGAGGACACACGGTGATCAGGCTCCGGCCAGCACACACCGATCACCACTAGAGGAGAATTTGATCCACTGACAAGCACAAGTAGCTCCCGTATTCTCCCGTCTACCATCCAGACACGGGGCCCGCACCGTTTCCAGGCACATAGCAGCAGGACATTTGGTGTCGCAGCACCCATTATACATCCGGCTAGTAACAGCACTGTCGTGAACAATAAACCTCGACTGCACAGACTGGATCTGTATCCTTTACAGTGATGGATCCGGGGTCTGTTTGGGATCTGATGACAGGAAGGCTGAAGTATGGAGGCCTCGCGGTGAGTTCTTCAATACTGGCTGCACTGTGACGCTCACACTGCCCCCTGCTGGTGTGATGATGTGGCGGCCATTACACAGGACAGTCGGTCACCCCTAGCAGTGATACGAGGACATGAACAGCTCAGCGATATGTACAGGACATCCTGACACTGCCACATGTGTTGTGTCTCAGAACAGGGCAGACAACTGGTACCAGCAGGATAATGCTCACCCTCACATAGGTGTCCCTGGGAATATAACCAAATCTATCACCAATTCACCAGTTATGGAACGCACCTTCACCAACCAACAAATGTACAGGATCTGCAGGCCCGGCTGTAACATCTGTGGTAAATGTACTGCAGGATACCATACAGAACCTGTATACCTCCATGTCCTGCCGTATCTCATCTTGTATCCAGGCTACAGGCCCGGCTGTAACATCTGTGGTAAATGTACTGCAGGATACCATACAGATCCTGTATACCTCCATGTCCCCCCCCCCCCCTCCCCCCCCCCCCCCCCCCCCCCCTTGGCCCCCCCCCCCCCGCCTCCATGCCGGCCGTATCTCATCTTGTATCCAGGCTAGAGGCCCGGCTGTAACATCTGTGGTAAATGTACTGCAGGATACCATACAGAACCTGTATACCTCCATGTCCTGCCGTATCTCATCTTGTATCCAGACTACAGGCCCAGCTGTAACATCTGTGGTAAATGTACTGCAGGATACCATACAGAACCTGTATACCTCCATGTCCTGCCGTATCTCATCTTGTATCCAGACTACAGGCCCAGCTGTAACATCTGTGGTAAATGTACTGCAGGATACCATACAGATCCTGTATACCTCCATGTCCTGCCGTATCTCATCTTGTATCCAGGCTACAGGCCCGGCTGTAACATCTGTGGTAAATGTACTGCAGGATACCATACAGAACCTGTATACCTCCATGTCCTGCCGTATCTCATCTTGTATCCAGACTACAGGCCCAGCTGTAACATCTGTGGTAAATGTACTGCAGGATACCATACAGATCCTGTATACCTCCATGTCCTGCCGTATCTCATCTTGTATCCAGACTATAGGCCCAGCTGTAACATCTGTGGTAAATGTACTGCAGGATACCATACAGAACCTGTATACCTCCATGTCCGGCCGTATCTCATCTTGTATCCAGGCTAGAGGCCCGGCTGTAACATCTGTGGTAAATGTACTGCAGGATACCATACAGAACCTGTATACCTCCATGTCCTGCCGTATCTCATCTTGTATCCAGACTACAGGCCCAGCTGTAACATCTGTGGTAAATGTACTGCAGGATACCATACAGATCCTGTATACCTCCATGTCCTGCCGTATCTCATCTTGTATCCAGACTACAGGCCCAGCTGTAACATCTGTGGTAAATGTACTGCAGGATACCATACAGAACCTGTATACCTCCATGTCCTGCAGTATCTCATCTTGTATGCAGGCTACAGGACCAGCTGTAACATCTGTGGTAAACGTACTGCAGGATACCATACAGATCCTGTATACCTCCATGTCCTGCTGTATCTCATCTTGTATCCAGGCTACAGGCCCAGCTGTAACATCTGTGGTAAATGTACTGCAGGATACCATACAGAACCTGTATACCTCCATGTCCTGCCGTATCTCATCTTGTATGCAGGCTACAGGATCAGCTGTAACATCTGTGGTAAACGTACTGCAGGATACCATACAGATCCTGTATACCTCCATGTCCTGCTGTATCTCATCTTGTATCCAGGCTACAGGCCCAGCTGTAACATCTGTGGTAAATGTACTGCAGGATACCATACAGAACCTGTATACCTCCATGTCCTGCTGTATCTCATCTTGTATCCAGACTACAGGTCCAGCTGTAACATCTGTGGTAAATGTACTGCAGGATACCATACAGAGCCTGTATACCTCCATGTCCTGCCGTATCTCATCTTGTATCCAGGCTACAGGCCCAGCTGTAACATCTGTGGTAAATGTACTGCAGGATACCATACAGAACCTGTATACCTCCATGTCCTGCCGTATCTCATCTTGTATCCAGGCTACAGGCCCAGCTGTAACATCTGTGGTAAATGTACTGCAGGATACCATACAGACATGTAGAGGGGTATACGGATACAGTGGGGAAAAAAAGTATTTAGTCAGCGACCAATTGTGCAAGTTCTCCCACTTATAAAGATGAGGCCGGCCTGTAATTGTCATCATAGGTAGACCTCAACTATGAGAGACAAAATGAGAAAACTAATCCAGAAAATCACATTGTCTGATTTTTAAAGAATTTATTTGCAAATTATGGTGGAAAATAAGTATTTGGTTAATAACAAAAGTTCATCTCAATCCTTTGTTCTATCTCCTTTGTTGGCAATGACAGAGGTGAAACGTTTCCTGTAAGTCTTCACAAGGTTGGCACACACTGTTGCTGGTATGTTGGCCCATTCCTCCATGCAGATCTCCTCTAGAGCAGGGATGTTTTGGGGCTGTCGCTGGGGAACACGGACTTTCAACTCCCTCCAAAGGTTTTCTATGGGGCTGAGATCTGGAGACTGGCTAGGCCACTCCAGGACCTTGAAATGCTTCTTACGAAGCCGCTCCTTCGTTGTCCTGGCGGTGTGCTTGGGATCATTGTCATGCTGAAAGACCCAGCCACGTTTCATCTTCAATGCCCTTGCTGATGGAAGGAGGTTTGCACTCACAATCTCACCATACATGGCCCCATTCATTCTTTCATGTACACGTATCAGTCGTCCTGGTCCCTTTGCAGAGAAACAGCCCCATACATGATGTTGCCCCCCCATGCCTCACAGTAGGTATGGTGTTCTTTGGATGCAACTCAGCATTCACTCTCCTCCAAACACCACGAGTTGTGTTTCTACCAAACAGTTCTACTTTGGTTTCATCTGACCATATGACATTCTCCCAATACTCTTCTGGAACATCCAAATGCTCTCTAGCAAACTTCAGACGGGCCCGGATATGTACTGGCTTAAGCAGGGGGACACGTCTGGCACTGCAGGATCTGAGTCCCTGGCGGCGTAGTGTGTTACTGACGGTAGCCTTTGTTACGTTAGTCCCAGCTTTCTGCAGGTCTCTCACTAGGTCCCCCCGTGGGGTTCTGGGATTTTTGCCCCGTTCTTGTGATCATTTTGACCCCACGGGGTGAGATCTTGCGTGGAGCCCCTGATGGAGGGAGATTATCAGTGGTCTTGTATGTCTTCCATTTTCTAATTATTGCTCCCACAGGTGATTTCTTCCCACCAAGCTGCTTGCCTATTGCAGATTCAGTCTTCCCAGCCTGGTGCAGGGCTACCATTTTGTTTCTGGTCCTTCCACAGCTCTTTGGTCTTCACCATAGTGGAGTTTGGAGTGTGACTGAGGTTGTGGACAGGAGTCTTTTATACTGATAACAATGTCACACAGGAGCCATTACTACAGGTAATGAGTGGAGGACAGAGGAGCCTCTTAAAGGAGAAGTTACAGGTCTGGGAGAGACAGAAATCTTGCTTGTTTGTAGATGACCAAATACTTATTTTCCACCATAATTTGCAAATAAATTCTTACAAAATCAGACAATGTGATTTTCTGGATTAGTTTTCTCATTTTGTCTCTCATAGTTGAGGTCTACCTATGATGACAATTACAGGCCGGCCTCATCTTTATAAGTGGGAGAACTTGCACAATTGGTCGCTGACTAAATACTTTTTCCCCACTGTATGTATTGGAGTATATAGACACGCAGTGGAGTATACAGACACGTATTGGGGTATACAGACACGCAGTGGAGTATACAGACACGTATTGGGGTATATAGACACGCAGTGGGGTATACAGATACATAGTGAGGTATATAGACAGGCGGTGGAGTATACAGACACGTATTGGGGTATATAGACAGGCGGTGGGGTATACAGACACGTATTGGGGTATACAGACACGTATTGGGGTATATAGACACGCAGTGGAGTATACAGGACACGCAGTGGAGTATACAGACACGTATTGGGGTATATAGACACGCAGTGGAGTATGGGTAGCGGGTTACAGACACGCAGTGGAGTATACAGACACGTATTGGGGTATATAGACACGCAGTGGAGTATACAGACACGTATTGGGGTATATAGACACGCAGTGGAGTATACAGACACGTATTGGGGTATATAGACACGCAGTGGGGTATATAGACACGCAGTGGGGTATACAGATACATAGTGAGGTATATAGACAGGCGGTGGAGTATACAGACACGTATTGGGGTATATAGACAGGCAGTGGAGTATACAGACACGTATTGGGGTATATAGACAGGCGGTGGGGTATACAGACACGTATTGGGGTATATAGACACACAGTGGGGTATACAGACACGCAGTGGAGTATACAGACACGTATTGGGGTATATAGACACGCAGTGGAGTATACAGACACGTATTGGGGTATATAGACACGTATTGGGGTATATAGACACGCAGTGGAGTATACAGACACGTATTGGGGTATATAGACACACAGTGGGGTATACAGACACGCAGTGGAGTATACAGACACGTATTGGGGTATATAGACACGCAGTGGAGTATACAGACACGTATTGGGGTATATAGACACGCAGTGGGGTATACAGACACGCAGTGGAGTATACAGACACGTATTGGGGTATATAGACACGTATTGGGGTATATAGACACGCAGTGGAGTATACAGACACGTATTGGGGTATATAGACACGCAGTGGAGTATACAGACACGTATTGGGGTATATAGACACGCAGTGGGGGGGTATACAGACACGCAGTGGAGTATACAGACACGTATTGGGGTATATAGACACGCAGTGGAGTATACAGACACGCAGTGGAGTATACAGACACGCAGTGGAGTATACAGACACGTATTGGGGTATACAGACACGCAGTGGAGTATACAGACACGCAGTGGAGTATACAGACACGCAGTGGAGTATACAGACACGTATTGGGGTATACAGACACGCAGTGGAGTATACAGACACGTATTGGGGTATATAGACACGCAGTGGAGTATACAGACACGTATTGGGGTATATAGACACGCAGTGGAGTATACAGACACGTATTGGGGTATATAGACACGCAGTGGAGTATACAGACACGTATTGGGGTATACAGACACGTATTGGGGTATACAGACACGTATTGGGGTATATAGACACGCAGTGGAGTATACAGACACGTATTGGGGTATACAGACACGTATTGGGGTATATAGACACGCAGTGGAGTATACAGACACGCAGTGGAGTATACAGACACGTATTGGGGTATATAGACACGCAGTGGAGTATACAGACACGTATTGGGGTATATAGACACGCAGTGGAGTATACAGACACGTATTGGGGTATATAGACACGCAGTGGAGTATACAGACACGTATTGGGGTATATAGACACGCAGTGGAGTATACAGACACGTATTGGGGTATACAGACACGTATTGGGGTATACAGACACGTATTGGGGTATATAGACACGCAGTGGAGTATACAGACACGTATTGGGGTATATAGACACGCAGTGGGGTATACAGACACGTATTGGGGTATACAGACACGTATTGGGGTATATAGACACGCAGTAGGGGAGTATACAGACACGTATTGGGGTATACAGACACGTATTGGGGTATACAGACACGTATTGGGGTATATAGACACGCAGTGGAGTATACAGACACGTATTGGGGTATACAGACACGTATTGGGGTATATAGACACGCAGTGGAGTATACAGACACGTATTGGGGTATACAGACACGTATTGGGGTATACAGACACGTATTGGGGTATATAGACACGCAGTGGAGTATACAGACACGTATTGGGGTTAGCCGTTTGGGGTATACAGACACGTATTGGGGTATACAGACACGTATTGGGGTATATAGACACGCAGTGGAGTATACAGACACGTATTGGGGTATACACGGTCACTCTCTGCGGTTTCCTGGTGTTCTGGCGCCCTCTGGTGTACACACTGCTATAGTGCGGGCTCAGTTACTGCCCCCGGCTCTGACACCCCTCCTCATCTCCACCTGTTGGTTGTCGCCGCCATGTTTCCTTCTTCACCATCTCTTCTTGCTGTCAGTGAATGGGGCTTCCTTTGCTTATATCAGGTCTGACCTAACCACACAGCTGAGGGTCTGTTACTACGTGCTAGTGATCTCTACATACCGCTAATACCTATCTCTATGTGGCCCCTATCTGCCCTCACAGGGGGCCCTCATTTTATTTACGTTCGGTCGTGCGCACATTTCCGCGCTCAGTTTCGGTGACGCGTCGCCATGGCAACCGGTGCGCACTGATTGGTCAATCTCGCGAACGAACTCCGCCCACAGTTGTAAAGTGAGGCAGAGACGGGAGTCGTGCTGCTCGTGGTGAGGTGAGAGGAATGTCCCGGGCCGGCTCCTGTACCGGGGGTGTCCGGAGCTGGTATACCGTGTGCTTGTGATGTCATACCCCGCGACACGTGACGTCATATACTATGGCACTTAGTTATGTGTCTAGTGAGGTCACTGATGAGGCTTTTAGGGATTAGTGGTGGGGGGGAGGAGAGGCCGCGGCGTGTATTGTAGGGGGGGGGAGGAGAGGCCGCGCCGTGTATTGTAGGGGGGGGGGAGGAGAGGCCGCGCCGTGTATTGTAGGGGGGGGGGGGAGGAGAGGCCGCGCCGTGTATTGTAGGGGGGGGGGGGGGGGAGGAGGCCGCGCCGTGTATTGTAGGGGGGGGGGGGGAGAGGCCGCGCCGTGTATTGTAGGGGGGGGAGGAGAGGCCGCGCCGTGTATTGTAGGGGGGGGGGGAGAGGCCGCGCCGTGTATTGTAGGGGGGAGGGAGGAGGCCGCGCCGTGTATTGTAGGGGGGGGGGGGGGAGAGGCCGCGCCGTGTATTGTAGGGGGGGGGAGGAGAGGCCGCGCCGTGTATTGTAGGGGGGGGGGAGGAGAGGCCGCGCCGTGTATTGTAGGGGGGGGGGAGGAGAGGCCGCGCCGTGTATTGTAGGGGGGGGGGAGGGAGAGGCCGCGCCGTGTATTGTAGGGGGGGGAGGAGAGGCCGCGCCGTGTATTGTAGGGGGGGGGGAGGAGGCCGCGCCGTGTATTGTAGGGGGGGGGGGAGGAGGCCGCGCCGTGTATTGTAGGGGGGGGGGGAGGAGAGGCCGCGCCGTGTATTGTAGGGGGGGGGAGGCGCGGTTGTGGGGGGGAGGAGAGGCCGCGCCGTGTATTGTAGGGGGGGGGGAGGAGAGGCCGCGCCGTGTATTGTAGGGGGGGGGGAGGGAGGCCGCGCCGTGTATTGTAGGGGGGGGGGGGGAGAGGCCGCGCCGTGTATTGTAGGGGGGGGGGAGAGGCCGCGCCGTGTATTGTAGGGGGGGGGGAGGAGAGGCCGCGCCGTGTATTGTAGGGGGGGGGGAGGAGAGGCCGCGCCGTGTATTGTAGGGGGGGGGGGGGAGAGGGCCGCGCCGTGTATTGTAGGGGGGGGGGGGAGAGGCCGCGCCGTGTATTGTAGGGGGAGGGGGGGAGGGAGGCCGCGCCGTGTATTGTAGGGGGGGGGGGGAGAGGCCGCGCCGTGTATTGTAGGGGGGGGGGAGGCCGCGCCGTGTTTGTGGGGGGGGGGAGGCCGCGCCGTGTATTGTAGGGGGGGGAGAGGGCCGCGCCGTGTATTGTAGGGGGGGGGGAGAGGCCGCGCCGTGTATTGTAGGGGGGGGGGAGAGGCCGCGCCGTGTATTGTAGGGGGGGGGGAGAGGCCGCGCCGTGTATTGTAGGGGGGGGAGGGAGAGGCCGCGCCGTGTATTGTAGGGGGGGGGGGGGAGAGGCCGCGCCGTGTATTGTGGGGGGGGGGGGGGGGGGGCCGCGCCGTGTATTGTAGGGGGGGGGGGAGGAGAGGCCGCGCCGTGTATTGTAGGGGGGGGGGGGAGAGGCCGCGCCGTGTATTGTAGGGGGGGAGGAGAGGCCGCGCCGTGTATTGTAGGGGGGGAGGAGGAGGCCGCGCCGTGTATTGTAGGGGGGGGGGAGGAGAGGCCGCGCCGTGTATTGTAGGGGGGGGGAGGAGAGGCGCGCGCCGTGTATTGTAGGGGGGGGAGGAGGGGAGGCCGCGCCGTGTATTGTAGGGGGGGAGGAGAGGCCGCGCCGTGTATTGTAGGGGGGGGGGGGAGGAGAGGCCGCGCCGTGTATTGTAGGGGGGAGGAGGAGAGGCCGCGCCGTGTATTGTAGGGGGGGGGGGGGGAGGAGGCCGCGCCGTGTATTGTAGGGGGGGGGGGGGAGGAGGCCGCGCCGTGTATTGTAGGGGGGGGAGGGAGGAGGCCGCGCCGTGTATTGTAGGGGGGGGGGGGGGCGGGGGCCGTGTATTGTGGGGGGGGGAGGAGAGGCCGCGCCGTGTATTGTAGGGGGGGGGGAGAGGCCGCGCCGTGTATTGTAGGGGGGGGGAGGAGAGGCCGCGCCGTGTATTGTAGGGGGGGGGAGGAGAGGCCGCGCCGTGTATTGTAGGGGGGGGGGAGGAGAGGCCGCGCCGTGTATTGTAGGGGGGGGGGAGGAGGGCCGCGCCGTGTATTGTAGGGGGGGGGGAGAGGCCGCGCCGTGTATTGTAGGGGGGGGAGGGGCCGCGCCGTGTATTGTAGGGGGGGGGGGAGGGGGGCCGCGCCGTGTATTGTAGGGGGGGGAGAGGCCGCGCCGTGTATTGTAGGGGGGGGAGGAGAGGCCGCGCCGTGTATTGTAGGGGGGGGGGAGAGGCCGCGCCGTGTATTGTAGGGGGGGAGGAGAGGCCGCGCCGTGTATTGTAGGGGGGGGAGAGGCCGCGCCGTGTATTGTAGGGGGGGGAGGAGAGGCCGCGCCGTGTATTGTAGGGGGGGGAGGAGAGGCCGCGCCGTGTATTGTAGGGGGGGGGGAGAGGGGGGGGGGCGCCGTGTATTGTAGGGGGGGGGAGGGGGCCGCGCCGTGTATTGGGGGGGGGGGAGGAGAGGCCGCGCCGTGTATTGTAGGGGGGGGGAGAGGCCGCGCCGTGTATTGTAGGGGGGGGGAGGAGAGGCCGCGCCGTGTATTGGGGGGGGGGAGGCCGCGCCGTGTATTGTAGGGGGGGGGGAGAGGCCGCGCCGTGTATTGTGGGGGGGGGAGGAGAGGCCGCGCCGTGTATTGTAGGGGGGGAGGGGGCCGCGTGTGGGGGGGAGGAGGGCCGCGCCGTGTATTGTAGGGGGGGGGGAGGGGGGAGGCCGCGCCGTGTATTGTGGGGGGGGAGAGGCCGCGCGCCGTGTATTGTAGGGGGGGGGAGGAGAGGCCGCGCCGTGTATTGTAGGGGGGGGGGGGGAGAGGCCGCGCCGTGTATTGTAGGGGGGGAGGAGAGGCCGCGCCGTGTATTGTAGGGGGGGGGGGGGAGGAGGCCGCGCCGTGTATTGTAGGGGGGGGGGGGGAGGGCCGCGCCGTGTATTGTGGGGGGGGGGAGGAGGCCGCGCCGTGTATTGTAGGGGGGGGGGGGAGGCCGCGCCGTGTATTGTGGGGGGGGGGGGGGGAGGCCGCGCCGTGTATTGTAGGGGGGGGGGGAGGAGGCCGCGCCGTGTATTGTAGGGGGAGGGAGGGAGGCCGCGCCGTGTATTGTAGGGGGGGGAGGAGGCCGCGCCGTGTATTGTAGGGGGGGAGGAGAGGCCGCGCCGTGTATTGTAGGGGGGGGGGGGGAGGAGGGCCGCGCCGTGTATTGTGGGGGGGGGGGAGAGGCCGCGCCGTGTATTGTAGGGGGGGGGGGCGCAGGCCGTGTATTGTAGGGGGGGGCGCAGGCCGTGTATTGTAGGGGGGGGGGGGCAGGCCGTGTATTGTGGGGGGGGGGGCGCAGGCCGTGTATTGTGGGGGGGGGCAGGCCGTGTTGTGGTCCTGTAGGGGGGGTGCGGCGGTTGTGTTGTAGTATTTTTGGGGGGGAGTACGGAATGGGCCGTGTATAATAGTACACTTCCCCTTTAAGAGAGCAGCTCTTAGATGGGACCGTCCCTTTAATCCGCTGTTTAGCAGATACACCTAGTATTGTGCTGCGATCCCCAGGACTACAGCACTCATCATCCTCAGGTAATGCCTATCTTTCCTCTCCACAGACCATGGCTGAGCAGATGTCTCATGAGCGCCCCCCAGTCATCGCCGCCAGCTGGCTCTTCGCCCACCCCCGTGGCCCCAACGATATCTACGTTAACACAAAGACTGATTTCCGAGCCCAGCTGTCTCGGTGTCGCCGCCTCCTGGAGAGCGGGGGGCAGAAGGAGCTGAGGGTGCACGGACTGGGCCTAGCCATTGGCCGCGCCATTAACCTGGCCTTACAGCTGCAGCTCGCCATGCCTGACAGCCTCCTGCTGTCCGCCAGCACCTCCACCGTGGAGCTGACCGATGACATGGAGGTCGAGGGAGGAGAGGACGGAGAGCCCGGCACCCGCAACAGGAACAACTCTGCTATTCACATCCGAGTGTACCGGGCCCATGAGGAGTGAGCCTGCCGGGGACTGACTACAGTGCCAAGGGACCCGAAATACTGTGCTGGGACTGAGCTAGCGGGACATTGTGACTCCAGTCCCATCCAGAGCTGCAGTTATTAGTCTACACTAGTCACCTCCAGAGCTGTATACAAATACTTTGTACTACGCCATCTCTATATGGTGTGCGGTTTACACTACCTCTCCCATGATGCTTTGCAGCAGAGCATTCTTGTCCTGGACTGAACCAGTCAGGAAAGTTAAATCCTGGATTCTTTAGGATTGCAAAGTATTGGCTGTGACTGGAGTAGAAGGGGCGGGTATAATGTGTCTGTGCTGTGACATCACCTGTGACTTGTGACGTCATCCTATAATAAATGTGTGAGGCAATGGCTCCTGTGTGCTGACGTGTCTGGGGTTATTCACATACACACCACTGTGGGGCGCTCCTGCCCTGCTCAGCCCCAAACCCATGTAACATAGACAGGGCTGGTGGGTCACATGACATTTCCCAAAATGCAAATCACTAAAGGGAGTGGTCAGTGACAGCAGAATATAAAGAGGGCGGAGCCTGATACAGAGGCGTACTGATATTATAGGAGGGGCAATATTACATGCGGGGGACGCTCTGCTGTGGCTTAGTGTCACTACTGGTGTGTTCTAGGATATATCAGTGATGTCAGTAACAGGGGGCGGAGCTGTGACAACCTCAGACATGATATATACAGCTGGTTGTCAGTAGTAATAGATGAATAGCTGTACTGTAGTATAAGGTGTGCGGATCTCATGTCTGATCACATGTCATTATATCAGTGATGTCAGTAACAGGGGCGGGGCTGTGACAACCTCTCACACATGATATATACAGCTGGGTGTCAGTAGTAATAGATGAATAGCTGTACTGTAGTATAAGGTGTGCGGATCTCATGTCTGATCATATGTCATTATATCAGTGATGTCAGTAACAGGAGGCGGGGCTGTGACAACCTCTCACACATGATATATACAGCTGGTTGTCAGTAGTAATAGATGAATAGCTGTACTGTAGTATAAGGTGTGCGGATCTCATGTCATTATATCAGTGATGTCAGTAACAGGGGGCGGGGCTGTGACAACTTCTCACACATGATATATACAGCAGGTTGTCAGTAGTAATAGATGAATAGCTGTACTGTAGTATAAGGTGTGCAGATCTCATGTCTGATCACATGTCATTATATCAGTGATGTCAGTAACAGGGGGCGGGGCTGTGACAACCTCTCACACATGATATATACAGCTGGGTGTCAGTAGTAATAGATGAATAGCTGTACTGTAGTATAAGGTGTGCGGATCTCATGTCTGATCACATGTCATTATATTATATCAGTGATGTCAGTAACAGGAGGCGGGGCTGTGACAACCTCTCAGACATGATATATACAGCTGGTTGTCACTAGTAATAGATGAATAGCTGTACTGTAGTATAAGGTGTGCGGATCTCATGTCTGATCACATGTCATTATATCAGTGATGTCAGTAACGGGGCGGGGCTGTGACAACCTCTCAGACATGATATATACAGCTGGGTGTCAGTAGTAATAGATGAATAGCTGTACTGTAGTATAAGGTGTGCGGATCTCATGTCTGATCACATGTCATTATATTATATCAGTGATGTCAGTAACAGGGGGCGGAGCTGTGACAACCTCTCACACATGATATATATAGCTGGTTGTCAGTAGTAATAGATGAATAGCTGTACTGTAGTATAAGGTGCGGATCTCATGTCTGATCACATGTCATTATATCAGTGATGTCAGTAACAGGGGGCGGGGCTGTGACAACCTCTCAGACATGATATATACAGCTGGGTGTCAGTAGTAATAGATGAATAGCTGTACTGTAGTATAAGGTGTGCGGATCTCATGTCATATCAGTGATGTCAGTAACAGGGGGCGGGGCTGTGACAACCTCTCACACATGATCACCTGGGTGGATTCTCCTATTGGCTTTACCAGTACAGCTGCACACAGATCATACAGAGCAGTAGACATGTCAGGCTATATGCTGGGAGTTGTAGTGCTGCAGTTGGTTACTTAGGGTTCAGCATCTCCAATGTCAATCAATACATGTGGGCGGAGCCGCTTTCCCAACCGTCAACAACCTTCACCTGTACTAGCCCCCGCCCACTACCTCCCCGCAGAGCTTTCGCTCCCCACTTCCGGTATGGGCAGGCTGCACCGGAAGCCGCCGCTGTATGCTGTGCTGTGTGAGGAGACGGCAGGGCCGCCAGTCCGCGCCATCACTAGCCCTGGCCTGTGCCTGCTTCTCGGCGTCAATGTGGTTACAACATATGTCAATAAAGTTACTTTTAAAAAAATGTTCTTCCATCGCACAGATTGGCCGGATGATTAGCCACGTGAGGATTGAGGGCGTGGCCTAGTTTGATGGACTGCCGCTCGGTGGGTGGGCGTGACCACTGTGTCACGTGATCCCCTCCTCACGGCGCGGCCGCCATCTTGTTTTGGGATCCTCCGCACACGGAGGAGGGTGCGTGACGTGTCGTGACGTAACGAAGACTATCGCGACCGAGGCGACAGGAATTCAACTCCTGAGGAGGGAGAGAGTGAGCGCGGCCCCTCCGGGAGTCAACGGCCCGACCGCCCGACGGAGTACGCGGCCCGGGGCCTAGTAGTGAGCTCCTGTCTCCTCCCCTCCTCGTATCTAGAGGCGAGCGCTGAGGAGAGGGCCCCTGATAGAGCGGGCCCGGGGCCTACCACAGGCGCGGTATCCACGGGCTGAGGAGGGCCTGGGGCCTACAGGGGACCCGACACATCTAGAGGGGGCAGTAGAGCGCTGTGTACACAGGCCTGGGGCCTACAGGGCACCCTGTACATATACAGGCCCACAGAGGACAGCCCCTATAGACATTACAGCAGTATATACACAAGGCACCCTATATAGACTGGTCACAGCAGTATATACACAGGCCTGGGGCCTACAGGGCACTCTATATATACTTGTCACAGCCCCTGTAGACATTACAGCAGTATATACACAGGCCTGGGGCCTACAGGGCACTCTATATATACTTGTCACAGCCCCTATAGACATTACAGCAGTATATACACAGGCCTGGGGCCTACAGGGCACTCTATATATACTTGTCACAGCCCCTATAGACATTACAGCAGTATATACACAGGCCTGGGGCCTACAGGGCACGCTATATATACTTGTCACAGCCCCTATAGACATTACAGCAGTATATACACACGTCTGAGGCCTATAGAGTGTGCTATATACACAGTCCAGGGACTCTACATATAGATCTAGAGAGGGCAAGCACTATAGGCACAGGTTCAGTGTATACACAGGCGGTATATAGGTGACCTGAGTACACCCAGCTGCCATTGGGGTGCTCGCTCCTGGTCTGGCGTGCTATGTGCGGCTCTCCTGCCATACAGCTGTATACCGCCAGGCCAGTATATATTGTATAGAGAGAGGGTCGGGGGACATTTCTGACTAGATGCTCCACACCAGTCTTCTCCACCAGGTACATGTTTACATTGATTAGAGGGGTCAGCCATAGAGTCAGGGGGCAGTATAATCAGCGGTAGTGCTCTCTAGGACAGTATATACTATAGTAGCAGACCTATATACACATCTGTATAGACCCTGGCCCACACAATCACTCCTTAGAGTTCATGCTGCAAGAAGAGGACTGATCGGACAGTAGCGTCCGCTGGGGCGTCCACCAGGAGCGCAGGCGCCACAGACGCACCACGCGGTCAGAAACCCACCAAGGGCTGCACACTACCGAGACCACAGGGCATCCTGGTGGAAGGCAAGTGTCCACGTGTGTGATGGATGGTGTCATGTGGGGGTGTGACATTGTATCAGTCGTGTGTGCTGTGTGTTACATTGTATCAGTCCTGATATGTTATTGGCGGCTGCACTATGATCTGGTGGTGTTACTGCTGTTGTGCTTAATAAAGTTTGTTGATGTTACTTTCCCTTATTGTTGAGGGGTGTCCTGTATGGGACATAGACGTGCGATGAGTCAGTGACGTTGTACACTCAGGGCTTTTACTTAGGCATCAGATGTTATAGTATATATATCATACAGCTGACAGACGACTCAATCAATGCTTTAGGGCAACTGCAATGTTCTAACCTTGTAGATCCTGAGCTACATCCTGTATTATACTCCAGAGCTGCGCTCACTATTCTGCTGGTACAGTCACTGTGTACATACAATACATTACTTATCCTGTATTATACTCCAGAGCTGCGCTCTCTATTCTGCTGGTGCAGTCACTGTGTACATACATTACATTACTTATCCTGTACTGATCCTGAGTTATATCCTGTATTATACTCCAGAGCTGCACTCACTATTCTGCTGGTACAGTCACTGTGTACATACAATACATTACTTATCCTGTATTATACTCCAGAGCTGCGCTCACTATTCTGCTGGTACAGTCACTGTGTACATACATTACATTACTTATCCTGTACTGATCCTGAGTTACATCCTGTATTATACTCCAGAGCTGCGCTCACTATTCTGCTGGTACAGTCACTGTGTACATACATTACATTACTTATCTTGTACTGACCCTGAGTTACATCCTGTATTATACTCCAGAGCTGCACTCACTATTCTGCTGGTACAGTCACTGTGTACATACATTACATTACTTATCCTGTATTATACTCCAGAGCTGCACTCACTATTCTGCTGGTACAGTCACTGTGTACATACATTACATTACTTATCCTGTATTATACTCCAGAGCTGCACTCACTATTCTGCTGGTACAGTCACTGTGTACATACATTACATTACTTATCTTGTACTGATCCTGAGTTACATCCTGTATTATACTCCAGAGCTGCGCTCACTATTCTGCTGGTACAGTCACTGTGTACATACATTACATTACTTATCCTGTATTATACTCCAGAGCTGCACTCACTATTCTGCTGGTACAGTCACTGTGTACATACATTACATTACGGGGTGGTTATTATCCTGTATTATACTCCAGAGCTGCACTCACTATTCTGCTGGTGCAGTCACTGTGTACATACATTACATTACTTATCCTGTATTATACTCCAGAGCTGCACTCACTATTCTGCTGGTGCAGTCACTGTGTACATACATTACATTACTTATCCTGTACTGATCCTGAGTTATATCCTGTATTATACTCCAGAGCTGCGCTCACTATTCTGCTGGTGCAGTCACTGTGTACATACATTACATTACTTATCCTGTATTATACTCCAGAGCTGCACTCACTATTCTGCTGGTGCAGTCACTGTGTACATACATTACATTACTTATCCTGTACTGATCCTGAGTTATATCCTGTATTATACTCCAGAGCTGCACTCACTATTCTGCTGGTGCAGTCACTGTGTACATACATTACATTACTTATCCTGTATTATACTCCAGAGCTGCGCTCACTATTCTGCTGGTACAGTCACTGTGTACATACATTACATTACTTATCCTGTACTGATCCTGAGTTACATCCTGTATTATACTCCAGAGCTGCACTCACTATTCTGCTGGTACAGTCACTGTGTACATACATTACATTACTTATCCTGTACTGATCCTGAGTTACATCCTGTATTATACTCCAGAGCTGCACTCACTATTCTGCTGGTGCAGTCACTGTGTACATACATTACATTACTTATCCTGTACTGATCCTGAGTTATATCCTGTATTATACTCCAGAGCTGCGCTCACTATTCTGCTGGTACAGTCTCTGTGTACATACATTACATTACTTATCCTGTACTGATCCTGAGTTATATCCTGTATTATACTCCAGAGCTGCGCTCACTATTCTGCTGGTACAGTCTCTGTGTACATACATTACATTACTTATCCTGTATTATACTCCAGAGCTGCGCTCACTATTCTGCTGGTGCAGTCACTGTGTACATACATTACATTACTTATCCTGTATTATACTCCAGAGCTGCACTCACTATTCTGCTGGTACAGTCACTGTGTACATACATTACATTACTTATCCTGTATTATACTCCAGAGCTGCACTCACTATTCTGCTGGTGCAGTCACTGTGTACATACATTACATTACTTATCCTGTATTATACTCCAGAGCTGCACTCACTATTCTGCTGGTGCAGTCACTGTGTACATACATTACATTACTTATCCTGTATTATACTCCAGAGCTGCGCTCACTATTCTGCTGGTACAGTCACTGTGTACATACATTACATTACTTATCCTGTACTGATCCTGAGTTACATCCTGTATTATACTCCAGAGCTGCACTCACTATTCTGCTGGTGCAGTCACTGTGTACATACATTACATTACTTATCCTGTATTATACTCCAGAGCTGCACTCACTATTCTGCTGGTGCAGTCACTGTGTACATACATTACATTACTTATCCTGTACTGATCCTGAGTTATATCCTGTATTATACTCCAGAGCTGCGCTCACTATTCTGCTGGTACAGTCTCTGTGTACATACATTACATTACTTATCCTGTACTGATCCTGAGTTATATCCTGTATTATACTCCAGAGCTGCGCTCACTATTCTGCTGGTACAGTCTCTGTGTACATACATTACATTACTTATCCTGTATTATACTCCAGAGCTGCGCTCACTATTCTGCTGGTGCAGTCACTGTGTACATACATTACATTACTTATCCTGTATTATACTCCAGAGCTGCACTCACTATTCTGCTGGTACAGTCACTGTGTACATACATTACATTACTTATCCTGTATTATACTCCAGAGCTGCACTCACTATTCTGCTGGTGCAGTCACTGTGTACATACATTACATTACTTATCCTGTACTGATCCTGAGTTACATCCTGTATTATACTCCAGAGCTGCGCTCACTATTCTGCTGGTACAGTCACTGTGTACATACATTACATTACTTATCCTGTATTATACTCCAGAGCTGCACTCACTATTCTGCTGGTGCAGTCACTGTGTACATACATTACATTACTTATCCTGTACTGATCCTGGTTA
The DNA here is from genome assembly GCA_947044405.1 of Leptodactylus fallax. Lineage (NCBI taxonomy): Eukaryota > Metazoa > Chordata > Amphibia > Anura > Leptodactylidae > Leptodactylus > Leptodactylus fallax. The sequence continues at coordinate 192,200 of CAMRHE010001029.1, read as the reverse complement.
CTCCTGTATTATACTCCAGAGCTGCACTCACTATTCTGCTGGTGCAGTCACTGTGTACATACATTACATTACTTATCCTGTATTATACTCCAGAGCTGCACTCACTATTCTGCTGGTACAGTCACTGTGTACATACATTACATTACTTATCCTGTATTATACTCCAGAGCTGCACTCACTATTCTGCTGGTGCAGAGCTGACATCTCCTGCTTGTTCTGGTGATTTGCATTCTGGGAGTTTCTATCCTTACTGCAGATCTTGTAGTGACAATCCCTCTTACTCAGCTGTACTGTTGTGGATGTTTTATCCTCCAGCTTGCTGACTGTTTCTAGTGACAGTTTCTGGTCTCTGCTCTTCACGTCTTTGGTGTTGACAGTTTTGGGGTCCCTGTAAGAAGAGATGTGATGTCATCAGCACAGTGCTATAGTTTGGGGTTGGCAGGCAGTTGTCAGCTGTACATTTGATTGGGTTAGTTGTCACATTTCCTTCCAGTTTGTGTCTTCATGTCTGTGTGGCCTGGGCTGTGTCCGCTGAAATCAGACACCGCCCGTGCCCTCACTTGTAATAATGGGATCATTAACCCTTGTGCTGCTTGTGATCAGTAGACTAACCCCTTTCTCAGAGCCATCTTTAATGAGTCCTCCCTTTGCAGTGGGTGCTCCTCTATACACACTGCTCTGATGGTCCTCTCCACTGCTCCCCCTGCAGGTAGGGGTGTAAGATAGTGTATAGTGTCCTCCATGTGTACACCGCGCTCCCCTCACTCACGCTCGCTCTCTCTCACCAGGTCCGGTCGGCAGTTTCATCCCATGAACAGAGATCGCTGACGGAGCATTCCAGACACAGGTGCGTGTATAGTGGGCGGAGCCTCACACCTGCTTCATAGGGGCCCAAGTGTATGTATGGCAGGTGGAGCCTGGCACCACTCGTATACCAGACTACATTATGTAAGGTCATATGCCCTGTATATATATGGTGGGTGGAGTCTATCACCAGCCGTATGTGTATAATGGGGGGGCCGGTTGAATGTCCACCTTGCGTGGCGGGGGGCACGGACTTAAGAATGTCCAAATACCTTGTACATACTGCTGTGACTACTGCTCCCATCTGACACTCGGCATTGTACATTACACCCCTCCATCAGACACTCGGCATTGTACATTACACCTCTCCATCTGACACTCGGCATTGTACCTTACACCCCTCCATCTGACATGGTTGTACATTACACCCCTCCATCTGGCACTCGGCATTGTACATTACACCCCTCCATCTGACACTCGGCATTGTACATTACACCTCTCCATCTGACACTTGGCATTGTACATTACACCCCTCCATCTGGCACTCGGCATTGTACATTACACCCCTCCATCTGACACTCGGCATTGTACATTACACCTCTCCATCTGACACTTGGCATTGTACATTACACCCCTCCATCTGGCACTCGGCATTGTACATTACACCCCTCCATCTGACACTCGGCATTGTACATTACACCTCTCCATCTGACACTTGGCATTGTACATTACACCCCTCCATCTGACACTCGGCATTGTACATTACACCTCTCCATCTGACACTCGGCATTGTACATTACACCCCTCCATCTGACACTCGGCATTGTACATTACACCCCTCCATCTGACACTCGTGCATCTGCTGGCATTGTACATTACACCCCTCCATCTGACACTCGGCATTGTACATTACACCTCTCCATCTGACACTCAGCATTGTACATTACACCCCTCCATCTGACACTCGGCATTGTACATTACACCTCTCCATCAGACACTCGGCATTGTACATTACACCTCTCCATCAGACACTCGGCATTGTACATTACACCCCTCCATCTGACACTCGGCATTGTACATTACACCCCTCCATCTGACATTTGGCCCTGTACATTACATCCCTCCATCTGACACTCGGCATTATACATTACACCTCTCCATCTGACACCCCCCCCCCTCGGCATTGTACGTTACACCCCTCCATCTGACACTCGGCATTGTACATTACACCCCTCCATCTGACACTCGGCATTGTACATTACACCCCTCCATCTGACACTCGGCATTGTACATTACACCCCTCCATCTGACACCCCTCGGCATTGTACGTTACACCCCTCCATCTGACACTCGGCATTGTGCACCATGTGGCGGCATATAGTTTATGTACAGGATATTGCAGGTCTCTGCAGACACTGTGACCTCCCTATCAGCAGTGAGAGCAGGACTCGGTCAGGCTGGAGGCTGTATTTGCTTGTCTCCCAGGTATTCCACATCTGCTCATCCTTCCTGCTTTATTTTCCAGGTACCTTCAGATCACATCATGGCTGCTGAAACACTAAATTTTGGGCCAGAATGGTGAGTGGTTGTTAGTTGCTTGTGCTGTGCCTGCTGGGGTCATGGTGGGGTATTTGTGCACATTGCCAGGCAGCACTACTGAAGGTTCATGTAGAGTTATTTAGTTACTGTATGGGGCAAGTGTGTGTTTGATGTGCTGCAGAGCGCCCCCTACCTGTGACATGCTGCAAATCTGTGTCTGTTTCTCTCTCCAGGCTTCGCGCACTATCCAGTGGGGGATCCGTTGCTTCCCCTCCTCCTTCCCCCGCTATGCCAAAGTATAAACTGGCGGAGTATCGCTATGGACGAGAGGAGATGTTGGCACTTTATATAAAAGAGAACAAGGTGGGCCCCGCGTGTTGGCAGCGCTGCACCGGCCTCGTGACTGTCACCCCAGACTAAGCCCCTCCTCCTTCTGACTTCTGCAGGTCCCTGAGGAAATGCAAGACAAGGAGTTTGCTGTGATCCTGAATGAGGAGCCGCTGCAGCCCCTCGCCCTCCTGCCGCTCACAGAGGAGGAGCAGGTACTGATGGGGGGTCTAGAGAACCCCGTCTGCTCTCTCCTGTCCGCTCTCACCCACTTCACATTTCTTTTGCTTTTCTCCAGAGGAATTTTTCGCTGTCTGTAAACAGTGTTCCTGTGCTACGGCTGATGGGTAAAGGAGCAGCGCCCGCCCCAGGAGGAGTGAGCCGGGGCAGGGGCACTGCACGTGGTCGAGGTAAGCGATGGTCTATATGATGTAGATGTCTTTCAGGCAGACCCCACTGATCAGACATGATGTACTGATGATTCTATCTGCCCCCATCAGGCCGCGGTCGGGGTGATTCCACTATCTACCAGCGGGCTCTGGATGATGGGGACTCTGGATTCGGCCGTGGAAGTCGGGAGATTCACCGGAGCCAGAGCTGGGATGACAGGTGAGGGGGCGCTGTTCACCTTACAGTGTCTGGGTTGTAGGGTAGGATAGGTCATCAGATGTAGATCGGCAGGACTCTGGCACCTAGGACCCTCGGCCTATCAGCTCTTTCAAACAATTGCTGTGTTTGGGGCGAGTGCTGCAGAAAACCAAGCACAGCGCCGTCTGTTGTATAGTGGCTGTGCTTGGTATGACAGCTCATCACCAGTCACTGGAATAGGACTGAGCTGCGAACAGACCACGTGACCGATGAATGTGACGTCACAGGGCCTGTGGAGCAGAAGTCTGATCCTGGATGGTTCTAGGTGTTGAACGCTCACTGGTCTTCAATCGCTGACCTAGGTATAAAGCCTGGAAATCCCTTTAATGACGTGTTCTGATCACAGGATCCAGGCTCACGTTGTCATTGTTCTTGTTTCAGGGGGGAGAGACGATTTGAGAAGCCCATCAGGAGGGAAGCAGGTAGGTCAGATTAGAGAGCAGCAGTCCTGGATCTTCTGCCCACACTGCGTGGACTGGACATAGGGCAGTGCCCCCGACCCTCCTGAAGTCCTGTGTGTTCTGTCTCCTGCAGTGCGTGTGGGCTTTGAGGAGACCGGTGGTCCATCTAGGAAAGATTTTGCCCGTTCAGACAGTGATAACTGGCGTACCCTGCGTGATGGCCAAGAGGAGGATGAGGAGGGGAACTGGAGGCTCTCTGTGTCCAGGAGAGACGACCGCTGGCGATCTACAAGCCCTGGAGGAAGTGCAGGTAAGATACTTATTATTGGTGGTCCCGTGGCCCCCACCTCTGCCCTTGGTCATATCTCTGCTCATGTTTCTTATATGTTAATATTCAGAGGGGCCGCGGTCTGCAGGATGGAGGGATCATGGTGACCGCCGTCGGAAGTTTGACTTTGAGGTGGTGCGGGAGGAGAGTGGCGCAGCTCCACGGGGAAGTGGGCGTGGCAGTGACAACGCACAGGAAGAGGACAGGGACGGGCTCCCCGAATGGTGCATGGAGGATGAAGATGACGAAATGGGAACCTTTGATTCTTCTGGGGCCTTCTTATCCTTCAAGGTATTTACATGAATAGGGGGGCTGGATAGTCAAGGACCAGTAAGAAGTCGGCCATTGTGGGGGTGGACCGGTCTACATTGACTGACCATTACTTCCTGCCCCCTCAGAAAAGCCCCAAAGAGACCATTGTAGAAGAGCAGGAGCTGGAGTTCCAGGGTGTGGAGGAAGAGGAAGAGGAGGAAAGAACCGAAGATGCAGACAGAACCGCTCTTAATAGTAAGTTAGGTAGTAGCTTGAGCAGACTCCGCAGCAGCACAGAGCATTTCAGCTGGTGTATTGGGTGGACCTTTTGGGTGGAGGGAAGAACGGGATCCAACATCAGGAGTTGACGTCCCTTACTCTATCACTTCCTTTAGGTGATGAACAGCCGGCTCCATCAGAAGATGCTCCGCAGGATCTCCCTTCAAAATCCCCAGAGCAAAGCACTTCTGTGTGGGCCACAGGGGGGTATACAGAGGGGGAGCGAGCACCAGATATATCCCCTACAAATGGAGAAGTTGGGACTTTGGTGGAGCCTCCGCCATGCCCCATAGAAGAAGGTGAGTGGGTGGAGGCCTGTGCTGGGGTGAATGTCGGTGGCTTAAGGCACCCTCTAACACTTTCCTCCTGACTTGTAGGTAACCCTGGACCATTCGCTCCTTCCTCAATCTCCCCACTTTCCACTCTGCCGACTCCTCCATCTCCCCCCACAGTTGCTGCTACTGAATTTTCTGTGGGGGATCCGGAGGAGGATGAAGGCATGAAACATCTCCAGCAGGTAAGTCTCCTCCATCACTGCTGATCTTGCTGTTTGGTTGGCCTGGCCTCATGACTTATATCCCCTCTGTGTCTCTCTTAGGAAGCTGAGAAGTTGGTGGCTTCCCTGCAAGATTCCTCCCTAGAAGAAGATGCCTTCTCCTCTAGTCGCTCACATAGTGCTGCTGCTCTGCCCCTGTCCCACGAGGCTGCCATGAAGTGGTTCTACAAGGACCCTCAGGGGGAGATCCAAGGTCTGTGCTTCTTCTGACGGCTGTATGTATGGTATGGTGCTCCATATCTGACCCCTTACCCTTTGTTTCTGCTCCTCAGGTCCGTTCAGTACACAAGAGATGGCAGAGTGGTGCCAGGCGGGATATTTCACTATGTCACTCTTGGTGAAGAGAGGATGCGATGAGGGGTTTCAGCCTTTGGGTGAAGTCATCAAGATGTGGGGTCGGGTACCTTTTGCCCCAGGGCCATCTCCGCCACCCCTGCTGGTGAGGGTTTGGTTTTTTTGTGGTTTTCCACCTCTGCAGCTAACTCCTGCTCTGCGGCGTTCCTCCACCTGTTGCTCATTAAGCGTCTTCTCCTGTTTTCTAGGGTAACATTGATCAGCAGTGCCTGAAGAAACAGCAGGAATTAGCTTTGTATCAGCAGATGCAGCATCAGTACTTGCTGCAGCTTTTTAGCAGGTAATACCCTTATTACAAGTGCTTTGGATGACGGCCGTCGCCTTCTCGTCCCCTTTTTTTTTTTTTCCCATTCCTCTTCTTCATCTCTTTATCACCCTGATTGATCACGCACCCCGGTTGTCATGTATCTTCCTTCTCTCATGCACTCTTTGTATAGTAATGTTATGACAAGTGCCTGTTCTTTTCCTCTTTTGGATTACTGCTACCATCTGTCTTCCCCGCCGCCTCTTCATCTCACACCCACTTATTGTCATATATCTTCCCCTCCCTCTTATTTGTGCTCCTTTACTTCCTGCAGCATAGGCCCTTTGTTTAGTAATGTTCAGCATTGCTGTGTATTGCAGGCAGCAGTATTCTCAGCAGAAATCCAGTGATCTTACTGCTCAGCAACAACAGCAGCTGTCACTGTTCCTCCAGCAACTGAACCCCTCCAAATCCAGGTGGGGGTCACCCTTTCACTGTTGTCCTGTCACGCCCCTTGCTACTCCCCTCCCGTAGTTACTTCACCTTTATTTATACCAGCGGTTTAAGGCACTAAGGTGTTGGGTATCCACTTCAATGCAGATACATGGTGTGGCTGTTGGGGCTAATAATATACACCCTGTGTTAGGAGGAGGGGTAAAACTGATGGCGTGGGGGGTCGCTCATAGATTGAATAACAGTAGTGCAGGGAGCCCCAGTTACGGTCTGGACAGATGGGCAGCACTTATTTCCCTTGCTATGATCCCTTCCTCCTCACTACACTGTCCTCACTTTCCCTGCTGGTTTTTCTGGCCCTGTCTATGACCGCCACTCTTGTGTCATTCTGCAGGGGGTCCCAGGATGCTGCCCTCCTCCCCTCTATGAACCGATCTCTCTCTGTGCCAGACACTGGATCCTTATGGGATCTGAATACCTCAAATACACCGACAGCAGGTAAGTGTCACCTACCTATATATTGCATATATGTTCCCCAGTCCTCACCTGCATTAACCCTTTGTTCCTCCGTAAGGTGGGGACTCTGCACTGTGGGACCTGCCTGTGACTGCGGTATCTCAGGGGCCAATATTGGAGCAGCTGCAACTGCAACAGAAGGTATTCTTACTGTCCCGACCTAGCAGAGCCGTGCGGGTGTGCAGGGTGTAGTATGTGTACTCATAGTGGGGGATTCACTCAGTTGCAGGAGCGCAGAGAAGCAGAACTCAGGGCCAAGAGAGAAGAGGAGGAGAGGAAGAGGAGGGAGGAGAAGCGGCGTCAAGAGGAGCAGAAGCGTCGTGACGAGGAGGAGATGTACAGGAGGAAGCAGGTGAGTCTTGTTGTCATCTCGCCCGGACTCCTGGAGCTTTTCTTACACCGAGGTCCTTACCCAGACGCTCTTTTCAGTGTCGTCAACAGCAGGAACTTCTTCTGAAACTGATCCAGCAGAGCGGGCAGTCTTCACCCTCTGCCCCTGTGTGGGCCACTCACGGGAAAGGCGTCTCCCTAAAAGCAATGCTGGAAATGCAGGAGCGAGAGGGCCAGATGCTGAAGCAGAGGGCGCAGTCAGCACGGACGGTGGGTGGTGTGGATGTGGGGCTAGTGCTGGGTCCATGGCCTTATGTACGTGTATTCACTGTGGTTTTCCTCCTCAGCACGGTGGTCTGGGGATGTCTGGTGCCCCCATCATTCCCTCTCAGTGGGGGTCTGACTTGGGCTCTCTGTGGGGTGGGCTGGAGAAGAGCCCCTGGGAGGAAAGTGTCAAAACTGGAGCAAGCAGCAGGGGCCTAAGGAATAGCAGAAGTAGCCCATCGCTGACGTGAGTACTGACCACCCTTGTGTCATCTGACAACCCCCACCATCCTAGATCATTCCCCCCCTACATTGTAGCACAACAGTCTGTGCCTGCGCTCCGCTTTCTGTGTGTGTTATGTCTCTTTATTACCGCCATGATCCTCCATCACTTCTTTCTCCCCGCAGTGACTCTTACTCCGCTACCGCCCGCCGCAAAAAAACAGACGACGAGGAGAAGCTTCTGAAACTACTGCAGGGAATCAAACCGTCAGACGGGTTCACTCAGTGGTGCGAGCAGATGTTACACATCCTGAATACATCCAACAACCTGGACGGTGAGAGACATGCCGCCACCGCCGCTGCTCCTGCCAACACCCCCCAACCCCTCGCCCTAACACCCTGTCCTCTCTCCCTCACAGTCCCCACATTAGTGGCCATCCTAAAGGAGCTCGAGTCTCCATACGAGGTCCATGACTATATCCGCTCCTGTCTTGGGGAAACACTTGAAGCCAAAGAATTTGCTAAACAGTTTTTGGAACGACGAGCTAAGTACAAAGCCAGCCAACGTCAGCAGGTGAGTCTGGGGACCCCTGCACCATGCCTTGTACTCTAGTCACAGCCAAAGCTGCAGATTATGGGATGTATCTCGAGGTTACAAGCAATAAGGTGTCACTAGGGTATTGAGCTTCACACTCACCCCCTCTCTATTCCGCTGCAGGAAGCCGCCTGGTTAGCACCCTCTATGTTTCCACCATCACAGAATTCCAAGCCAAGCAGCGGATACGACGTACAGAGCAGTAAGATGAAGAGGCGGATTCACATGTTACACTCAGATCCCAGCATACTAGGTAGGTGCGGGGAGGGGGATTGGCAGAGGGGAGGGGGCTGTCATCACTTGTCACCCGTCAATATTAGCAGCTGACGCTTTCTCTTGTCTTTGCACCCAGGTTACTCTCTTCATGGCTCTCCAAACGAGATGGAAGCTATCGACGACTACTGAGGCGTACTCCTTCCTTCTGACGCCATCTTTACTTAACCCTGCCGATTTTTTTTGTTTTTTTTTTCGGCAGTTGTACTGCACTGCAAACTTTACCCTTCCCTCTGCACGAGGTGGGGCAGAGACTTGGAAAAGGAGGGGGTGGGTGTATATCCCACCCAGAGCCAGGGAGGAGGGGGGAGCTACACCTTGTCGGTTCTCTCCCCCCACTCCCCTAAACATAATGCACTCATTTTAAAGCACCTTAAAAAATGCACTTTACAGAAACTGATCAAAAAAAATCTAAATTTTTTTTTCTTTTTTTTTTTTTTTTTTTTTTTTTGTTGTTTTTCTTTTTATCTAAGAAAATAAAAAAAACACCCGAAAGGAGGGAAAAACTGGATTTATTGACTTGTGACTGTTTATTAGAAGTGTAAACTTTTTTTTTTTTTCGACTTTTTCTTTAATTCTTAATGTTTTTTTGACAGTTTCTGACTTTTTTTTTTTTTCCCTTTTTGCATTTTAATTTTTTTTGGTTTTTTGTATCAAAAAGTGAAGTATTCCGGCAACGGATCTGTTTAAAATAGAAAAAAAAAAAAAAAAAAATTATTTTGGGAAAAGAAAAAATAACAGCCAAAAACACTTTCCTCAAAAAATTTTTCTTTGTTTTTGCTAAATATATTTTGTTTAAAAAAAAGAAAAAAAAAAAAACTAAAAAAAAAAAAAGAAGAAAAAAACTATTAACGAAAAAAAGTGGAAAAAAAAAAAATTTCAGCGCTTCTTGCAAAATTACAATGCTCTGCTTTGAGTTCCCTGTTATGTTGGGGAGGGTCGAAGGGGGAGAGAAATCCATCAAAACTTGAAGAATGCACTTAGCAATTTTGAAGGGGGGGGGTTGGCATTTTTAATGGTTATTTTTTGCACAGATACAAAAATGTTGTGTTTTTTTTTTTTTTTTTTTGTTACAAAAATAGCTGAAAAAAACTAGAAAAAAAAAATATCCTGAACTGTTAAAATTGTGTCTCCCCTTCCTCGTATAAAGGATGCACTTACTTTTACTTTTCAATACAAGATGCCCATGAAGGATGGCATACGCTGTTAGCATTACTGAGTGCCAGGACTTCTCGGGGCCCTCGGCGGCCACCCTGACCACATCAGATGTTTCTATGTCGTGGCCCCCCAGCAGGCGGGTCACCAGTTTTTGGGCCTTTCAGTGTTTATTTGGAGGATTTGCACCCTGCCTTCTATGTGTGATTTTTTTTTTGTTTTTTGGGGGACACGGTACCTGTTCTTACCCCCTGATTTCCCAGAAATGTGGAACGTTTTTGTGTTTTCTCCCCTCCCTCGGTTAATGTTTTTATTCTGCTTTTGTTTACAAATGTCCTGACATGGACACCAATGGCGGAGATGATGGGATGGTGGAAACCCTCGAAGGAAGCGCCCAGATCTTCTCGAGGGGCTGGAGGAAGAGAAGACGACTATACAAGAGATACTTTGGGTGTGAATGGTGCCGTTGCCTTAATATTGACACCACAGCTCTCCGCCACCCCGTACTGCAACCTTCTCCCTATACGGACCATATGGGACCAGCTCTATGAAGCCGCTTCAAGAGCTTCTGCAGCAGTCAGGAAGGCGACTAATGGCTGCAGGTCCCATCACAAAAAAAAAAAAAAAAAAACTCTAGGAGTGCGACCTCCTATCAAGCTAAAGGGTTTATCTGTGGACTAGCCGAGAAATTACTACCCGCCAATCGGGGGGGGGATCAGAAAATAACCCTTCAAGGAGGTGCTCTCCGACATAGCAGTGTTTAAAGGCCGCTGGACATTGTTGGGACTTCCCAGAGGTGGGAGATAGGGACCCCAATGTCTCCTCTCCCAACCCCCCCCCCGAAACCTTGCAAACTTTATGGAAATATACTGTGTACATAGAACTTCTAAAGGAAAAACACAAAAAAAACGCTAATTTGCCTAAAAAAAAAAGAGAATTCGCTGATGTTTGCTGTGGGTTTCATGTTTATCTTCACCACAAGAATGTATTAGGGCAGGAGCTGGTATCCAGCAAATCCACTGCTCCTGGTCCCCCCTGCCCGCACCCCGCACCCCTGCTATCATGGGAGGGGTGGGGCGGAGGGGGACGTGTATATAGTTGGTGCCCTTGTTTTTTGGGGGTGTGTACAGTGAGGCCCGCGCTCACTGGGTTGTATATAGTTGGGGATTATTCTCGTACAGCTTACAAGTATATTGTGCTGAATGTATAATGTGTGTATATATAATGTCTCAGTGTACGGCTATACCTATGTGGGGGGAGGGGCTCACACCCTGTAGTGTGCACCCCTCCCCCCTTGTCTTATGTGTATAGACCAAGGGCAGATATGTTCACGGAGCTGCCAGCTGTGTGGCTATATCTGCCCCCCAATCCACGACTCCTGTATCATAGGTGGGGGCTTCACCTGTGATCCAGGGTTCCGTGTCTCTGTGTACGTGTTAGGACGTACATACGCGTTCACACTCTACCGCTATTTTGCCTGCTTAATTCCTCTTAAGGTTTTTTTTTTCTCCTGTTTTTGTGATATTTTTGCCTTATTTCAGTATTAAAAACAAAAAAAAAAAAAGTTTAAAAAAAAATAAAAGTTGAAGTGAAGAGAATTAGCTTTACACGCTCGGAAACTGTCAGCTCCGCTGCAAGCGTCACCAGCATGAGGTCTTGTAACTGCTGCGCACCGTGAATCCCACCAACCACAAGACCGGACTGGTACAATCTCTTAAATATTAACGCCCCTAGTAAGACGTGAGGGGGCAATAGTAGGAACCTGCGCAAAAATCGCCTGGTGAAATATCCCAATTGGCCTGTAATATACTCCGCTCACAACCAGAGCTGCAGTCACTACGATTGTCTGCGTGGTACCATGCCAATAAACACACCGAGCCCGGCGTGTCCCCGCTGTATTGCATGGTGTGTGATGTAGTGTTTTTGGTTTTTTTTGTAGTTTGTTTTTCTTCTCTACCATACAGTGCCTGGTTAGAAACACTACATCTCCCAAAATGCACCACAGCAGGGAGAAACTAGGCCTGGCTGCAGCTCTGGATGTAACGGGAGTAGAAGACAAAATAATAAGAGTAAAAAAATTACTGTCATTTAAACATTTTTGTACATTTATCCTGGAAAATGGTGATCGGAAGTCGTGCGCTGCTTTAAGGATTGCCCCAGGAAGTGCTAGGACTAGAGAAGGTTGTGACACCCCCAGAATTAGAGCTGTACCTCACTGGCAGACGCAGGGCCCAGAGTTCATGGGGGGTTAGTAGTAATAATTTTCATCATTTGACCACAGGATGGCGCTGTTGTATTGATGTCTCTATGATGGAGCAGCTACCACTATGATGAATAAAGAGCTTCTCTGTGCAGATATAAAGCTGTTGCCCATGTGTTTCGCTGAACGTAGAAAATGTGACAATAAACCTGACTGTACAAATACAGGCTGCGTGTCTTCTCTGCTGTCTGGGGGGCGCTGTTGAGTCGGTCACTAGGTTGTTTCTCTACTAAAGCCTTCTGAGCTTGGTCACCCCCGAACACAGGGCTTGGCAGGAGAACCTTCAGTTTGTGGGTAAATAAGCCTGTGACGCGCGTTCACACTCACCTGTGACAACACTTGCGGCAGCCGTGACTTGATGTGTATTTCATCTCCTGCTTGACTTTTATAAACTTCCTATGTGGGAGTGAGAACGTGGCTATAGAAATACCAGAGCCCTCGAATGTACTGAAGAAGAGGAGGAGGCTGCGAGGGCCCCGATTATGTATACACTCCCTACAGGAAAGTGGACGCCGGTGTGGTCGGAGTCGTCGTTTGTGACTTTGTTGGAGAAGGTCGTGGTCCTTCCCGTTTTACCTATAGTTGTGTTGAGACTGGGATTTAGTAAAGTTTACAGTCTCCCATCCCATGTGCTCTCTATCTACAAGTCACAAACTGGTAGAGCGGTGGGATAAGAGTACAGGCACTGGAGAACAGCGTTGTCGCGAGAAATGGGGCCCACTGACTTGGAATACAGCAATTGGACTGCATCGCGTTTGCATATCAAGGCCCATGAATTTGCGGTCACTTATGGAGGAACTAGAAGAAGTGAGCCTTGTGAGTGAGCTGCCATGTCTGTAAGATGGGAGCTGCACGTACACTAGAGTATAAAAAAAAAAATAGTTCAACATTTACTGATAAATCAATGATTTTGGTAGACGTGATATTCCTACATAGCTACATGTATACTTGTAAGTGTAGTGGAATCAATACGGACATGCATGTCGCTCATACTGAGTAACTCCTTCATTCAGAATAATAGCAGGGAGGGGTTAAATTGGTGACCGCATTCATTCTGTGGAATAACCGGGCAATTGTGGCCCATAGTTAAGGTAGATTGGGCAAATGTACATGTTGGTTTTTGTGCTCTTCCTTCTGAAATGGGAAAAATGGGCCATACAAGACATTGTTCTGATCAGACATATTCTTATTTGATTGGAGAGATAAAAACATATAGAGAAGTGCAGCAAATCCTAGGCTGCCCAACTAAAAGTGGCAACCAAAACCTGAAAGACAGAAGGAAGTGGAGAACTACTATTCCAATAATTGAAGAATAGCCAAAATGGCAAAGGCTTAGCCAATGATCAGCTCAAGCAAGATAAAAGAAGATGTGAAGTTATCAGCGAGTACTGCTACAACCAGAAGATGTGACGTTACCAGCGAGTACTGCTACAACCAGAAGATGTGACGTTACCAGCGAGTACTGCTACAACCAGAAGATGTGACGTTACCAGCGAGTACTGCTACAACCAGAAGATGTGACGTTACCAGCGAGTACTGCTACAACCAGAAGATGTGACGTTACCAGCGAGTACTGCTACAACCAGAAGATGTGACGTTACCAGCGAGTACTGCTACAACCAGATGTGAAGTTACCAGCGAGTACTGCTACAAGCAGAAGATGTGACGTTACCAGCGAGTACTGCTACAACCAGATGTGAAGTTACCAGCGAGTACTGCTACAAGCAGAAGATGTGACGTTACCAGCGAGTACTGCTACAACCAGATGTGAAGTTACCAGTGAGTACTGCTACAAGCAGAAGGAGAAGTTACCAGCGAGTACTGCTACAACCAGATGTGAAGTTACCAGCGAGTACTGCTACAACCAGATGTGAAGTTACCAGTGAGTACTGCTACAACCAGATGTGAAGTTACCAGCGAGTACTGCTACAACCAGAAGATGTGAAGTTACCAGTGAGTACTGCTACAACCAGAAGATGTGACGTTACTAGCGAGTACTGCTACAACAAGAAGATGTGACGTTACCAGCGAGTACTGCTACAACCAGATGTGAAGTTACCAGCGAGTACTGCTACAAGCAGAAGATGTGACGTTACCAGCGAGTACTGCTACAACCAGAAGATGTGACGTTACCAGCGAGTACTGCTACAACCAGAAGAAGATATGAAGTTACCAGTGAGTACTGCTACAACCAGATGTGAAGTTACCAGCGAGTACTGCTACAAGCAGAAGATGTGACGTTACCAGCGAGTACTGCTACAACCAGAAGATGTGACGTTACCAGCAAGTACTGCTACAAGCAGAAGATGTGACGTTACCAGCGAGTACTGCTACAACCAGAAGATGTGACGTTACCAGCGAGTACTGCTACAACCAGAAGAAGATATGAAGTTACCAGTGAGTACTGCTACAACCAGATGTGAAGTTACCAGCGAGTACTGCTACAAGCAGAAGATGTGACGTTACCAGCGAGTACTGCTACAACCAGAAGATGTGACGTTACCAGCAAGTACTGCTACAAGCAGAAGATGTGACGTTACCAGCGAGTACTGCTACAACCACAAGGAGATGTGACGTTACCAGCGAGAACTGCTACAACCAGAGGATGTGAAGTTACCAGCGAGTACTGCTACAACCAGAAGATGTGACGTTACCAGTGAGTACTGCTACAACCACAAGGAGATGTGAAGTTACCAGCGAGTACTGCTACAACCAGAAGGAGATGTGACGTTACCAGCGAGAACTGCTACAACCAGAAGATGTGACGTTACCAGCGAGTACTGCTACAACCAGAAGATGTGACGTTACCAGCGAGAACTGCTACAACCACAAGATGTGACGTTACCAGCGAGTACTGCTACAAACAGAATAAGATATGAAGTTACCAGCGAGTACTGCTACAACCAGAAGATGTGACGTTACCAGCGAGTACTGCTACAACCAGAAGATGTGAAGTTACCAGTGAGTACTGCTACAACCAGAAGATGTGACGTTACCAGCGGGTACTGCTACAACCAGAAGATGTGACGTTACCAGCGAGTACTGCTACAACCAGAAGATGTGACGTTACCAGCGAGTACTGCTACAACAAGAAGATGTGACGTTACCAGCGAGTACTGCTACAACCAGAAGATGTGACGTTACCAGCAAGAACTGCTACAACCAGAAGGAGAAGTGACGTTACTATCGTGTACTGCTACAACCAGAAGATGTGACGTTACCAGCGAGTACTGCTACAACCAGAAGATGTGAAGTTACCAGCGAGTACTGCTACAACCACAAGGAGATGTGAAGTTACCAGCGAGTACTGCTACAACCAGAAGATGTGAAGTTACCAGCGAGTACTGCTACAACCAGAAGATGTGACGTTACCAGCGAGTACTGCTACAACCAGAAGATGTGACGTTACCAGCGAGTACTGCTACAACCAGATGATGTGACGTTAACAGCGAGTACTGCTACAACCAGAAGATGTGACGTTACCAGCGAGTACTGCTACAACCAGAAGGAGAAGTGACGTTACCAGCGTGTACTGCTACAACCAGAAGGAGAAGTGACGTTACCAGCGTGTACTGCTACAACCAGAGGATGTGACGTTACCAGAGTGTACTGCTACAACCAGAAGATGTGACATTACCAGCGAGCACTGCTACAACCAGAAGATGTGACGTTACCAGCGAGAACTGCTACAACCACAAGATGTGACGTTACCAGCGTGTACTGCTACAAACAGAAGGAGAAGTTACGTTACCAGCGAGCACTGGTACAACCAGAAGATGTGACGTTACCAGCGAGTACTGCTACAACCAGAAGAAGATGTGATGTTTCCAGCGAGAACTGCTACAACCAGAAGATGTGACATTACCAGCGAGCACTGCTACAACCAGAAGATGTGACGTTTCCAACGAGTACCGCTACAACCAGAAGACAATGGACTGAAGCCAAGTTACCAGCAAGATCTCCGTGTTTATCACATACTAGCAGAAGGACCCTGCTTCGCACAGGTATATTTCATTTTTTGTTTGTGTAGTGGCCCCATAAGAATTGGCCAGTTTTGCACATCCAGTATGGCAGTCCAGTATAGGTACAGTCTATTTATGACTGTGTTGCTATGGAAACCTGGTAAATGAAATGTGAACTTATATTGGCTGATACACGTCATATGACTGAATATTTAAAGACCTGTGAACTGCTATTGACTCAGGTCATAAATAGCTTGGTTGCTATGGAAACCTGGTGTAAAGCTGTGTGTATGTCAAGACTGAAGAACCTGCGATTTTCCATTGGTCCATAAGTGTCATGTGATCATGTGTATCTCAGTTTGGATATCAGTGAAAGACCTGCGATCAGTTGTTATGGAAAACCTGGAGTAAAGCTGTGTGTATGTGACCTTGTGTAGCAGTGTCATCCACAGCACCCTGCCCCTTTAAAGCTGACCTACAGCAGTGAAGAAAAATGGCTGGGTTGTTATGGAAACATGGAGTGCAACTGTGTGCATGTGGCTGACAATGCCTTGTCAGATTGGAGACGGGCTTTGGTCTGCTGAGAGTTGTCATTAGCTTGAGCAGCAGCCATGTGTTTTTCTGCAGGTGGCATGAGTAGTTTAAAAACGTTTCAATTTATAAGAATGCTGACATCCAGTATGGCAGTCCAGTCAGTGGCGTAAATACCGGGGTAGCAGTGGTAGCGGCTGCCACAGGGCCGGGGACATTAGGGGGTCCCGGCGGGCCCCTGATGTTTTTTTTTTTTTTTTTTTTTTAATAGGCCGTTACCTGCTGGTGTAACACCAGCAGGTAACGGGCCCTATTTACTTACCGATCCCCGCTCCTGCTCACGGCCATCTGCGCTTCACCTTCTGCGGAGGCGGCTGTGAGCAGGAGCGGGGATTGGTAAGTAAGGCCTGCAGGCCGTGAACCCCACAAACACTGCTATCATTATACTCTGGGGTCTTTTCAGCAGGCTTAGGGCCTCCTTGGTGACGTCCCAGACATCGGTGGGCCAGTCTGACGTCATTATGCGTTGCGATACATGCCTGGCTCACGTGACATCTGGTCCAACATTGAAGAGGTAGCGGGGAGTGCACATAATACTATATGAAGGGGCCACTATGATACTGTGCGCAAGGGCCACTATGGAGCATAATAGTGTGTGCAGAAATGGGGGGTCCCATGTCAAATGTTCGCCTTGGGGCCCAGCCATTGCTAGTTATGCCACTGAGTCCAGTATAGGCACAGTATATTTATGGCTGTGTTGTTATGGAAACCTGGTAAATTAAATGTGAACTTATATTGGCTGATACACGTGATATGACTGAATATTTAAGGACCTGTGAACTGTTGACTAATACAGGTCATACATAGCTTGGTTGCTATGGAAACCTGTGTGCCTGAGGAGAGTAAGCGCCTGCGAGCTCTTATTGGCTGATAAGGGACATGTGGCCGTGTGTATGGCAGTTGGAATATGAGTGAAAGACTTGCAGGCTTGTATTAGCTAATGCTGGTCATTTTTTGGGAAAACTGTATCTCAGGAACGGTACGTCCAAGAGAGCTGAGACCCAGTCTAAAATCTTCCCGGACACCTGATGTACCTGTGTGCCAAATTTGGTGAGGATCGGTCCAGTTGTTTGGTCGCACATAAAGAACAGACAGACAAAAACTCATTTTTATATTTATAAGAGATGAGGGATTTTGGCTTTGGATGATGAGGTCTTCACAATCAAGCAACGATGATGGGGGATGGGCAGACAACCTCCAGTATCTTACCAGTCATCCACAGACTCAACCACCACCTGGTCACGCTACTGCATTACCCCACAGCATATGAGACCATATCAGAGTAACTTTATATGTCCAGGCACCGTCTGCACGTTACAGGACACGACTGGTGACGGCTCCTACAGCTTTATATATGTGTGATGGAAGTCACCTCTGTCACAAAAATGGCCGGACCACTGTATAAGCAAGGAGACCTCTGGTGTCACCCCCTGCTACCTCCTGTGTCACCCCCTGCTACCTCCTGTGTCACCCCTGCTACCTCCTATGTCACCCCTGCTACCTCCTGTGTCACCCCCTGCTACCTCCTATGTCACCCCTGCTACCTCCTATGTCACCCCTGCTACCTCCTGTGTCACCCCCTGCTACCTCCTATGTCACCCCTGCTACCTCCTGTGTCACCCCTGCTACCTCCTATGTCACCCCTGCTACCTCCTATATCACCTCCCGCTACCTCCTATGTCACCCCTGCTACCTCCTGTGTCACCCCCTGCTACCTCCTGTGTCACCCCCTGCTACCTCCTGTGTCACCCCCTGCTACCTCCTGTGTCACCCCTGCTACCTCCTATGTCACCCCTGCTACCTCCTGTGTCACCCCTGCTACCTCCTATGTCACCCCTGCTACCTCCTGTGTCACCCCTGCTACCTCCTATGTCACCCCTGCTACCTCCTATATCACCTCCCGCTACCTCCTATGTCACCCCTGCTACCTCCTGTGTCACCCCCTGCTACCTCCTGTGTCACCCCTGCTACCTCCTATGTCACCCCTGCTACCTCCTGTGTCACCCCTGCTACCTCCTGTGTCACCCCTGCTACCTCCTATGTCACCCCTGCTACCTCCTGTGTCACCCCTGCTACCTCCTATGTCACCCCTGCTACCTCCTATATCACCTCCCGCTACCTCCTATGTCACCCCTGCTACCTCCTGTGTCACCCCCTGCTACCTCCTGTGTCACCCCCTGCTACCTCCTGTGTCACCCCCGCTACCTCCTGTGTCACCCCCTGCTACCTCCTATGTCACCCCTGCTACCTCCTGTGTCACCCCCTGATACCTCCTGTGTCACCCCCGCTACCTCCTGTGTCACCCCCTGATACCTCCTTTGTCACCCCCTGCTACCTCCTATGTCACCCCTGCTACCTCCTGTGTCACCCCCTGCTACCTCCTATGTCACCCCTGCTACCTCCTGTGTCACCCCCTGATACCTCCTGTGTCACCCCCTGCTACCTCCTGTCTCACCCCTGCTACCTCCTATATCACCTCCCGCTACCTCCTATGTCACCTCCCGCTACCTCCTATGTCACCTCCCGCTACCTCCTGTGTCACCCCCCGCTACCTCCTGTGTCACTCCCCGCTACCTCCTATGTCACCTCCCGCTACCTCCTATGTCACCCCCCGCTACCTCCTATGTCACCCCCCGCTACCTCCTGTGTCACCCCCTTCTACCTCCTGTGTCACCCCCTGATACCTCCTGTGTCACCCCCTGCTACCTCTGTTGTCACCCCCTGCTACCTCCTATGTCACCCCCTGCTACCTCCTGTGTCACCCCTGCTACCTCCTGTGTCACCCCCTGCTACCTCTGTTGTCACCCCCCGCTACCTCCTATGTCACCCCCTGCTACCTCCTGTGTCACCCCCTGCTACCTCCTGTGTCACCCCTGCTACCTCCTATGTCACCCCTGCTACCTCCTATATCACCTCCCGCTACCTCCTATGTCACCCCTACCTCCTGTGTCACCCCCTGCTACCTCCTGTGTCACCCCCTGCTACCTCCTGTGTCACCCCCTGCTACCTCCTATGTCACCCCTGCTACCTCCTGTGTCACCCCTGCTACCTCCTATGTCACCCCTGCTACCTCCTATATCACCTCCGCTACCTCCTATGTCACCCCTGCTACCTCCTGTGTCACCCCCTGCTACCTCCTGTGTCACCCCCTGCTACCTCCTATGTCACCCCCTGCTACCTCCTATGTCACCCCCTGCTACCTCCTGTGTCACCCCCTGCTACCTCCTGTCACCCCCCGCTACCTCCTATGTCACTCCCCGCTACCTCTGTTGTCACTCCCCGCTACCTCTGTTGTCACCTCCCGCTACCTCCTATGTCACCCCCCGCTACCTCCTATGTCACCCCCCGCTACCTCCTGTGTCACCCCCTTCTACCTCCTGTGTCACCCCCTGCTACCTCCTGTGTCACCCCCTGCTACCTCTGTTGTCACCCCCTGCTACCTCCTGTGTCACCCCCTGCTACCTCCTGTGTCACCCCCCGCTACCTCCTATGTCACCCCCCGCTACCTCTGTTGTCACCCCCGCTACCTCCTGTGTCACCCCCTCTACCTCCTGTGTCACCCCCCGCTACCTCATAGATTGTAAGCTCTTGTGTCACCCCCTCTACCTCATAGATTGTAAGCTCTTGTGTCACCTCCTCTACCTCATAGATTGTAAGCTCTTGTGTCACCCCCTCTACCTCATAGATTGTAAGCTCTTGTGTCACCCCCTCTACCTCATAGATTGTAAGCTCTTGTGTCACCCCCTCTACCTCATAGATTGTAAGCTCTTGTGTCACCTCCTCTACCTCATAGATTGTAAGCTCTTGTGTCACCTCTACCTCATAGATTGTAAGCTCTTGTGTCACCCCTCTACCTCATAGATTGTAAGCTCTTGTGTCACCTCTACCTCATAGATTGTAAGCTCTTGTGTCACCTCTACCTCATAGATTGTAAGCTCTTGTGTCACCCCCTCTACCTCATAGATTGTAAGCTCTTGTGTCACCTCCTCTACCTCATAGATTGTAAGCTCTTGTGTCACCTCCCTCATAGATTGTAAGCTCTTGTGTCACCTCCTCTACCTCATAGATTGTAAGCTCTTGTGTCACCTCTACCTCATAGATTGTAAGCTCTTGTGTCACCTCCTCTACCTCATAGATTGTAAGCTCTTGTGTCACCTCCTCTACCTCATAGATTGTAAGCTCTTGTGTCACCTCCTCTACCTCATAGATTGTAAGCTCTTGTGTCACCCCTCTACCTCATAGATTGTAAGCTCTTGTGTCACCTCTACCTCATAGATTGTAAGCTCTTGTGTCACCTCTACCTCATAGAGTGTAAGCTCTTGTGTCACCTCTACCTCATAGATTGTAAGCTCTTGTGTCACCTCCTCTACCTCATAGATTGTAACCTCCCCCCCGGGCTCTTGTGTCACCTCCTCTACCTCATAGATTGTAAGCTCTTGTGTCACCTCCTCTACCTCATAGATTGTAAGCTCTTGTGTCACCTCCTCTACCTCATAGATTGTAAGCTCTTGTGTCACCTCCTCTACCTCATAGATTGTAAGCTCTTGTGTCACCCCCTCTACCTCATAGATTGTAAGCTCTTGTGTCACCTCCTCTACCTCATAGATTGTAAGCTCTTGTGTCACCTCTACCTCATAGATTGTAAGCTCTTGTGTCACCTCTACCTCATAGATTGTAAGCTCTTGTGTCACCCCCTCTACCTCATAGATTGTAAGCTCTTGTGTCACCTCTACCTCATAGATTGTAAGCTCTTGTGTCACCTCTACCTCATAGATTGTAAGCTCTTGTGTCACCTCCTCTACCTCATAGATTGTAAGCTCTTGTGTCACCTCTACCTCATAGATTGTAAGCTCTTGTGTCACCCCCTCTACCTCATAGATTGTAAGCTCTTGTGTCACCTCCCTACCTCAGCTCTACCTCATAGATTGTAAGCTCTTGTGTCACCTCCTCTACCTCATAGATTGTAAGCTCTTGTGTCACCTCCTCTACCTCATAGATTGTAAGCTCTTGTGTCACCTCCTCTACCTCATAGATTGTAAGCTCTTGTGTCACCTCCTACCTCATAGATTGTAAGCTCTTGTGTCACCTCCTCTACCTCATAGATTGTAAGCTCTTGTGTCACCTCCTCTACCTCATAGATTGTAAGCTCTTGTGTCACCTCTACCTCATAGATTGTAAGCTCTTGTGTCACCTCTACCTCATAGATTGTAAGCTCTTGTGTCACCTCCTCTACCTCATAGATTGTAAGCTCTTGCGTCACCTCCTCTACCTCATAGATTGTAAGCTCTTGTGTCACCTCCTCTACCTCATAGATTGTAAGCTCTTGTGTCACCTCTACCTCATAGATTGTAAGCTCTTGTGTCACCTCCTCTACCTCATAGATTGTAAGCTCTTGTGTCACCTCCTCTACCTCATAGATTGTAAGCTCTTGTGTCACCCCCTCTACCTCATAGATTGTAAGCTCTTGTGTCACCCCCTCTACCTCATAGATTGTAAGCTCTTGTGTCACCCCCTCTACCTCATAGATTGTAAGCTCTTGTGTCACCTCCTCTACCTCATAGATTGTAAGCTCTTGTGTCACCTCCTCTACCTCATAGATTGTAAGCTCTTGTGTCACCTTCTCTACCTCATAGATTGTAAGCTCTTGTGTCACCTCCTCTACCTCATAGATTGTAAGCTCTTGTGTCACCTCCTCTACCTCATAGATTGTAAGCTCTTGTGTCACCTCCTCTACCTCATAGATTGTAAGCTCTTGTGTCACCTCCTCTACCTCATAGATTGTAAGCTCTTGTGTCACCTCCTCTACCTCATAGATTGTAAGCTCTTGTGTCACCCCCTCTACCTCATAGATTGTAAGCTCTTGTGTCACCCCCTCGGCCTTTTGTCCCTCTACCTCATAGATTGTAAGCTCTTGTGTCACCTCCTCTACCTCATAGATTGTAAGCTCTTGTGTCACCTCCTCTACCTCATAGATTGTAAGCTCTTGTGTCACCCCCTCTACCTCATAGATTGTAAGCTCTTGTGTCACCCCCTCTACCTCATAGATTGTAAGCTCTTGTGTCACCTCTACCTCATAGATTGTAAGCTCTTGTGTCACCCCCTCTACCTCATAGATTGTAAGCTCTTGTGTCACCTCTACCTCATAGATTGTAAGCTCTTGTGAGCAGAGCCCTCAGTCCCAGTGTGTGAATTGACTATTGCTCTGTAATGTATCTTTTTGTCCGTACTTGACCCCTACAATTTGTACAGCGCTGCGGAATATGTAGACGCTATAGAAATAAAATGTAATATTATTATTATGTGGAGTGGCAGCTCAGCCAGTTGATAGTAGAGTCACCAATACCAACTGGACCTATTTACCTTCTAAAAGTAACACCTGAGGAGGGGCAGACATAATCCATTCTAGATGACTTGTTGCCCTAGCTGTTCTACCACCAGGAGTTTATGGGGTTATGTTCAGAACAACAGATTTCTCGTATCCCCGAAGTTGTTTGCCTCTGTGACTGCAGCATTTCCTACCCTAGCTGACTCCTGGGTGGTTCAGCCAGAGATTGTAGTGCAAGGATCAGGAATTAATATGCAAGTGTGGAGCTGACTATGACTTTAGGTCTGTGAGATGTCCGGTTGGAGCGATGAGTGGACTACCTGCTAATGTTCTCTTAGGAAATCTACAAAGCCATTTTGGCTGTACAGCTGCTCAGAGTCAAGCCAAGGCTGTTGACTCGCAGCATCCTTGACTGAGTGTAAGCCCCCATGGATCCACTGCAAGACCTTCCAGAGACCTAATTTACTACCATTACTGTCTGTAAATGCAGCCCTGCAACCACCATGTGCATTGGAAGCAGCACAACCTGCACACGTTGGATGCTAAAAGGATGGTCAGAACCTCGATTACGGACTCTACCCACCATTAGGTTGTACAGGAGAGGAAGATGTGAAAAGTAGAACAATGTGCTGTTGGGTGTTGTTGTCTATGTGTTTGTGCGAGAGAGAGGTCAAGACCTAACCACATGGAAGAAAGAAACTGGGACTTGTCTGCTGCCCCAATAAGGACTTGTGAGCTTCCCTAGTATCGGAGTACAGGGTGGCACCCCCAGACTTGTTCTCCCTGTAGATGTGTTGGAGCACCGTTAGAATATTGTGTTTGGGATCTATTAAAGTTTGCTTGATAACTCTCCGGTCTCCCCTGCCTGTGTGCTCGCTGCCATTCCATATACTCAACCTCCTCCCCCAAGATGAGCCTGAGATCTACAGTCATATGAAAAAGTTTGGGCACCCCTATTAATCTTAATCATTTTTAGTTCTAAATATTTGGGTGTTTGCAACAGCCATTTCAATTTGATATATCTAATAACTGATGGACACAGTAATATTTCAGGATTGAAATGAGGTTTATTGTACTAACAGAAAATGTGCAATATGCATTAAACCAAAATTTGACCGTTGCAAAAGTATGGGCACCTCAACAGAAAAGTGACATTAATATTTAGTAGATCCTCCTTTTGCAAAAATAACAGCCTCTAGTCGCTTCCTGTAGCTTTTAATCAGTTCCTGGATCCTGGATGAAGGTATTTTTGACCATTCCTCTTTACAAAACAATTCCAGTTCAGTTAAGTTTGATGGTCGCCGAGCATGGACAGCCCGCTTCAAATGATCCCACAGATGTTCAATGATATTCAGGTCTGGGGACTGGGATGGCCATTCCAGAACATTGTAATTGTTCCTCTGCATGAATGCCTGAGTAGATTTGGATCATTGTCTTGCTGAAATATCCATCCCCGGCGTAACTTCAAATTCGTCACTGATTCTTGTACATTATTCTCAAGAATCTGCTGATACTGAGTTGAATCCATGCGACCCTCAACTTTAACAAGATTCCCGGTGCCGGCATTGGCCACACAGCCCCAAAGCATGATGGAACCTCCACCAAATTTTACAGTGGGTAGCAAGTGTTTTTCTTGGAATGCTGTGTTTTTTTGGACGCCATGCATAACGCCTTTTTGTATGACCAAACAACTCAATCTTTGTTTCATCAGTCCACAGGACCTTCTTCCAAAATGAAGCTGGCTTCTCCAAATGTGCTTTTGCATACCTCAGGCGACTCTGTTTGTGGCGTGCTTTCAGAAACGGCTTCTTTCGCATCACTCTCCCATACAGCTTCTCCTTGTGCAAAGTGTGCTGTATTGTTGACCGATGCACAGTGACACCATCTGCAGCAAGATGATGCTGCAGCTCTTTGGAGGTGGTCTGTGGATTGTCCTTGACTGTTCTCACCATTCTTCTTCTCTGCCTTTCTGATGTTTTTCTTGTCCTGCCACTTCTGGGCTTAACAAGAACTGTCCCTGTGGTCTTCCATTTCCTTACTATGTTCCTCACAGTGGAAACTGACAGGTTAAATCTCTGAGACAACTTTTTGTATCCTTCCCCTGAACAACTATGTTGAACAATCTTTGTTTTCAGATCATTTGAGAGTTGTTTTGAGGAGCCCATGATGCCACTCTTCAGAGGAGATTCAAATAGGAGAACAACTTGCAATTGGCCACCTTAAATACCTTTTCTCATGATTGGATACACCTGGCTATGAAGTTCAAAGCTCAGTGAGGTTACAAAACCAATTTTGTGCTTCAGTAAGTCAGTAAAAAGTAGTTAGGAGTATTCAAATCAATAAAATGATAAGGGTACCCAAATTTTTGCACCGGTCAAATTTTGGTTTAATGCATATTGCACATTTTCTGTTAGTACAATAAACCTCATTTCAATCCTGAAATATTACTGTGTCCATCAGTTATTAGATATATCAAATTGAAATGGCTGTTGCAAACACCCAAATATTTAGAACTAAAAATGATTAAGATTAATAGGGGTGCCCAAACTTTTTCATATGCCTGTACATAAAAGGCTAATCCCATCATAAACTGTAGTATCGGTCACGTCTCACCTCGTTGTGTAATAGACCCTGATCACCCCACAATGATTCATCTCCATATTCCCAGGCAGATCTGCTTCATCTTAATAGCATAGAAGGAACACAAGCTCCGGCATCGGCCTTATGTCTACACTGCGGACCCTCTACTAAAATTTGGGGGATCAGTCGAAGGTTGAGATATTTAATACCGGATGAAACAAATCTTCAGAGTTTCATCCTTGGTCATTCCCATCAAAGAGGACACAACCACCATGGAGCTTATAATGCCAGAAGTCCAACATTAGCCATACCGGATTAACAGAATTCTCGTGTTGTCTGGAGACTACATCTCCTCTTCTGGTGCAGGATCTCCTTCGGAGCTAAAGCAGCCAAGCATTATAAGTAGGAGAAGCCCCTGATTTAATTCCGAAGTCCAAAAACATCAGAAAGCCCTTGGTGAGAACTTTGGGATCTTAGTGAGTTCATTGCAGACTAATTGATAATTTAATTTATGATGAAGAGATTCAAGATGGAGTCACAAAGGTTGTTTGTATCTGTCCTCCAGCATATCTGTGCCTTCAGATTCCGAGACCCAGCGGTGGTTTTTCTGAATCGCCATTTCATCGAACCTTGGAGACGTGTGAGCCTAGAGAGTAGAAGGAAGACCAGGAAGGACTCTGGGACAAGGTGCCCATCTCCGGGTCCATGCTACCACCACCCTCACACCTGTATACTTCCCATCCCCTGTACTATGTAGTGACCTCACACTGTCTGTACCTCCAAGTACTGTAATAGTCAGTCTTGCTCTTAAGGAGCCTTATGTCATGTAATCACAGCTGCAGCAACCCAAGCAGGTGACAAACACTCCCTCGGTGCATGCTGCTTTATACCCTCTTTCTATATACTTTATATACACTGGCTGGGTAACCACTACCCCCCACCTTACATACTAGGGCTGCTCCCCTGGAGAGTGTCAGCCACCCACCTCTTCTGCAGATTGTTATACAGAGCTGTATGGCTGCGTGCTATATGTCATCAGCTGGTGAATTATTTGTACGCTTCCCCTTTAAGAGCCCCCCCTTTTGCTTATGACTGGTTTAATGTCAGCCGACACATTTGTTTCTTAAAGAGCCTCTGAGTGACATTCCTGTAGACCAATGAGGAGACAGAACCGTGTCAGGCCTGAACACCCATTGGAGCATCCCCAGAGCAGGCAGCAGGAGGGCGGCCCCCACTTAAAGGGGCAGAAGGTAATGATAAGACCTGCCCAGACATTGTGTCCTCAGGTGTCCAGACAGGATGAGTGGAGGAGTGTATGGGGGAGGTAAAGGCTGCACTACGTCCTCCGCTGCCTGCCCACTGCATGCTGGGAGCTCACCCTGTCTGTATAGCATGTCACCATTAACCCCTGATTACCCATATACCTCATGTTACCTCCCAAATGCATCCTATAGTGCCTGCTCGTCCTGCTGCAAAACCCTGTGCCCAAAACATCCTCTGCACAGTCTGCATCTTGCTCTACCTGTGCTCATTACATCCTGCTCTATCTGTACTCACTACATCCTGCTCTATCTGTACTCACTACATCCTGCTCTACCTGTACTCATTATATCCTGCTCTACCTGTGCTCACTACATCCTGCTCTACCTGTACTCACTACATCCTGCTCTACCTGTACTCACTACATCCTGCTCTACCTGTGCTCACTACATCCTGCTCTATCTGTACTCATTATATCCTGCTCTACCTGTACTCATTATATCCTGCTCTCCCTGTACTCATTATATCCTGCTCTATCTGTACTCACTACATCCTGCTCTATCTGTACTCACTACATCCTGCTCTACCTGTACTCACTACATCCTGCTCTATCTGTACTCACTACATCCTGCTCTACCTGTACTCACTACATCCTGCTCTACCTGTACTCATTATATCCTGCTCTACCTGTACTCACTACATCCTGCTCTACCTATACTCACTACATCCTGCTCTACCTGTACTCACTACATCCTGCTCTATCTGTACTCACTACATCCTGCTCTACCTGTACTCATTATATCCTGCTCTGTCTGTACTCACTACACCCTGCTCTATCTGTACTCACTACATCCTGCTCTACCTGTACTCATTATATCCTGCTCTACCTGTGCTCACTACATCCTGCTCTACCTGTACTCACTACATCCTGCTCTACCTGTACTCACTACATCCTGCTCTACCTGTACTCACTACATCCTGCTCTACCTGTACTCACTACATCCTGCTCTACCTGTACTCACTACATCCTGCTCTGTCTGTACTCACTACATCCTGCTCTATCTGTACTCACTACATCCTGCTCTACCTGTACTCACTACATCCTGCTCTACCTGTGCTCACTACATCCTGCTCTACCTGTACTCACTACATCCTGCTCTGTCTGTACTCACTACATCCTGCTCTATCTGTACTCACTACATCCTGCTCTACCTGTACTCATTATATCCTGCTCTACCTGTGCTCACTACATCCTGCTCTACCTGTACTCACTACATCCTGCTCTACCTGTGCTCACTACATCCTGCTCTACCTGTACTCACTACATCCTGCTCTACCTGTACTCACTACATCCTGCTCTACCTGTGCTCACTACATCCTGCTCTACCTGTACTCACTACATCCTGCTCTATCTGTACTCACTACATCCTGCTCTACCTGTGCTCACTACATCCTGCTCTACCTGTACTCACTACATCCTGCTCTATCTGTACTCACTACATCCTGCTCTACCTGTACTCACTACATCCTGCTCTATCTGTACTCACTACATCCTGCTCTATCTGTACTCACTACATCCTGCTCTACCTGTACTCATTATATCCTGCTCTACCTGTGCTCACTACATCCTGCTCTACCTGTACTCACTACATCCTGCTCTACCTGTGCTCACTACATCCTGCTCTACCTGTACTCACTACATCCTGCTCTATCTGTACTCACTACATCCTGCTCTACCTGTGCTCACTACATCCTGCTCTACCTGTACTCACTAAATCCTGCTCTATCTGTACTCACTACATCCTGCTCTACCTGTACTCACTACATCCTGCTCTATCTGTACTCACTACATCCTGCTCTATCTGTACTCACTACATCCTGCTCTACATGTACTCACTACATCCTGCTCTACCTGTGCTCACTACATCCTGATCTACCTGTACTCACTACATCCTGCTCTACCTGTACTCATTATATCCTGCTCTACCTGTGCTCACTAAATCCTGCTCTACCTGTACTCACTACATCCTGATCTACCTGTACTCACTACATCCTGCTCTACCTGTGCTCACTACATCCTGCTCTACCTGTACTCACTACATCCTGCTCTATCTGTACTCACTACATCCTGATCTACCTGTGCTCACTACATCCTGCTCTACCTGTGCTCACTACATCCTGCTCTGCCTGTACTCACTACATCCTGCTCTATCTGTACTCACTACATCCTGCTCTATCTGTACTCACTACATCCTGCTCTACCTGTACTCATTATATCCTGCTCTACCTGTACTCACTACATCCTGCTCTACCTGTGCTCACTACATCCTGCTCTACCTGTACTCACTACATCCTGCTCTACCTGTACTCACTACATCCTGCTCTACCTGTACTCACTACATCCTGCTCTACCTGTACTCATTATATCCTGCTCTACCTGTACTCACTACATCCTGCTCTACCTGTACTCATTATATCCTGCTCTACCTGTACTCACTACATCCTGCTCTACCTGTGCTCACTACATTCTGATCTCCCTGTACTCACTACATCCTGCTCTACCTGTACTCACTACATCCTGCTCTACCTGTGCTCACTACATTCTGCTCTCCCTGTACTCACTACATCCTGCTCTACCTGTACTCACTACATCCTGCTCTACCTGTGCTCACTACATCCTGCTCTACCTGTACTCACTACATCCTGCTCTACCTGTACTCATTATATCCTGCTCTACCTGTACTCACTACATCCTGCTCTACCTGTGCTCACTACATCCTGCTCTATCTGTACTCACTACATCCTGCTCTACCTGTACTCATTATATCCTGCTCTACCTGTGCTCACTACATCCTGCTCTACCTGTACTCACTACATCCTGCTCTACCTGTGCTCACTACATCCTGCACTACCTGTATTCACTACATCCTGCTCTACCTGTACTCACTACATCCTGCTCTACCTGTGCTCACTACATCCTGCTCTACCTGTACTCATTATATCCTGCTCTATCTGTACTCACTACATCCTGCTCTATCTGTACTCACTACATCCTGCTCTACCTGTACTCATTATATCCTGCTCTACCTGTACTCACTACATCCTGCTCTACCTGTACTCACTACATCCTGCTCTACCTGTACTCACTACATCCTGCTCTACCTGTACTCACTACATCCTGCTCTACCTGTACTCATTATATCCTGCTCTACCTGTACTCACTACATCCTGCTCTACCTGTACTCATTATATCCTGCTCTACCTGTACTCACTACATCCTGCTCTACCTGTGCTCACTACATTCTGATCTCCCTGTACTCACTACATCCTGCTCTACCTGTACTCACTACATCCTGCTCTACCTGTGCTCACTACATTCTGCTCTCCCTGTACTCACTACATCCTGCTCTACCTGTACTCACTACATCCTGCTCTACCTGTGCTCACTACATCCTGCTCTACCTGTACTCACTACATCCTGCTCTACCTGTACTCATTATATCCTGCTCTACCTGTACTCACTACATCCTGCTCTACCTGTGCTCACTACATCCTGCTCTATCTGTACTCACTACATCCTGCTCTACCTGTACTCATTATATCCTGCTCTACCTGTGCTCACTACATCCTGCTCTACCTGTACTCACTACATCCTGCTCTACCTGTGCTCACTACATCCTGCTCTACCTGTATTCACTACATCCTGCTCTACCTGTACTCACTACATCCTGCTCTACCTGTGCTCACTACATCCTGCTCTACCTGTACTCATTATATCCTGCTCTACCTGTACTCACTACATCCTGCTCTACCTGTACTCACTACATCCTGCTTTACCTGTACTCACTACATCCTGCTCTACCTGTGCTCACTACATTCTGCTCTCCCTGTACTCACTACATCCTGCTCTCCCTGTACTCACTACATCCTGCTCTACCTGTACTCACTACATCCTGATTTACCTGTACTCACTACATCCTGCTCTACCTGTGCTCACTACATTCTGCTCTCCCTGTACTCACTACATCCTGCTCTACCTGTACTCACTACATCCTGCTCTACCTGTGCTCACTACATCCTGCTCTCCCTGTACTCACTACATCCTGCTCTCCCTGTACTCATTATATCCTGCTCTACCTGTACTCACTATATCCTGCTCTCCCTATACTCACTACATCCTGCTCTACCTGTACTCACTATATCCTGCTCTCCCTGTACTCACTACATCTTGCTCTACCTGTACTCACTACATCCTGCTCTACCTTTACTCACTATATCCTGCTCTACCTGTACTCACAATATCCTGCTCTACCTGTACTCACTGCATCCTGCTCTCCCTGTACTCTCTACATCCCGCTCTACCTGTACTGTGTAAACCCTACTCTACTTGTACTCACTACATCCTGCTCTACCTGTACCTGTACTCACTACATCCTGCTCTACCTGTACTCACTATATCCTGCTCTCCCTGTACTCACTACATCCTGCTCTACCTGTACTCACTACATCCTGTTCTACCTGTACTCACTATATCCTGCTCTCCCTGTACTCACTACATCCTGCTCTGCCTGTACTCACTACATCCTACTCTACCTGTACTCACTACATCCTGCTTTACCTGTACTCACTACATCCTGCTCTACCTGTACTCACTATATCCTGCTCTACCTGTACTCACTATATCCTGCTCTACCTGTGCTCACTACATCCTGCTCTACCTGTACTCACTACATCCTGCTCTACCTGTGCTCACTACATCCTGCTCTACCTGTGCTCACTACATCCTGCTCTACCTGTGCTCACTACATCCTGCTCTACCTGTACTCACTACATCCTGCTCTCCCTGTACTCACTATATCCTGCTCTACCTGTGCTCACTACATCCTGCTCTACCTGTACTCATTATATCCTGCTCTACCTGTACTCACTACATCCTGCTCTACCTGTGCTCACTACATCCTGCTCTACCTGTACTCACTACATCCTGCTCTATCTGTACTCACTACATCCTGCTCTCCCTGTACTCACTATATCCTGCTCTACCTGTACTCACTACATCCTGCTCTACGTGTACTCACTACATCCTGCTCTACCTGTACTCACTATGTCCCGCTCTACCTGTACTGTGTAAACCCTACTCTACTTGTACTCACTACATCCTGCTCTACCTGTACCTGTACTCACTACATCCTGCTCTATCTGTGCTCACTATATCCTGCTCTACCTGTACTCATTACATCCTGCTCTCCCTGTACTCACTACATCCTGCTCTACCTGTACTCACTACATCCTGCTCTACCTGTCACTCTCCTGTTCCTGTACTCACTACATCCTGCTCTCCCTGTGCTCACTATATACTGCTCTACCTGTACCTGTACTCACTACATCCTGCTCTACCTGTACTCACTACATCCTGCTTTACCTGTACTCACTACATCCTGCTCTACCTGTACTCACTATATCCTGCTCTCCCTGTACTCACCACATCCTGCTCTACCTGTACTCACTACATCCTGCTCTCCCTGTACTCACTATATCCTGCTCTACCTGTGCTCACTATATCCTGCTCTCCCTGTACTCACTACATCCTGCTCTACCTGTACCTGTACTCACTACATCCTGCTGTACCTGTGCTCACTATATCCTGCTCTACCTGTACTCACTACATCCTGCTGTACCTGTGCTCACTACATCCTGCTCTACCTGTACTCACTACATCCTGCTGTACCTGTGCTCACTACATCCTGCTCTACCTGTACTCACTACATCCTGCTGTACCTGTACTCACTACATCCTGCTCTACCTGTGCTCACTACATCCTGCTCTACCTGTACTCACTACATCCTGCTGTACCTGTACTCACTACATCCTGCTGTACCTGTACTCACTACATCCTGCTCTACCTGTACTCACTACATCCTGCTCTACCTGTACTCACTACATCCTGCTCTGGCTGTACTCACTACATCCTGCTCTCCCTGTACTCACTACATCCTGCTCTACCTGTACTCACTACATCCTGCTCTACCTGTACTCACTACATCCTGCTCTATCTGTACTCACTACATCCTGCTCTATCTGTACTCACTACATCCTGCTTTACCTGTGCTCACTACATCCTGCTCTACCTGTGCCCACTACATCCTGCTCTACCTGTGCTCACTATATCCTGCTCTACCTGTACTCACTACATCCTGCTCTACCTGTGCTCACTACATCCTGCTCTACCTGTACTCACTACATCCTGATCTACCTGTACTCACTACATCCTGATCTATCTGTACTCACTACATCCTGCTCTACCTGTACTCACTACATCCTGCTCTACCTGTACTCACTACATCCTGCTCTACCTGTACTCACTACATCCTGCTCTACCTGTACTCACTACATCCTGCTCTACCTGTACTCACTACATCCTGATCTACCTGTACTCACTACATCCTGCTCTACCTGTACTCACTACATCCTGCTCTACATGTACTCACTACATCCTGCTCTACATGTACTCACTACATCCTGCTCTACCTGTGCTCAGTATATCCTGCTCTACCTGTACTCACTACATCCTGATCTACCTGTACTCACTACATCCTGCTCTACCTGTACTCACTACATCCTGCTCTACCTGTACTCACTACATCCTGCTCTACCTGTACTCATTATATCCTGCTCTACCTGTACTCATTATATCCTGCTCTCCCTGTACTCATTATATCCTGCTCTCCCTGTACTCACTACATCCTGCTCTACATGTACTCACTACATTCTGCTCTACCTGTACTCACTACATCCTGCTCTCCCTGTACTCACTACATCCTGCTCTACATGTACTCACTACATCCTGCTTTACCTGTACTCACTACATCCTGCTCTACCTGTGCTCACTACATCCTGCTCTACCTGTACTCACTACATCCTGCTCTACCTGTACTCACTACATCCTGCTCTACATGTACTCACTACATCCTGCTCTACCTGTACTCACTACATCCTGCTCTACCTGTACTCACTACATCCTGCTCTACCTGTACTCACTACATCCTGATCTACCTGTACTCACTACATCCTGCTCTACCTGTACTCACTACATCCTGCTCTACCTGTACTCACTACATCCTGATCTACCTGTACTCACTACATCCTGCTCTACCTGTACTCACTATATCCTGCTCTACATGTACTCATTATATCCTGCTCTACCTGTACTCACTACATCCTGCTCTACCTGTACTCACTACATCCTGCTCTCCCTGTACTCACTACATCCTGCTCTATCTGTACTCACTACATCCTGCTCTACCTGTACTCACTATATCCTGCTCTACATGTACTCATTATATCCTGCTCTACCTGTACTCACTACATCCTGCTCTACCTGTACTCACTACATCCTGCTCTACCTGTACTCACTACATCCTTCTCTACCTCCATCTAGGTTCCTCAGGGGTGTAGGCCTCAGGATCAGTTACTATTAGAGATCTCCATCTAGGTTCCTCAGGGGTGTAGGCCTCAGCATCAGTTACTATTAGAGATCTCCATCTAGGTTCCTCAGGGGTGTAGGCCTCAGCATCAGGTACTATTACAGATCTCCATCTAGGTTCCTCAGGGGTGTAGGCCTCAGCATCAGTTACTATTACAGATCTCCATCTAGGTTCCTCAGGGGTGTAGGCCTCAGCATCAGTTACTATTAGAGATCTCCATCTAGGTTCCTCAGGGGTGTAGGCCTTAGCATCAGTTACTATTAGAGATTTCCATCTAGGTTCCTCAGGGGTGTAGGCCTCAGAATCAGTTACTATTAGAGATCTCCATCTAGGTTCCTCAGGGGTGTAGGCCTCAGCATCAGCTGCTATTAGAGATCTCCATCTAGGTTCCTCAGGGGTGTAGGCCTCAGAATCAGTTACTATTAGAGATTTCCATCTAGGTTCCTCAGGGGTGTAGGCCTCAGCATCAGTTACTATTAGAGATCTCCATCTAGGTCCCTCAGGGGTGTAGGCCTCAGCATCAGTTACTATTAGAGATCTCCATCTAGGTTCCTCAGGGGTGTAGGCCTCAGCATCAGTTACTATTAGAGCTCTCCATCTAGGTTCCTCAGGGGTGTAGGCCTCAGCATCAGTTACTATTAGAGCTCTCCATCTAGGTTTCTCAGGGGTGTAGGCCTCAGCATCAGTTACTATTAGAGATCTCCATCTAGGTTCCTCAGGGGTGTAGGCCTCAGCATCAGTTACTATTAGAGATCTCCATCTAGGTCCCTCAGGGGTGTAGGCCTCAGCATCAGTTACTATTAGAGATCTCCATCTAGGTTCCTCAGGGGTGTAGGCCTCAGCATCAGTTACTATTAGAGCTCTCCATCTAGGTTTCTCAGGGGTGTAGGCCTCAGCATCAGTTACTATTAGAGCTCTCCATCTAGGTTCCTCAGGGGTGTAGGCCTCAGCATCAGTTACTATTAGAGATCTCCATCTAGGTTCCTCAGGGGTGTAGGCCTCAGCATCAGTTACTATTAGAGATCTCCATCTAGGTTCCTCAGGGGTGTAGGCCTCAGCATCAGTTACTATTAGAGATCTCCATCTAGGTCCCTCAGGGGTGTAGGCCTCAGCATCAGTTACTATTAGAGATCTCCATCTAGGTTCCTCAGGGGTGTAGGCCTCAGCATCAGTTACTATTAGAGCTCTCCATCTAGGTTTCTCAGGGGTGTAGGCCTCAGCATCAGTTACTATTAGAGCTCTCCATCTAGGTTCCTCAGGGGTGTAGGCCTCAGCATCAGTTACTATTAGAGATCTCCATCTAGGTTCCTCAGGGGTGTAGGCCTCAGCATCAGTTACTATTAGAGATCTCCATCTAGGTTCCTCAGGGGTGTAGGCCTCAGCATCAGTTACTATTAGAGATCTCCATCTAGGTTCCTCAGGGGTGTAGGCCTCAGCATCAGTTACTATTAGAGATCTCCATCTAGGTCCCTCAGGGGTGTAGGCCTTTAGCATCAGTTACTATTAGAGCTCTCCATCTAGGTTCCTCAGGGGTGTAGGCCTTTAGCATCAGTTACTATTAGAGCTCTCCATCTAGGTTCCTCAGGGGTGTAGGCCTTTAGCATCAGTTACTATTAGAGCTCTCCATCTAGGTTCCTCAGGGGTGTAGGCCTCAGCATCAGTTACTATTAGAGATCTCCATCTAGGTTCCTCAGGGGTGTAGGCCTCAGCATCAGTTACTATTTGAGATCTCCATCTAGGTTCCTCAGGGGTGTAGGCCTCAGCATCAGCTGCTATTAGAGGGCAGGCAATTCATTAGAATGACTAATCTGCTTCTATCAGTCCAATGGTGCGCCCCCTCTCAAAGTCTATCAAATGGGCAAAATGGCTTAGAATGTGTTGCAGAGACAAGTCTAGTAGTCACCGATCTTCCCAAATGTAGCCTCTGAGAACTTCTTTATAGGGAAACACTGTGATTGGACGTTTCTCTCTGGAGGCGGAGTTATTTTTGGTCACTGAGTATATTATACCGATTTCCTTCTCTCTTCTCGTAGATGAGGTCGGGGCTCTCGTATTTGATATTGGATCCTACTCGGTTCGGGCTGGTTATGCCGGTGAAGATTGCCCCAAGGTATCAACCTACTGAAGAAGTTCTGGGTGACCATGGTGTCGGCATCCTTTGTGAGGGGTCCCCCATGGTTGGGGGTGTACTGGTTGCAGATGAGGTTGTCTCCCTGCCCCACACAACCACCCCCATCATGTGTTTTGCTTCTTTAATGTTTAGGCTGACTTTCCGACCACCCTGGGAGTTTTCTCTCCGGATGAGTCTCTATCCTCGGAGCTGGAGAAGGATCGGAAGCTGAGCCGGGTGTATTATATCGACACAACATGTCTACACGTCCCGCGGCCACTGACCGAGGTCACGTCACCGCTGAAGAACGGCATGAGTGAGACCGATACGCCAAACCAAGCCATGTGTGTTGTCTGCCAGCTCTCCGCCCATCATGTGCCATCCTGTGCTTCCCGGCTGCTCCTTACTGCAATCATTACCCATAATCCTCCATTCCCATGGGTGAGGGCATCTGTAGGGTCAGGGGGCAGACATAATATTGTAGGCCAATCCCACCCCTAACATGGAAGACAACCCGACATGTGGAGGAAAACATGGCCGCTGTTCAAGATGAAACTCGGTGTCACAAAATAACTACTAAGTCACATGATGCTAGTCACATGACCACAGTAACCTATTAATAGTCACATGATCCCGCTCCATCTGGCGTAGATTTCTGATTCGCCGGCCAGTTTGTTTAAAGGGATCAGCACATAAATCTTCCCAATATGTTCTTAGTACAAAGGTCTATAGGGCTGAGGTGACATCAACAGGCCCGAGCTAGTTACATGGGGTCTATAGGGGTGAGGTATTGGGGGGACGGGATGGACGGCAGGGGTGTGATGTGTGCACCATGTGTGGCGTCCATCTTTGTTGTGTGTTTACGGCCGATCACCATGATACAGTCTAGATTGTACAGCTCTGCTGTGATAGCAGAACCAGATTGTATAGTGTAGCGTGGATGAGACCAGTGTAAAGAGGACTATCACCTCCTCCACCTCCTCCTACATCACCTCCTCCACCTCCTCCTCCTCCACTTCCTCCACCTCGTCCTCCATCACCTCCTCCACCTCAATCACCTCGTCCTCCACCCTCCTCCTCCTCCACCTCCTCCACCTCCTCCTCCTCCCTTCCTCCACCTCCTCCTCCACCCTCCTCCACCTCCCCTCCTCCACATCACCTCCTCCACCTCCTTCTCCTCCACCTCCACCTCAATCACCTCCTCCAACTCCTGCTCCATCACCTCCTCCACCTCCTCCTCCTCCACTTCCTCCACCTCCTCCTCCATCACCTCCTCCTCCTCCTCCACCTCCACCTCCACCTCAATCACCTCCTCCACCTCCTGCTCCATCACCTCCTCCACCTCCTCCCCACACCCCTCCACCTCCACCTCAATCACCTCCTCCACCTCCACCTCAATCACCTCCTCCTCCATCACCTCCTCCTCCATCACCTCCTCCACCTCCTCCTCCTCCACCTCCTCCTTCATCACCTCCTCCTCCTCCATCACCTCCTCCTCCATCACCTCCTCCACTTCCTCCTCCTCCACCTCCTCCTCCTCCACTTCCTCCACCTCCTCCTCCATCACCTCCTTCACCTCCACCTCCTCCTACATCACCTCCTCCACCTCCTCCTACATCACCTCCTCCACCTCCCCCTCCTCCACCTCAATCACCTCCTCCAACTCCTGCTCCATCACCTCCTCCACCTCCTCCTCCATCACCTCCTCCACCTCCACCTCAATCACCTCCTCCACCTCCACCTCCTCCTACATCACCTCCTCCACCTCCTCCTCCACCTCCACCTCAATCACCTCCTCCACCTCCTGCTCCATCACCTCCTCCACCTCCTCCTCCACTTCCTCCACCTCCACCTCCATCACCTCCTCCACCTCCTCCTCTATCACCTCCTCCACCTCCTCCTCCTACACCTCCTCCTCCTCCACTTCCTCCACCTCCTCCTCCTCCACTTCCTCCACCTCCTCCTCCATCACCTCCTCCACCTCCTCCTCCATCACCTCCTCCACCTCCGCCTCCTCCTCCATCATCTCTTCCACCTCCTCCACCTCCTCCTCCATCACCTCCTCCACTTCCATCACCTCCTCCACCTCCTCCTCCATCACCTCCACCTCCTCCACCACCTCCTCCTCCACTTCAATCACCTCCTCAACCTCCACCTCAATCACCTCCATCACCACCTCCTCCTCCATCTCCATGACCACCTCCTCCTCCACCTCCATCACCACCTCCACCTCCTCCTTCTCCTTGTGAAAGATCCTCAGTGCGCCAACACCGTTTTGGCCACCCCTGAGTCCTCTTTCATATAAAAAACACACTCACCGCCAGTGAGTCTCGGGTTCACAGATAAATACAAGACAAGCTTTCTAAATTTTATATATTTATTAACCCCTAAATGGGTCGGTATTAACATCTAACACATACGGTTCAGAACAGATATGCAAACATATACAAGCATTAACAGTTACTAGTTACAAGATACAGTACAAATAAAATAAAAGGGATTAAAGGTGAAATAATTACTTTACCACACATGTCCTTGATGTGGCTCTATAATCCAACACTCACATATGCTCTGTCATGTGTGAATAACCAGTGGAGGCTTCTCAGCCTTAACTCCTAGCATGTGGCATCAATAGAATAATCCCGCCTGCATGCTCTCATAACAGTCTCTCAGCATTAGTCCAATAGTCTCATCACAAAAATCTCCTCATGGTGTTCGCTTGTAATCCCAACACAAATATCTTCTCAGGGTTAGTCTGTGATGGTCTGTCTCAACTCCATAGCATCATTTCCTCCCACTGACTCTTACCTCATCTTTTATACCCTTTATGCCACCTCCCAGAATGAGGTCACCGGCAACAGCAAGTCTAATGAGTTAATGCAATCAAGTCCAGATCTTTTGTATAGAGCTGAGACCAAGTGAATTGATACAATGTTATCAGGCAGGTCTGATCAACAGCCCAGGCTTGAACAACTCACTATTGTTTCTTCGATCACTCAGGGCTATATAGGAGTACAATGGAGCCCTGCTGTGATGGATATAAAGCCCTATTGTTCCAGTGCTGCTACTACTGCCAATATACACCTAGGCTTATAGCTGCGCACAGTATGAATAAATGGAACTAGAGAGAAATATGCTACCCAGAGACCAAAATACATCTGAGTTATAGCCACACTTAAGCAGAATCATCACACTCCTCCACCTCCTCCTCCTTCACCTACTCCACCTCCCTCACCACCTCCTCCTTCTCCATCACAACCTCCTCCTCTTCCATCACCATCACCACTTCCTCCTCCTCCATCACCACCTCCTCCTCCACCTCCCTCCTCCATCACCAGCTCCTCCTCCAGATACCATCAGTCACCACTAGAGGGAACGCAAAGGAGAGACCGCTCTGATATCTGCAGATACCATCAGTCACCACTAGAGGGGGCGCAGAGGAGAGACCGCTCTGATATCTGCAGATACCATCAGTCACCACTAGAGGGGGCGCAGAGGAGAGACCGCTCTGATATCTGCAGATACCATCAGTCACCACTAGAGGGAGCGCAGAGGAGAGACCGCTCTGATATCTGCAGATACCATCAGTCACCACTAGAGGGAGCGCAGAGGAGAGACCGCTCTGATATCTGCAGATACCATCAGTCACCACTAGAGGGAGCGCAGAGGAGAGACCGCTCTGATATCTGCAGATACCATCAGTCACCACTAGAGGGGGCGCAGAGGAGAGACCGCTCTGATATCTGCAGATACCATCAGTCACCACTAGAGGGGGCGCAGAGGAGAGACCGCTCTGATATCTGCACCTACCATCAGTCACCACTAGAGGGAGCGCAGAGGAGAGACCGCTCTGATATCTGCAGATACCATCAGTCACCACTAGAGGGAGCGCAGAGGAGAGACCGCACTGATATCTGCAGATACCATCAGTCACCACTAGAGGGAGCGCAGAGGAGAGACCGCTCTGATATCTGCAGATACCATCAGTCACCACTAGAGGGAGCGCAGAGGAGAGACCGCTCTGATATCTGCAGATACCATCAGTCACCACTAGAGGGAGCGCAGAGGAGAGACCGCTCTGATATCTGCAGATACCATCAGTCACCACTAGAGGGAGCGCAGAGGAGAGACCGCTCTGATATCTGCAGATACCATCAGTCACCACTAGAGGGGGTGCATAGGAGAGACCGCTCTGATATCTGCACCTACCATCAGTCACCACTAGAGGGAGCGCAGAGGAGAGACCGCTCTGATATCTGCAGATACCATCAGTCACCACTAGAGGGAGCGCAGAGGAGAGACCGCTCTGATATCTGCACCTACCATCAGTCACCACTAGAGGGAGCGCAGAGGAGAGACCGCTCTGATATCTGCAGATACCATCAGTCACCACTAGAGGGAGCGCAGAGGAGAGACCGCTCTGATATCTGCACCTACCATCAGTCACCACTAGAGGGGGGCGCAGAGGAGAGAGCCGCTCTGATATCTGCAGATACCATCAGTCACCACTAGAGGGAGCGCAGAGGAGAGACCGCTCTGATATCTGCAGATACCATCAGTCACCACTAGAGGGAGCGCAGAGGAGAGACCGCTCTGATATCTGCACCTACCATCAGTCACCACTAGAGGGAGGACAGAGGAGAGACCGCTCTGATATCTGCAGATACCATCAGTCACCACTAGAGGGAGCGCAGAGGGAGAGACCGCTCTGATATCTGCAGATACCATCAGTCACCACTAGAGGGAGCGCAGAGGAGAGACCGCTCTCATATCTGCACCTACCATCAGTCACCACTAGAGGGAACGCAGAGGAGAGACCGCTCTGATATCTGCAGATACCATCAGTCACCACTAGAGGGAGCGCAGAGGAGAGACCGCTCTGATATCTGCAGATACCATCAGTCACCACTAGAGGGAGCGCAGAGGAGAGACCGCTCTGATATCTGCAGATACCATCAGTCACCACTAGAGGGGGCGCAGAGGAGAGACCGCTCTGATATCTGCAGATACCATCAGTCACCACTAGAGGGAACGCAAAGGAGAGACCGCTCTGATATCTGCACCTACCATCAGTCACCACTAGAGGGAGCGCAGAGGAGAGACCGCTCTGATATCTGCAGATACCATCAGTCACCACTAGAGGGAGGGCAGAGGAGAGACCGCTCTGATATCTGCACCTACCATCAGTCACCACTAGAGGGGGCGCAGAGGAGAGACTGCTCTGATATCTGCAGATACCATCAGTCACCACTAGAGGGGGCGCAGAGGAGAGACCGCTCTGATATCTGCACCTACCATCAGTCACCACTAGAGGGGGCGCAGAGGAGAGACCGCTCTGATATCTGCAGATACCATCAGTCACCACTAGAGGGAACGCAAAGGAGAGACTGCTCTGATATCTGCAGATACCATCAGTCACCACTAGAGGGAGCGCAGAGGAGAGACTGCTCTGATATCTGCAGATACCATCAGTCACCACTAGAGGGAGCGCAGAGGAGAGACCGCTCTGATATCTGCAGATACCATCAGTCACCACTAGAGGGAGCGCAGAGGAGAGACCGCTCTGATATCTGCAGATACCATCAGTCACCACTAGAGGGAGCGCAGAGGAGAGACCGCTCTGATATCTGCACCTACCATCAGTCACCACTAGAGGGAGGGCAGAGGAGAGACCGCTCTGATATCTGCACCTACCATCAGTCACCACTAGAGGGAGGGCAGAGGAGAGACCGCTCTGATATCTGCACCTACCATCAGTCACCACTAGTGGGAGCGCAGAGGAGAGACTGCTCTGATATCTGCAGATACCATCAGTCACCACTAGAGGGAGCGCAGAGGAGAGACCGCTCTGATATCTGCAGATACCATCAGTCACCACTAGAGGGAGCGCAGAGGAGAGACCGCTCTGATATCTGCAGATACCATCAGTCACCACTAGAGGGAGCGCAGAGGAGAGACCGCTCTGATATCTGCAGATACCATCAGTCACCACTAGAGGGAGCGCAGAGGAGAGACCGCTCTGATATCTGCAGATACCATCAGTCACCACTAGAGGGAGCGCAGAGGAGAGACCGCTCTGATATCTGCAGATACCATCAGTCACCACTAGAGGGAGCGCAGAGGAGAGACCGCTCTGATATCTGCAGATACCATCAGTCACCACTAGAGGGAGCGCAGAGGAGAGACCGCTCTGATATCTGCAGATACCATCAGTCACCACTAGAGGGGGCGCAGAGGAGAGACCGCTCTGATATCTGCAGATACCATCAGTCACCACTAGAGGGGGCGCAGAGGAGAGACCGCTCTGATATCTGCAGATACCATCAGTCACCACTAGAGGGGGCGCAGAGGAGAGACCGCTCTGATATCTGCAGATACCATCAGTCACCACTAGAGGGGGCGCAGAGGAGAGACCGCTCTGATATCTGCACCTACCATCAGTCACCACTAGAGGGAACGCAGAGGAGAGACCGCTCTGATATCTGCACCTACCATCAGTCACCACTAGAGGGGGTGCAGAGGAGAGACCGCTCT
Source organism: Leptodactylus fallax (assembly GCA_947044405.1). NCBI lineage: Eukaryota > Metazoa > Chordata > Amphibia > Anura > Leptodactylidae > Leptodactylus > Leptodactylus fallax. The sequence goes on along the minus strand of CAMRHE010001029.1, from coordinate 149,554 downwards.
GATATCTGCACCTACCATCAGTCACCACTAGAGGGAACGCAGAGGAGAGACCGCTCTGATATCTGCACCTACCATCAGTCACCACTAGAGGGGGTGCAGAGGAGAGACCGCTCTGATATCTGCACCTACCATCAGTCACCACTAGAGGGGGCGCAGAGGAGAGACCGCTCTGATATCTGCAGATACCATCAGTCACCACTAGAGGGGGCGCAGAGGAGAGACCGCTCTGATATCTGCACCTACCATCAGTCACCACTAGAGGGGGCACAGAGGAGAGACCGCTCTGATATCTGCAGATACCATCAGTCACCACTAGAGGGAGCGCAGAGGAGAGACCGCCTCTGATATCTGCACCTACCATCAGTCACCACTAGAGGGAGCGCAGAGGAGAGACCGCTCTGATATCTGCAGATACCATCAGTCACCACTAGAGGGAGCGCAGAGGAGAGACCGCTCTGATATCTGCACCTACCATCAGTCACCACTAGAGGGAGGGCAGAGGAGAGACCGCTCTGATATCTGCAGATACCATCAGTCACCACTAGAGGGAGCGCAGAGGAGAGACCGCTCTGATATCTGCAGATACCATCAGTCACCACTAGAGGGAGTGCAGAGGAGAGACCGCTCTGATATCTGCACCTACCATCAGTCACCACTAGAGGGGGCGCAGAGGAGAGACCGCTCTGATATCTGCAGATACCATCAAGGGGGGCGAGGGGGGGACCCGCCGAGCAGACCATCAGTCACCACTAGAGGGGGCGCAGAGGAGAGACCGCTCTGATATCTGCAGATACCATCAGTCACCACTAGAGGGGGCGCAGAGGAGAGACCGCTCTGATATCTGCAGATACCATCAGTCACCACTAGAGGGAGCGCAGAGGAGAGACCGCTCTGATATCTGCAGATACCATCAGTCACCACTAGAGGGAGCGCAGAGGAGAGACCGCTCTGATATCTGCAGATACCATCAGTCACCACTAGAGGGAGCGCAGAGGAGAGACCGCTCTGATATCTGCAGATACCATCAGTCACCACTAGAGGGAGCGCAGAGGAGAGACCGCTCTGATATCTGCAGATACCATCAGTCACCACTAGAGGGAGCGCAGAGGAGAGACCGCTCTGATATCTGCAGATACCATCAGTCACCACTAGAGGGAGCGCAGAGGAGAGACCGCTCTGATATCTGCAGCTACCATCAGTCACCACTAGAGGGAGCGCAGAGGAGAGACCGCTCTGATATCTGCAGATACCATCAGTCACCACTAGAGGGAGCGCAGAGGAGAGACCGCTCTGATATCTGCAGATACCATCAGTCACCACTAGAGGGAGCGCAGAGGAGAGACCGCTCTGATATCTGCAGATACCATCAGTCACCACTAGAGGGAGCGCAGAGGAGAGACCGCTCTGATATCTGCACATACCATCAGTCACCACTAGAGGGAGCGCAGAGGAGAGACCGCTCTGATATCTGCAGCTACCATCAGTCACCACTAGAGGGAGCGCAGAGGAGAGACCGCTCTGATATCTGCAGATACCATCAGTCACCACTAGAGGGAGCGCAGAGGAGAGACCGCTCTGATATCTGCAGATACCATCAGTCACCACTAGAGGGAGCGCAGAGGAGAGACCGCTCTGATATCTGCAGATACCATCAGTCACCACTAGAGGGAGCGCAGAGGAGAGACCGCTCTGATATCTGCACCTACCATCAGTCACCACTAGAGGGGGCGCAGAGGAGAGACCGCTCTGATATCTGCACCTACCATCAGTCACCACTAGAGGGGGCGCAGAGGAGAGACCGCTCTGATATCTGCACCTACCATCAGTCACCACTAGAGGGAGCGCAGAGGAGAGACCGCTCTGATATCTGCAGATACCATCAGTCACCACTAGAGGGGGCGCAGAGGAGAGACCGCTCTGATATCTGCAGATACCATCAGTCACCACTAGAGGGAGCGCAGAGGAGAGACCGCTCTGATATCTGCACCTACCATCAGTCACCACTAGAGGGGGCGCAGAGGAGAGACCGCTCTGATATCTGCACATACCATCAGTCACCACTAGAGGGGGCGCAGAGGAGAGACCGCTCTGATATCTGCACCTACCATCAGTCACCACTAGAGGGGGCGCAGAGGAGAGACCGCTCTGATATCTGCACCTACCATCAGTCACCACTAGAGGGGGCGCAGAGGAGAGACCGCTCTGATATCTGCACATACCATCAGTCACCACTAGAGGGGGCGCAGAGGAGAGACCGCTCTGATATCTGCAGATACCATCAGTCACCACTAGAGGGGGCGCAGAGGAGAGACCGCTCTGATATCTGCACCTACCATCAGTCACCACTAGAGGGAGCGCAGAGGAGAGACCGCTCTGATATCTGCACCTACCATCAGTCACCACTAGAGGGGGCGCAGAGGAGAGACCGCTCTGATATCTGCAGATACCATCAGTCACCACTAGAGGGAGCGCAGAGGAGAGACCGCTCTGATATCTGCAGATACCATCAGTCACCACTAGAGGGAGCGCAGAGGAGAGACCGCTCTGATATCTGCAGATACCATCAGTCACCACTAGAGGGAGCGCAGAGGAGAGACCGCTCTGATATCTGCACCTACCATCAGTCACCACTAGAGGGAGCGCAGAGGAGAGACCGATGCACCCCTCGATATCTGCAGTACCATCAGTCACCACTAGAGGGAGCGCAGAGGAGAGACCGCTCTGATATCTGCAGATACCATCAGTCACCACTAGAGGGAGCGCAGAGGAGAGACCGCTCTGATATCTGCAGATACCATCAGTCACCACTAGAGGGAGCGCAGAGGAGAGACCGCTCTGATATCTGCACCTACCATCAGTCACCACTAGAGGGAGCGCAGAGGAGAGACCGCTCTGATATCTGCAGATACCATCAGTCACCACTAGAGGGAGCGCAGAGGAGAGACCGCTCTGATATCTGCAGATACCATCAGTCACCACTAGAGGGAGCGCAGAGGAGAGACCGCTCTGATATCTGCAGATACCATCAGTCACCACTAGAGGGAGCGCAGAGGAGAGACCGCTCTGATATCTGCAGATACCATCAGTCACCACTAGAGGGAGCGCAGAGGAGAGACCGCTCTGATATCTGCACCTACCATCAGTCACCACTAGAGGGAGCGCAGAGGAGAGACCGCTCTGATATCTGCAGATACCATCAGTCACCACTAGAGGGAGCGCAGAGGAGAGACCGCTCTGATATCTGCAGATACCATCAGTCACCACTAGAGGGAGCGCAGAGGAGAGACCGCTCTGATATCTGCAGATACCATCAGTCACCACTAGAGGGAGCGCAGAGGAGAGACCGCTCTGATATCTGCAGATACCATCAGTCACCACTAGAGGGAGCGCAGAGGAGAGACGCCAGCAGACCGGGGGGAGAGACCGCTCTGATATCTGCAGATACCATCAGTCACCACTAGAGGGGGCGCAGAGGAGAGACCGCTCTGATATCTGCACCTACCATCAGTCACCACTAGAGGGAGCGCAGAGGAGAGACCGCTCTGATATCTGCAGATACCATCAGTCACCACTAGAGGGAGCGCAGAGGAGAGACCGCTCTGATATCTGCAGATACCATCAGTCACCACTAGAGGGAGCGCAGAGGAGAGACCGCTCTGATATCTGCAGATACCATCAGTCACCACTAGAGGGAGCGCAGAGGAGAGACCGCTCTGATATCTGCACCTACCATCAGTCACCACTAGAGGGAGCGCAGAGGAGAGACCGCTCTGATATCTGCACATACCATCAGTCACCACTAGAGGGAGCGCAGAGGAGAGACCGCTCTGATATCTGCACCTACCATCAGTCACCACTAGAGGGAGCGCAGAGGAGAGACCGCTCTGATATCTGCAGATACCATCAGTCACCACTAGAGGGAGCGCAGAGGAGAGACCGCTCTGATATCTGCAGATACCATCAGTCACCACTAGAGGGAGCGCAGAGGAGAGACCGCTCTGATATCTGCAGATACCATCAGTCACCACTAGAGGGGGCGCAGAGGAGAGACCGCTCTGATATCTGCACATACCATCAGTCACCACTAGAGGGGGCGCAGAGGAGAGACCGCTCTGATATCTGCAGATACCATCAGTCACGGGGGGGGGGGGGGCCGCCGATATCTGCACCTACCATCAGTCACCACTAGAGGGGGCGCAGAGGAGAGACCGCTCTGATATCTGCAGATACCATCAGTCACCACTAGAGGGGGCGCAGAGGAGAGACCGCTCTGATATCTGCAGATACCATCAGTCACCACTAGAGGGAGCGCAGAGGAGAGACCGCTCTGATATCTGCAGATACCATCAGTCACCACTAGAGGGGGCGCAGAGGAGAGACCGCTCTGATATCTGCAGATACCATCAGTCACCACTAGAGGGAGCGCAGAGGAGAGACCGCTCTGATATCTGCAGATACCATCAGTCACCACTAGAGGGGGCGCAGAGGAGAGACCGCTCTGATATCTGCAGATACCATCAGTCACCACTAGAGGGAGCGCAGAGGAGAGACCGCTCTGATATCTGCAGATACCATCAGTCACCACTAGAGGGAGCGCAGAGGAGAGACCGCTCTGATATCTGCAGATACCATCAGTCACCACTAGAGGGAGCGCAGAGGAGAGACCGCTCTGATATCTGCAGATACCATCAGTCACCACTAGAGGGGGCGCAGAGGAGAGACCGCTCTGATATCTGCACCTACCATCAGTCACCACTAGAGGGAGCGCAGAGGAGAGACCGCTCTGATATCTGCAGATACCATCAGTCACCACTAGAGGGAGCGCAGAGGAGAGACCGCTCTGATATCTGCAGATACCATCAGTCACCACTAGAGGGGGCGCAGAGGAGAGACCGCTCTGATATCTGCAGATACCATCAGTCACCACTAGAGGGAGCGCAGAGGAGAGACCGCTCTGATATCTGCAGATACCATCAGTCACCACTAGAGGGAGCGCAGAGGAGAGACCGCTCTGATATCTGCAGATACCATCAGTCACCACTAGAGGGAGCGCAGAGGAGAGACCGCTCTGATATCTGCAGATACCATCAGTCACCACTAGAGGGAGCGCAGAGGAGAGACCGCTCTGATATCTGCAGATACCATCAGTCACCACTAGAGGGGGCGCAGAGGAGAGACCGCTCTGATATCTGCACCTACCATCAGTCACCACTAGAGGGAGCGCAGAGGAGAGACCGCTCTGATATCTGCACCTACCATCAGTCACCACTAGAGGGAGCGCAGAGGAGAGACCGCTCTGATATCTGCAGATACCATCAGTCACCACTAGAGGGAGCGCAGAGGAGAGACCGCTCTGATATCTGCAGATACCATCAGTCACCACTAGAGGGAGCGCAGAGGAGAGACCGCTCTGATATCTGCACCTACCATCAGTCACCACTAGAGGGGGCGCAGAGGAGAGACCGCTCTGATATCTGCAGATACCATCAGTCACCACTAGAGGGAGCGCAGAGGAGAGACCGCTCTGATATCTGCACCTACCATCAGTCACCACTAGAGGGGGCGCAGAGGAGAGACCGCTCTGATATCTGCAGATACCATCAGTCACCACTAGAGGGAGCGCAGAGGAGAGACCGCTCTGATATCTGCAGATACCATCAGTCACCACTAGAGGGAGCGCAGAGGAGAGACCGCTCTGATATCTGCAGATACCATCAGTCACCACTAGAGGGAGCGCAGAGGAGAGACCGCTCTGATATCTGCACCTACCATCAGTCACCACTAGAGGGAGCGCAGAGGAGAGACCGCTCTGATATCTGCACCTACCATCAGTCACCACTAGAGGGAGCGCAGAGGAGAGACCGCTCTGATATCTGCAGATACCATCAGTCACCACTAGAGGGAGCGCAGAGGAGAGACCGCTCTGATATCTGCACATACCATCAGTCACCACTAGAGGGAGCGCAGAGGAGAGACCGCTCTGATATCTGCAGATACCATCAGTCACCACTAGAGGGAGCGCAGAGGAGAGACCGCTCTGATATCTGCAGATACCATCAGTCACCACTAGAGGGAGCGCAGAGGAGAGACCGCTCTGATATCTGCACCTACCATCAGTCACCACTAGAGGGAGCGCAGAGGAGAGACCGCTCTGATATCTGCAGATACCATCAGTCACCACTAGAGGGAGCGCAGAGGAGAGACCGCTCTGATATCTGCACATACCATCAGTCACCACTAGAGGGAGCGCAGAGGAGAGACCGCTCTGATATCTGCACCTACCATCAGTCACCACTAGAGGGAGCGCAGAGGAGAGACCGCTCTGATATCTGCAGATACCATCAGTCACCACTAGAGGGAGCGCAGAGGAGAGACCGCTCTGATATCTGCACCTACCATCAGTCACCACTAGAGGGAGCGCAGAGGAGAGACCGCTCTGATATCTGCAGATACCATCAGTCACCACTAGAGGGAGCGCAGAGGAGAGACCGCTCTGATATCTGCAGATACCATCAGTCACCACTAGAGGGAGCGCAGAGGAGAGACCGCTCTGATATCTGCACCTACCATCAGTCACCACTAGAGGGAGCGCAGAGGAGAGACCGCTCTGATATCTGCAGATACCATCAGTCACCACTAGAGGGAGCGCAGAGGAGAGACCGCTCTGATATCTGCAGATACCATCAGTCACCACTAGAGGGAGCGCAGAGGAGAGACCGCTCTGATATCTGCAGATACCATCAGTCACCACTAGAGGGAGCGCAGAGGAGAGACCGCTCTGATATCTGCACCTACCATCAGTCACCACTAGAGGGAGCGCAGAGGAGAGACCGCTCTGATATCTGCAGATACCATCAGTCACCACTAGAGGGAGCGCAGAGGAGAGACCGCTCTGATATCTGCACCTACCATCAGTCACCACTAGAGGGAGCGCAGAGGAGAGACCGCTCTGATATCTGCAGATACCATCAGTCACCACTAGAGGGAGCGCAGAGGAGAGACCGCTCTGATATCTGCAGATACCATCAGTCACCACTAGAGGGAGCGCAGAGGAGAGACCGCTCTGATATCTGCAGATACCATCAGTCACCACTAGAGGGAGCGCAGAGGAGAGACCGCTCTGATATCTGCACCTACCATCAGTCACCACTAGAGGGAGCGCAGAGGAGAGACCGCTCTGATATCTGCAGATACCATCAGTCACCACTAGAGGGAGCGCAGAGGAGAGACCGCTCTGATATCTGCACCTACCATCAGTCACCACTAGAGGGAGCGCAGAGGAGAGACCGCTCTGATATCTGCACCTACCATCAGTCACCACTAGAGGGAGCGCAGAGGAGAGACCGCTCTGATATCTGCAGATACCATCAGTCACCACTAGAGGGAGCGCAGAGGAGAGACCGCTCTGATATCTGCACCTACCATCAGTCACCACTAGAGGGAGCGCAGAGGAGAGACCGCTCTGATATCTGCAGATACCATCAGTCACCACTAGAGGGAGCGCAGAGGAGAGACCGCTCTGATATCTGCAGATACCATCAGTCACCACTAGAGGGAGCGCAGAGGAGAGACCGCTCTGATATCTGCAGATACCATCAGTCACCACTAGAGGGAGCGCAGAGGAGAGACCGCTCTGATATCTGCAGATACCATCAGTCACCACTAGAGGGAGCGCAGAGGAGAGACCGCTCTGATATCTGCAGATACCATCAGTCACCACTAGAGGGAGCGCAGAGGAGAGACCGCTCTGATATCTGCAGATACCATCAGTCACCACTAGAGGGAGCGCAGAGGAGAGACCGCTCTGATATCTGCAGATACCATCAGTCACCACTAGAGGGAGCGCAGAGGAGAGACCGCTCTGATATCTGCAGATACCATCAGTCACCACTAGAGGGAGCGCAGAGGAGAGACCGCTCTGATATCTGCAGATACCATCAGTCACCACTAGAGGGAGCGCAGAGGAGAGACCGCTCTGATATCTGCAGATACCATCAGTCACCACTAGAGGGAGCGCAGAGGAGAGACCGCTCTGATATCTGCACCTACCATCAGTCACCACTAGAGGGAGCGCAGAGGAGAGACCGCTCTGATATCTGCAGATACCATCAGTCACCACTAGAGGGAGCGCAGAGGAGAGACCGCTCTGATATCTGCAGATACCATCAGTCACCACTAGAGGGAGCGCAGAGGAGAGACCGCTCTGATATCTGCACCTACCATCAGTCACCACTAGAGGGAGCGCAGAGGAGAGACCGCTCTGATATCTGCAGATACCATCAGTCACCACTAGAGGGAGCGCAGAGGAGAGACCGCTCTGATATCTGCAGATACCATCAGTCACCACTAGAGGGAGCGCAGAGGAGAGACCGCTCTGATATCTGCAGATACCATCAGTCACCACTAGAGGGGGCGCAGAGGAGAGACCGCTCTGATATCTGCAGATACCATCAGTCACCACTAGAGGGAGCGCAGAGGAGAGACCGCTCTGATATCTGCACCTACCATCAGTCACCACTAGAGGGAGCGCAGAGGAGAGACCGCTCTGATATCTGCAGATACCATCAGTCACCACTAGAGGGAGCGCAGAGGAGAGACCGCTCTGATATCTGCAGATACCATCAGTCACCACTAGAGGGAGCGCAGAGGAGAGACCGCTCTGATATCTGCAGATACCATCAGTCACCACTAGAGGGGGCGCAGAGGAGAGACCGCTCTGATATCTGCAGATACCATCAGTCACCACTAGAGGGAGCGCAGAGGAGAGACCGCTCTGATATCTGCACCTACCATCAGTCACCACTAGAGGGAGCGCAGAGGAGAGACCGCTCTGATATCTGCAGATACCATCAGTCACCACTAGAGGGAGCGCAGAGGAGAGACCGCTCTGATATCTGCAGATACCATCAGTCACCACTAGAGGGAGCGCAGAGGAGAGACCGCTCTGATATCTGCAGATACCATCAGTCACCACTAGAGGGAGCGCAGAGGAGAGACCGCTCTGATATCTGCACATACCATCAGTCACCACTAGAGGGAGCGCAGAGGAGAGACCGCTCTGATATCTGCACCTACCATCAGTCACCACTAGAGGGGGCGCAGAGGAGAGACCGCTCTGATATCTGCACCTACCATCAGTCACCACTAGAGGGAGCGCAGAGGAGAGACCGCTCTGATATCTGCAGATACCATCAGTCACCACTAGAGGGAGCGCAGAGGAGAGACCGCTCTGATATCTGCAGATACCATCAGTCACCACTAGAGGGAGCGCAGAGGAGAGACCGCTCTGATATCTGCAGATACCATCAGTCACCACTAGAGGGAGCGCAGAGGAGAGACCGCTCTGATATCTGCAGATACCATCAGTCACCACTAGAGGGAGCGCAGAGGAGAGACCGCTCTGATATCTGCAGATACCATCAGTCACCACTAGAGGGAGCGCAGAGGAGAGACCGCTCTGATATCTGCACCTACCATCAGTCACCACTAGAGGGAGCGCAGAGGAGAGACCGCTCTGATATCTGCAGATACCATCAGTCACCACTAGAGGGAGCGCAGAGGAGAGACCGCTCTGATATCTGCAGATACCATCAGTCACCACTAGAGGGAGCGCAGAGGAGAGACCGCTCTGATATCTGCAGATACCATCAGTCACCACTAGAGGGAGCGCAGAGGAGAGACCGCTCTGATATCTGCAGATACCATCAGTCACCACTAGAGGGAGCGCAGAGGAGAGACCGCTCTGATATCTGCAGATACCATCAGTCACCACTAGAGGGAGCGCAGAGGAGAGACCGCTCTGATATCTGCAGATACCATCAGTCACCACTAGAGGGAGCGCAGAGGAGAGACCGCTCTGATATCTGCAGATACCATCAGTCACCACTAGAGGGGGCGCAGAGGAGAGACCGCTCTGATATCTGCAGATACCATCAGTCACCACTAGAGGGAGCGCAGAGGAGAGACCGCTCTGATATCTGCACATACCATCAGTCACCACTAGAGGGAGCGCAGAGGAGAGACCGCTCTGATATCTGCACCTACCATCAGTCACCACTAGAGGGAGCGCAGAGGAGAGACCGCTCTGATATCTGCACCTACCATCAGTCACCACTAGAGGGAGCGCAGAGGAGAGACCGCTCTGATATCTGCACCTACCATCAGTCACCACTAGAGGGGGCGCAGAGGAGAGACCGCTCTGATATCTGCAGATACCATCAGTCACCACTAGAGGGGGCGCAGAGGAGAGACCGCTCTGATATCTGCACCTACCATCAGTCACCACTAGAGGGGGCGCAGAGGAGAGACCGCTCTGATATCTGCAGATACCATCAGTCACCACTAGAGGGAGCGCAGAGGAGAGACCGCTCTGATATCTGCAGATACCATCAGTCACCACTAGAGGGAGCGCAGAGGAGAGACCGCTCTGATATCTGCACCTACCATCAGTCACCACTAGAGGGAGCGCAGAGGAGAGACCGCTCTGATATCTGCAGATACCATCAGTCACCACTAGAGGGAGCGCAGAGGAGAGACCGCTCTGATATCTGCACCTACCATCAGTCACCACTAGAGGGAGCGCAGAGGAGAGACCGCTCTGATATCTGCAGATACCATCAGTCACCACTAGAGGGAGCGCAGAGGAGAGACCGCTCTGATATCTGCAGATACCATCAGTCACCACTAGAGGGAGCGCAGAGGAGAGACCGCTCTGATATCTGCAGATACCATCAGTCACCACTAGAGGGGGCGCAGAGGAGAGACCGCTCTGATATCTGCAGATACCATCAGTCACCACTAGAGGGAGCGCAGAGGAGAGACCGCTCTGATATCTGCACCTACCATCAGTCACCACTAGAGGGAGCGCAGAGGAGAGACCGCTCTGATATCTGCAGATACCATCAGTCACCACTAGAGGGAGCGCAGAGGAGAGACCGCTCTGATATCTGCAGATACCATCAGTCACCACTAGAGGGAGCGCAGAGGAGAGACCGCTCTGATATCTGCAGATACCATCAGTCACCACTAGAGGGAGCGCAGAGGAGAGACCTCTGATATCTGCAGATACCATCAGTCACCACTAGAGGGGGCGCAGAGGAGAGACCGCTCTGATATCTGCACCTACCATCAGTCACCACTAGAGGGAGCGCAGAGGAGAGACCGCTCTGATATCTGCAGATACCATCAGTCACCACTAGAGGGAGCGCAGAGGAGAGACCGCTCTGATATCTGCACCTACCATCAGTCACCACTAGAGGGAGCGCAGAGGAGAGACCGCTCTGATATCTGCACATACCATCAGTCACCACTAGAGGGAGCGCAGAGGAGAGACCGCTCTGATATCTGCAGATACCATCAGTCACCACTAGAGGGAGCGCAGAGGAGAGACCGCTCTGATATCTGCACCTACCATCAGTCACCACTAGAGGGGGGGGAGCGCAGAGGAGAGACCGCTCTGATATCTGCAGATACCATCAGTCACCACTAGAGGGAGCGCAGAGGAGAGACCGCTCTGATATCTGCAGATACCATCAGTCACCACTAGAGGGAGCGCAGAGGAGAGACCGCTCTGATATCTGCACCTACCATCAGTCACCACTAGAGGGAGCGCAGAGGAGAGACCGCTCTGATATCTGCAGATACCATCAGTCACCACTAGAGGGAGCGCAGAGGAGAGACCGCTCTGATATCTGCAGATACCATCAGTCACCACTAGAGGGAGCGCAGAGGAGAGACCGCTCTGATATCTGCAGATACCATCAGTCACCACTAGAGGGAGCGCAGAGGAGAGACCGCTCTGATATCTGCAGATACCATCAGTCACCACTAGAGGGAGCGCAGAGGAGAGACCGCTCTGATATCTGCAGATACCATCAGTCACCACTAGAGGGAGCGCAGAGGAGAGACCGCTCTGATATCTGCACATACCATCAGTCACCACTAGAGGGAGCGCAGAGGAGAGACCGCTCTGATATCTGCAGATACCATCAGTCACCACTAGAGGGAGCGCAGAGGAGAGACCGCTCTGATATCTGCAGATACCATCAGTCACCACTAGAGGGAGCGCAGAGGAGAGACCGCTCTGATATCTGCACCTACCATCAGTCACCACTAGAGGGAGCGCAGAGGAGAGACCGCTCTGATATCTGCACATACCATCAGTCACCACTAGAGGGGGCGCAGAGGAGAGACCGCTCTGATATCTGCAGATACCATCAGTCACCACTAGAGGGAGCGCAGAGGAGAGACCGCTCTGATATCTGCACATACCATCAGTCACCACTAGAGGGAGCGCAGAGGAGAGACCGCTCTGATATCTGCACCTACCATCAGTCACCACTAGAGGGAGCGCAGAGGAGAGACCGCTCTGATATCTGCAGATACCATCAGTCACCACTAGAGGGAGCGCAGAGGAGAGACCGCTCTGATATCTGCAGATACCATCAGTCACCACTAGAGGGAGCGCAGAGGAGAGACCGCTCTGATATCTGCACCTACCATCAGTCACCACTAGAGGGAGCGCAGAGGAGAGACCGCTCTGATATCTGCAGATACCATCAGTCACCACTAGAGGGAGCGCAGAGGAGAGACCGCTCTGATATCTGCAGATACCATCAGTCACCACTAGAGGGAGCGCAGAGGAGAGACCGCTCTGATATCTGCAGATACCATCAGTCACCACTAGAGGGAGCGCAGAGGAGAGACCGCTCTGATATCTGCAGATACCATCAGTCACCACTAGAGGGAGCGCAGAGGAGAGACCGCTCTGATATCTGCAGATACCATCAGTCACCACTAGAGGGAGCGCAGAGGAGAGACCGCTCTGATATCTGCAGATACCATCAGTCACCACTAGAGGGGCGCAGAGGAGAGACCGCTCTGATATCTGCAGATACCATCAGTCACCACTAGAGGGGGCGCAGAGGAGAGACCGCTCTGATATCTGCAGATACCATCAGTCACCACTAGAGGGAGCGCAGAGGAGAGACCGCTCTGATATCTGCACATACCATCAGTCACCACTAGAGGGAGCGCAGAGGAGAGACCGCTCTGATATCTGCAGATACCATCAGTCACCACTAGAGGGAGCGCAGAGGAGAGACCGCTCTGATATCTGCAGCTACCATCAGTCACCACTAGAGGGGGCGCAGAGGAGAGACCGCTCTGATATCTGCACCTACCATCAGTCACCACTAGAGGGAGCGCAGAGGAGAGACCGCTCTGATATCTGCACCTACCATCAGTCACCACTAGAGGGAGCGCAGAGGAGAGACCGCTCTGATATCTGCAGATACCATCAGTCACCACTAGAGGGAGCGCAGAGGAGAGACCGCTCTGATATCTGCACCTACCATCAGTCACCACTAGAGGGAGCGCAGAGGAGAGACCGCTCTGATATCTGCAGATACCATCAGTCACCACTAGAGGGAGCGCAGAGGAGAGACCGCTCTGATATCTGCACCTACCATCAGTCACCACTAGAGGGAGCGCAGAGGAGAGACCGCTCTGATATCTGCAGATACCATCAGTCACCACTAGAGGGAGCGCAGAGGAGAGACCGCTCTGATATCTGCAGATACCATCAGTCACCACTAGAGGGAGCGCAGAGGAGAGACCGCTCTGATATCTGCAGATACCATCAGTCACCACTAGAGGGAGCGCAGAGGAGAGACCGCTCTGATATCTGCAGCTACCATCAGTCACCACTAGAGGGAGCGCAGAGGAGAGACCGCTCTGATATCTGCAGATACCATCAGTCACCACTAGAGGGAGCGCAGAGGAGAGACCGCTCTGATATCTGCACCTACCATCAGTCACCACTAGAGGGAGCGCAGAGGAGAGACCGCTCTGATATCTGCAGATACCATCAGTCACCACTAGAGGGGGCGCAGAGGAGAGACCGCTCTGATATCTGCACCTACCATCAGTCACCACTAGAGGGGGCGCAGAGGAGAGACCGCTCTGATATCTGCAGATACCATCAGTCACCACTAGAGGGAGCGCAGAGGAGAGACCGCTCTGATATCTGCACATACCATCAGTCACCACTAGAGGGAGCGCAGAGGAGAGACCGCTCTGATATCTGCACATACCATCAGTCACCACTAGAGGGAGCGCAGAGGAGAGACCGCTCTGATATCTGCACCTACCATCAGTCACCACTAGAGGGAGCGCAGAGGAGAGACCGCTCTGATATCTGCAGATACCATCAGTCACCACTAGAGGGAGCGCAGAGGAGAGACCGCTCTGATATCTGCACCTACCATCAGTCACCACTAGAGGGAGCGCAGAGGAGAGACCGCTCTGATATCTGCACCTACCATCAGTCACCACTAGAGGGAGCGCAGAGGAGAGACCGCTCTGATATCTGCAGATACCATCAGTCACCACTAGAGGGAGCGCAGAGGAGAGACCGCTCTGATATCTGCAGATACCATCAGTCACCACTAGAGGGAGCGCAGAGGAGAGACCGCTCTGATATCTGCAGATACCATCAGTCACCACTAGAGGGAGCGCAGAGGAGAGACCGCTCTGATATCTGCAGATACCATCAGTCACCACTAGAGGGAGCGCAGAGGAGAGACCGCTCTGATATCTGCACCTACCATCAGTCACCACTAGAGGGAGCGCAGAGGAGAGACCGCTCTGATATCTGCAGATACCATCAGTCACCACTAGAGGGAGCGCAGAGGAGAGACCGCTCTGATATCTGCAGATACCATCAGTCACCACTAGAGGGAGCGCAGAGGAGAGACCGCTCTGATATCTGCAGCTACCATCAGTCACCACTAGAGGGAGCGCAGAGGAGAGACCGCTCTGATATCTGCACCTACCATCAGTCACCACTAGAGGGAGCGCAGAGGAGAGACCGCTCTGATATCTGCAGATACCATCAGTCACCACTAGAGGGAGCGCAGAGGAGAGACCGCTCTGATATCTGCAGATACCATCAGTCACCACTAGAGGGAGCGCAGAGGAGAGACCGCTCTGATATCTGCAGATACCATCAGTCACCACTAGAGGGAGCGCAGAGGAGAGACCGCTCTGATATCTGCAGATACCATCAGTCACCACTAGAGGGAGCGCAGAGGAGAGACCGCTCTGATATCTGCAGATACCATCAGTCACCACTAGAGGGAGCGCAGAGGAGAGACCGCTCTGATATCTGCAGATACCATCAGTCACCACTAGAGGGAGCGCAGAGGAGAGACCGCTCTGATATCTGCACCTACCATCAGTCACCACTAGAGGGGGCGCAGAGGAGAGACCGCTCTGATATCTGCAGATACCATCAGTCACCACTAGAGGGAGCGCAGAGGAGAGACCGCTCTGATATCTGCACCTACCATCAGTCACCACTAGAGGGAGCGCAGAGGAGAGACCGCTCTGATATCTGCAGATACCATCAGTCACCACTAGAGGGAGCGCAGAGGAGAGACCGCTCTGATATCTGCAGATACCATCAGTCACCACTAGAGGGAGCGCAGAGGAGAGACCGCTCTGATATCTGCAGATACCATCAGTCACCACTAGAGGGAGCGCAGAGGAGAGACCGCTCTGATATCTGCAGATACCATCAGTCACCACTAGAGGGAGCGCAGAGGAGAGACCGCTCTGATATCTGCAGATACCATCAGTCACCACTAGAGGGAGCGCAGAGGAGAGACCGCTCTGATATCTGCAGATACCATCAGTCACCACTAGAGGGAGCGCAGAGGAGAGACCGCTCTGATATCTGCAGATACCATCAGTCACCACTAGAGGGAGCGCAGAGGAGAGACCGCTCTGATATCTGCAGATACCATCAGTCACCACTAGAGGGAGCGCAGAGGAGAGACCGCTCTGATATCTGCAGATACCATCAGTCACCACTAGAGGGAGCGCAGAGGAGAGACCGCTCTGATATCTGCACATACCATCAGTCACCACTAGAGGGAGCGCAGAGGAGAGACCGCTCTGATATCTGCAGATACCATCAGTCACCACTAGAGGGAGCGCAGAGGAGAGACCGCTCTGATATCTGCAGATACCATCAGTCACCACTAGAGGGAGCGCAGAGGAGAGACCGCTCTGATATCTGCACATACCATCAGTCACCACTAGAGGGAGCGCAGAGGAGAGACCGCTCTGATATCTGCAGATACCATCAGTCACCACTAGAGGGAGCGCAGAGGAGAGACCGCTCTGATATCTGCAGATACCATCAGTCACCACTAGAGGGAGCGCAGAGGAGAGACCGCTCTGATATCTGCAGATACCATCAGTCACCACTAGAGGGAGCGCAGAGGAGAGACCGCTCTGATATCTGCACCTACCATCAGTCACCACTAGAGGGAGCGCAGAGGAGAGACCGCTCTGATATCTGCACCTACCATCAGTCACCACTAGAGGGAGCGCAGAGGAGAGACCGCTCTGATATCTGCAGATACCATCAGTCACCACTAGAGGGAGCGCAGAGGAGAGACCGCTCTGATATCTGCACCTACCATCAGTCACCACTAGAGGGAGCGCAGAGGAGAGACCGCTCTGATATCTGCAGATACCATCAGTCACCACTAGAGGGAGCGCAGAGGAGAGACCGCTCTGATATCTGCAGATACCATCAGTCACCACTAGAGGGAGCGCAGAGGAGAGACCGCTCTGATATCTGCACCTACCATCAGTCACCACTAGAGGGGGCGCAGAGGAGAGACCGCTCTGATATCTGCAGATACCATCAGTCACCACTAGAGGGAGCGCAGAGGAGAGACCGCTCTGATATCTGCAGATACCATCAGTCACCACTAGAGGGAGCGCAGAGGAGAGACCGCTCTGATATCTGCAGATACCATCAGTCACCACTAGAGGGGGCGCAGAGGAGAGACCGCTCTGATATCTGCAGATACCATCAGTCACCACTAGAGGGAGCGCAGAGGAGAGACCGCTCTGATATCTGCAGATACCATCAGTCACCACTAGAGGGAGCGCAGAGGAGAGACCGCTCTGATATCTGCAGATACCATCAGTCACCACTAGAGGGAGCGCAGAGGAGAGACCGCTCTGATATCTGCAGATACCATCAGTCACCACTAGAGGGAGCGCAGAGGAGAGACCGCTCTGATATCTGCAGATACCATCAGTCACCACTAGAGGGAGCGCAGAGGAGAGACCGCTCTGATATCTGCAGATACCATCAGTCACCACTAGAGGGGGCGCAGAGGAGAGACCGCTCTGATATCTGCAGATACCATCAGTCACCACTAGAGGGAGCGCAGAGGAGAGACCGCTCTGATATCTGCAGATACCATCAGTCACCACTAGAGGGAGCGCAGAGGAGAGACCGCTCTGATATCTGCAGATACCATCAGTCACCACTAGAGGGAGCGCAGAGGAGAGACCGCTCTGATATCTGCAGATACCATCAGTCACCACTAGAGGGAGCGCAGAGGAGAGACCGCTCTGATATCTGCACCTACCATCAGTCACCACTAGAGGGAGCGCAGAGGAGAGACCGCTCTGATATCTGCACCTACCATCAGTCACCACTAGAGGGGGGCGCAGAGGAGAGACCGCTCTGATATCTGCAGATACCATCAGTCACCACTAGAGGGAGCGCAGAGGAGAGACCGCTCTGATATCTGCAGATACCATCAGTCACCACTAGAGGGAGCGCAGAGGAGAGACCGCTCTGATATCTGCAGATACCATCAGTCACCACTAGAGGGAGCGCAGAGGAGAGACCGCTCTGATATCTGCACCTACCATCAGTCACCACTAGAGGGAGCGCAGAGGAGAGACCGCTCTGATATCTGCAGATACCATCAGTCACCACTAGAGGGAGCGCAGAGGAGAGACCGCTCTGATATCTGCCCTACCATCAGTCACCACTAGAGGGAGCGCAGAGGAGAGACCGCTCTGATATCTGCAGATACCATCAGTCACCACTAGAGGGAGCGCAGAGGAGAGACCGCTCTGATATCTGCACCTACCATCAGTCACCACTAGAGGGAGCGCAGAGGAGAGACCGCTCTGATATCTGCAGATACCATCAGTCACCACTAGAGGGAGCGCAGAGGAGAGACCGCTCTGATATCTGCACCTACCATCAGTCACCACTAGAGGGAGCGCAGAGGAGAGACCGCTCTGATATCTGCAGATACCATCAGTCACCACTAGAGGGAGCGCAGAGGAGAGACCGCTCTGATATCTGCAGATACCATCAGTCACCACTAGAGGGAGCGCAGAGGAGAGACCGCTCTGATATCTGCAGATACCATCAGTCACCACTAGAGGGAGCGCAGAGGAGAGACCGCTCTGATATCTGCAGATACCATCAGTCACCACTAGAGGGGGCGCAGAGGAGAGACCGCTCTGATATCTGCAGATACCATCAGTCACCACTAGAGGGAGCGCAGAGGAGAGACCGCTCTGATATCTGCAGATACCATCAGTCACCACTAGAGGGGGCGCAGAGGAGAGACCGCTCTGATATCTGCACCTACCATCAGTCACCACTAGAGGGAGCGCAGAGGAGAGACCGCTCTGATATCTGCAGATACCATCAGTCACCACTAGAGGGAGCGCAGAGGAGAGACCGCTCTGATATCTGCAGATACCATCAGTCACCACTAGAGGGAGCGCAGAGGAGAGACCGCTCTGATATCTGCAGATACCATCAGTCACCACTAGAGGGAGCGCAGAGGAGAGACCGCTCTGATATCTGCAGATACCATCAGTCACCACTAGAGGGAGCGCAGAGGAGAGACCGCTCTGATATCTGCACCTACCATCAGTCACCACTAGAGGGAGCGCAGAGGAGAGACCGCTCTGATATCTGCACCTACCATCAGTCACCACTAGAGGGAGCGCAGAGGAGAGACCGCTCTGATATCTGCAGATACCATCAGTCACCACTAGAGGGAGCGCAGAGGAGAGACCGCTCTGATATCTGCAGATACCATCAGTCACCACTAGAGGGAGCGCAGAGGAGAGACCGCTCTGATATCTGCACCTACCATCAGTCACCACTAGAGGGAGCGCAGAGGAGAGACCGCTCTGATATCTGCACCTACCATCAGTCACCACTAGTGGGAGCGCAGAGGAGAGACCGCTCTGATATCTGCACCTACCATCAGTCACCACTAGAGGGAGCGCAGAGGAGAGACCGCTCTGATATCTGCAGATACCATCAGTCACCACTAGAGGGGGCGCAGAGGAGAGACCGCTCTGATATCTGCACCTACCATCAGTCACCACTAGAGGGGGCGCAGAGGAGAGACCGCTCTGATATCTGCAGATACCATCAGTCACCACTAGTGGGAGCGCAGAGGAGAGACCGCTCTGATATCTGCACCTACCATCAGTCACCACTAGAGGGAGCGCAGAGGAGAGACCGCTCTGATATCTGCAGATACCATCAGTCACCACTAGAGGGAGCGCAGAGGAGAGACCGCTCTGATATCTGCAGATACCATCAGTCACCACTAGAGGGAGCGCAGAGGAGAGACCGCTCTGATATCTGCACATACCATCAGTCACCACTAGAGGGAGCGCAGAGGAGAGACCGCTCTGATATCTGCACCTACCATCAGTCACCACTAGAGGGAGCGCAGAGGAGAGACCGCTCTGATATCTGCAGATACCATCAGTCACCACTAGAGGGAGCGCAGAGGAGAGACCGCTCTGATATCTGCAGATACCATCAGTCACCACTAGAGGGAGCGCAGAGGAGAGACCGCTCTGATATCTGCAGATACCATCAGTCACCACTAGAGGGAGCGCAGAGGAGAGACCGCTCTGATATCTGCAGATACCATCAGTCACCACTAGAGGGAGCGCAGAGGAGAGACCGCTCTGATATCTGCAGATACCATCAGTCACCACTAGAGGGAGCGCAGAGGAGAGACCGCTCTGATATCTGCAGATACCATCAGTCACCACTAGAGGGAGCGCAGAGGAGAGACCGCTCTGATATCTGCAGATACCATCAGTCACCACTAGAGGGAGCGCAGAGGAGAGACCGCTCTGATATCTGCAGATACCATCAGTCACCACTAGAGGGAGCGCAGAGGAGAGACCGCTCTGATATCTGCACCTACCATCAGTCACCACTAGAGGGAGCGCAGAGGAGAGACCGCTCTGATATCTGCACCTACCATCAGTCACCACTAGAGGGAGCGCAGAGGAGAGACCGCTCTGATATCTGCAGATACCATCAGTCACCACTAGAGGGAGCGCAGAGGAGAGACCGCTCTGATATCTGCACCTACCATCAGTCACCACTAGAGGGAGCGCAGAGGAGAGACCGCTCTGATATCTGCACCTACCATCAGTCACCACTAGAGGGAGCGCGGAGGAGAGACCGCTCTGATATCTGCACCTACCATCAGTCACCACTAGAGGGAGCGCAGAGGAGAGACCGCTCTGATATCTGCAGATACCATCAGTCACCACTAGAGGGAGCGCAGAGGAGAGACCGCTCTGATATCTGCACATACCATCAGTCACCACTAGAGGGAGCGCAGAGGAGAGACCGCTCTGATATCTGCAGATACCATCAGTCACCACTAGAGGGAGCGCAGAGGAGAGACCGCTCTGATATCTGCAGATACCATCAGTCACCACTAGAGGGAGCGCAGAGGAGAGACCGCTCTGATATCTGCAGATACCATCAGTCACCACTAGAGGGAGCGCAGAGGAGAGACCGCTCTGATATCTGCAGATACCATCAGTCACCACTAGAGGGAGCGCAGAGGAGAGACCGCTCTGATATCTGCAGATACCATCAGTCACCACTAGAGGGAGCGCAGAGGAGAGACCGCTCTGATATCTGCACCTACCATCAGTCACCACTAGAGGGAGCGCAGAGGAGAGACCGCTCTGATATCTGCACCTACCATCAGTCACCACTAGAGGGAGCGCAGAGGAGAGACCGCTCTGATATCTGCACATACCGTCAGTCACCACTAGAGGGAGCGCAGAGGAGAGACCGCTCTGATATCTGCAGATACCATCAGTCACCACTAGAGGGAGCGCAGAGGAGAGACCGCTCTGATATCTGCACCTACCATCAGTCACCACTAGAGGGGGCGCAGAGGAGAGACCGCTCTGATATCTGCAGATACCATCAGTCACCACTAGAGGGAGCGCAGAGGAGAGACCGCTCTGATATCTGCAGATACCATCAGTCACCACTAGAGGGGGCGCAGAGGAGAGACCGCTCTGATATCTGCAGATACCATCAGTCACCACTAGAGGGAGCGCAGAGGAGAGACCGCTCTGATATCTGCAGATACCATCAGTCACCACTAGAGGGAGCGCAGAGGAGAGACCGCTCTGATATCTGCAGATACCATCAGTCACCACTAGAGGGAGCGCAGAGGAGAGACCGCTCTGATATCTGCACCTACCATCAGTCACCACTAGAGGGAGCGCAGAGGAGAGACCGCTCTGATATCTGCAGATACCATCAGTCACCACTAGAGGGAGCGCAGAGGAGAGACCGCTCTGATATCTGCAGATACCATCAGTCACCACTAGAGGGAGCGCAGAGGAGAGACCGCTCTGATATCTGCACATACCATCAGTCACCACTAGAGGGAGCGCAGAGGAGAGACCGCTCTGATATCTGCACCTACCATCAGTCACCACTAGAGGGAGCGCAGAGGAGAGACCGCTCTGATATCTGCAGATACCATCAGTCACCACTAGAGGGAGCGCAGAGGAGAGACCGCTCTGATATCTGCAGATACCATCAGTCACCACTAGAGGGGGCGCAGAGGAGAGACCGCTCTGATATCTGCAGATACCATCAGTCACCACTAGAGGGAGCGCAGAGGAGAGACCGCTCTGATATCTGCACCTACCATCAGTCACCACTAGAGGGAGCGCAGAGGAGAGACCGCTCTGATATCTGCACCTACCATCAGTCACCACTAGAGGGAGCGCAGAGGAGAGACCGCTCTGATATCTGCACCTACCATCAGTCACCACTAGAGGGAGCGCAGAGGAGAGACCGCTCTGATATCTGCAGATACCATCAGTCACCACTAGAGGGGGCGCAGAGGAGAGACCGCTCTGATATCTGCAGATACCATCAGTCACCACTAGAGGGAGCGCAGAGGAGAGACCGCTCTGATATCTGCAGATACCATCAGTCACCACTAGAGGGAGCGCAGAGGAGAGACCGCTCTGATATCTGCAGATACCATCAGTCACCACTAGAGGGAGCGCAGAGGAGAGACCGCTCTGATATCTGCAGATACCATCAGTCACCACTAGAGGGGAGCGCAGAGGAGAGACCGCTCTGATATCTGCAGATACCATCAGTCACCACTAGAGGGAGCGCAGAGGAGAGACCGCTCTGATATCTGCAGATACCATCAGTCACCACTAGAGGGAGCGCAGAGGAGAGACCGCTCTGATATCTGCACCTACCATCAGTCACCACTAGAGGGAGCGCAGAGGAGAGACCGCTCTGATATCTGCACCTACCATCAGTCACCACTAGAGGGAGCGCAGAGGAGAGACCGCTCTGATATCTGCAGATACCATCAGTCACCACTAGAGGGAGCGCAGAGGAGAGACCGCTCTGATATCTGCAGATACCATCAGTCACCACTAGAGGGAGCGCAGAGGAGAGAGCCGCTCTGATATCTGCACCTACCATCAGTCACCACTAGAGGGAGCGCAGAGGAGAGACCGCTCTGATATCTGCAGATACCATCAGTCACCACTAGAGGGAGCGCAGAGGAGAGACCGCTCTGATATCTGCACCTACCATCAGTCACCACTAGAGGGAGCGCAGAGGAGAGACCGCTCTGATATCTGCAGATACCATCAGTCACCACTAGAGGGAGCGCAGAGGAGAGACCGCTCTGATATCTGCAGCTACCATCAGTCACCACTAGAGGGGGCGCAGAGGAGAGACCGCTCTGATATCTGCAGATACCATCAGTCACCACTAGAGGGAGCGCAGAGGAGAGACCGCTCTGATATCTGCACCTACCATCAGTCACCACTAGAGGGAGCGCAGAGGAGAGACCGCTCTGATATCTGCAGATACCATCAGTCACCACTAGAGGGAGCGCAGAGGAGAGACCGCTCTGATATCTGCACCTACCATCAGTCACCACTAGAGGGAGCGCAGAGGAGAGACCGCTCTGATATCTGCAGATACCATCAGTCACCACTAGAGGGAGCGCAGAGGAGAGACCGCTCTGATATCTGCACCTACCATCAGTCACCACTAGAGGGAGCGCAGAGGAGAGACCGCTCTGATATCTGCAGCTACCATCAGTCACCACTAGAGGGAGCGCAGAGGAGAGACCGCTCTGATATCTGCACCTACCATCAGTCACCACTAGAGGGAGGCGCAGAGGAGAGACCGCTCTGATATCTGCAGATACCATCAGTCACCACTAGAGGGAGCGCAGAGGAGAGACCGCTCTGATATCTGCACCTACCATCAGTCACCACTAGAGGGAGCGCAGAGGAGAGACCGCTCTGATATCTGCAGATACCATCAGTCACCACTAGAGGGAGCGCAGAGGAGGGACCGCTCTGATATCTGCAGATACCATCAGTCACCACTAGAGGGAGCGCAGAGGAGAGACCGCTCTGATATCTGCACCTACCATCAGTCACCACTAGAGGGAGCGCAGAGGAGAGACCGCTCTGATATCTGCAGATACCATCAGTCACCACTAGAGGGAGCGCAGAGGAGAGACCGCTCTGATATCTGCAGATACCATCAGTCACCACTAGAGGGAGCGCAGAGGAGAGACCGCTCTGATATCTGCACCTACCATCAGTCACCACTAGAGGGAGCGCAGAGGAGAGACCGCTCTGATATCTGCAGATACCATCAGTCACCACTAGAGGGAGCGCAGAGGAGAGACCGCTCTGATATCTGCAGATACCATCAGTCACCACTAGAGGGAGCGCAGAGGAGAGACCGCTCTGATATCTGCAGATACCATCAGTCACCACTAGAGGGAGCGCAGAGGAGAGACCGCTCTGATATCTGCAGATACCATCAGTCACCACTAGAGGGGGCGCAGAGGAGAGACCGCTCTGATATCTGCACCTACCATCAGTCACCACTAGAGGGAGCGCAGAGGAGAGACCGCTCTGATATCTGCAGATACCATCAGTCACCACTAGAGGGAGCGCAGAGGAGAGACCGCTCTGATATCTGCAGATACCATCAGTCACCACTAGAGGGAGCGCAGAGGAGAGACCGCTCTGATATCTGCAGATACCATCAGTCACCACTAGAGGGAGCGCAGAGGAGAGACCGCTCTGATATCTGCACCTACCATCAGTCACCACTAGAGGGAGCGCAGAGGAGAGACCGCTCTGATATCTGCACCTACCATCAGTCACCACTAGAGGGAGCGCAGAGGAGAGACCGCTCTGATATCTGCAGATACCATCAGTCACCACTAGAGGGAGCGCAGAGGAGAGACCGCTCTGATATCTGCAGATACCATCAGTCACCACTAGAGGGAGCGCAGAGGAGAGACCGCTCTGATATCTGCAGATACCATCAGTCACCACTAGAGGGAGCGCAGAGGAGAGACCGCTCTGATATCTGCACCTACCATCAGTCACCACTAGAGGGAGCGCAGAGGAGAGACCGCTCTGATATCTGCACATACCATCAGTCACCACTAGAGGGGGCGCAGAGGAGAGACCGCTCTGATATCTGCAGATACCATCAGTCACCACTAGAGGGAGCGCAGAGGAGAGACCGCTCTGATATCTGCAGATACCATCAGTCACCACTAGAGGGGGCGCAGAGGAGAGACCGCTCTGATATCTGCAGATACCATCAGTCACCACTAGAGGGAGCGCAGAGGAGAGACCGCTCTGATATCTGCAGATACCATCAGTCACCACTAGAGGGAGCGCAGAGGAGAGACCGCTCTGATATCTGCAGATACCATCAGTCACCACTAGAGGGAGCGCAGAGGAGAGACCGCTCTGATATCTGCACCTACCATCAGTCACCACTAGAGGGAGCGCAGAGGAGAGACCGCTCTGATATCTGCAGATACCATCAGTCACCACTAGAGGGAGCGCAGAGGAGAGACCGCTCTGATATCTGCAGATACCATCAGTCACCACTAGAGGGAGCGCAGAGGAGAGACCGCTCTGATATCTGCAGATACCATCAGTCACCACTAGAGGGAGCGCAGAGGAGAGACCGCTCTGATATCTGCAGATACCATCAGTCACCACTAGAGGGAGCGCAGAGGAGAGACCGCTCTGATATCTGCAGATACCATCAGTCACCACTAGAGGGAGCGCAGAGGAGAGACCGCTCTGATATCTGCACCTACCATCAGTCACCACTAGAGGGAGCGCAGAGGAGAGACCGCTCTGATATCTGCACCTACCATCAGTCACCACTAGAGGGAGCGCAGAGGAGAGACCGCTCTGATATCTGCAGATACCATCAGTCACCACTAGAGGGAGGCGCAGAGGAGAGACCGCTCTGATATCTGCAGATACCATCAGTCACCACTAGAGGGAGCGCAGAGGAGAGACCGCTCTGATATCTGCACCTACCATCAGTCACCACTAGAGGGAGCGCAGAGGAGAGACCGCTCTGATATCTGCAGATACCATCAGTCACCACTAGAGGGAGCGCAGAGGAGAGACCGCTCTGATATCTGCAGATACCATCAGTCACCACTAGAGGGAGCGCAGAGGAGAGACCGCTCTGATATCTGCACCTACCATCAGTCACCACTAGAGGGAGCGCAGAGGAGAGACCGCTCTGATATCTGCAGATACCATCAGTCACCACTAGAGGGAGCGCAGAGGAGAGACCGCTCTGATATCTGCACCTACCATCAGTCACCACTAGAGGGAGCGCAGAGGAGAGACCGCTCTGATATCTGCAGATACCATCAGTCACCACTAGAGGGAGCGCAGAGGAGAGACCGCTCTGATATCTGCACCTACCATCAGTCACCACTAGAGGGAGCGCAGAGGAGAGACCGCTCTGATATCTGCAGATACCATCAGTCACCACTAGAGGGGGCGCAGAGGAGAGACCGCTCTGATATCTGCAGATACCATCAGTCACCACTAGAGGGAGCGCAGAGGAGAGACCGCTCTGATATCTGCACCTACCATCAGTCACCACTAGAGGGAGCGCAGAGGAGAGACCGCTCTGATATCTGCACCTACCATCAGTCACCACTAGAGGGGGCGCAGAGGAGAGACCGCTCTGATATCTGCAGATACCATCAGTCACCACTAGAGGGAGCGCAGAGGAGAGACCGCTCTGATATCTGCAGATACCATCAGTCACCACTAGAGGGAGCGCAGAGGAGAGACCGCTCTGATATCTGCAGATACCATCAGTCACCACTAGAGGGAGCGCAGAGGAGAGACCGCTCTGATATCTGCAGATACCATCAGTCACCACTAGAGGGAGCGCAGAGGAGAGACCGCTCTGATATCTGCACCTACCATCAGTCACCACTAGAGGGAGCGCAGAGGAGAGACCGCTCTGATATCTGCAGATACCATCAGTCACCACTAGAGGGAGCGCAGAGGAGAGACCGCTCTGATATCTGCAGATACCATCAGTCACCACTAGAGGGAGCGCAGAGGAGAGACCGCTCTGATATCTGCAGATACCATCAGTCACCACTAGAGGGAGCGCAGAGGAGAGACCGCTCTGATATCTGCAGATACCATCAGTCACCACTAGAGGGAGCGCAGAGGAGAGACCGCTCTGATATCTGCAGATACCATCAGTCACCACTAGAGGGAGCGCAGAGGAGAGACCGCTCTGATATCTGCACCTACCATCAGTCACCACTAGAGGGAGCGCAGAGGAGAGACCGCTCTGATATCTGCACCTACCATCAGTCACCACTAGAGGGAGCGCAGAGGAGAGACCGCTCTGATATCTGCAGATACCATCAGTCACCACTAGAGGGAGCGCAGAGGAGAGACCGCTCTGATATCTGCAGATACCATCAGTCACCACTAGAGGGAGCGCAGAGGAGAGACCGCTCTGATATCTGCACCTACCATCAGTCACCACTAGAGGGAGCGCAGAGGAGAGACCGCTCTGATATCTGCAGATACCATCAGTCACCACTAGAGGGAGCGCAGAGGAGAGACCGCTCTGATATCTGCACCTACCATCAGTCACCACTAGAGGGAGCGCAGAGGAGAGACCGCTCTGATATCTGCACCTACCATCAGTCACCACTAGGAGGCGCCGCTCTGATATCTGCAGCTACCATCAGTCACCACTAGAGGGGGCGCAGAGGAGAGACCGCTCTGATATCTGCAGATACCATCAGTCACCACTAGAGGGAGCGCAGAGGAGAGACCGCTCTGATATCTGCAGATACCATCAGTCACCACTAGAGGGAGCGCAGAGGAGAGACCGCTCTGATATCTGCACCTACCATCAGTCACCACTAGAGGGAGCGCAGAGGAGAGACCGCTCTGATATCTGCAGATACCATCAGTCACCACTAGAGGGAGCGCAGAGGAGAGACCGCTCTGATATCTGCAGATACCATCAGTCACCACTAGAGGGAGCGCAGAGGAGAGACCGCTCTGATATCTGCAGATACCATCAGTCACCACTAGAGGGAGCGCAGAGGAGAGACCGCTCTGATATCTGCACCTACCATCAGTCACCACTAGAGGGAGCGCAGAGGAGAGACCGCTCTGATATCTGCAGATACCATCAGTCACCACTAGAGGGAGCGCAGAGGAGAGCCGCTCTGATATCTGCAGATACCATCAGTCACCACTAGAGGGAGCGCAGAGGAGAGACCGGCTCTGATATCTGCAGATACCATCAGTCACCACTAGAGGGAGCGCAGAGGAGAGACCGCTCTGATATCTGCAGATACCATCAGTCACCACTAGAGGGAGCGCAGAGGAGAGACCGCTCTGATATCTGCACATACCATCAGTCACCACTAGAGGGAGCGCAGAGGAGAGACCGCTCTGATATCTGCAGATACCATCAGTCACCACTAGAGGGAGCGCAGAGGAGAGACCGCTCTGATATCTGCACCTACCATCAGTCACCACTAGAGGGAGCGCAGAGGAGAGACCGCTCTGATATCTGCACCTACCATCAGTCACCACTAGAGGGGGCGCAGAGGAGAGACCGGCCGCTCTGATATCTGCACCTACCATCAGTCACCACTAGAGGGAGCGCAGAGGAGAGACCGCTCTGATATCTGCACATACCATCAGTCACCACTAGAGGGAGCGCAGAGGAGAGACCGCTCTGATATCTGCAGATACCATCAGTCACCACTAGAGGGAGCGCAGAGGAGAGACCGCTCTGATATCTGCACATACCATCAGTCACCACTAGAGGGAGCGCAGAGGAGAGACCGCTCTGATATCTGCAGATACCATCAGTCACCACTAGAGGGAGCGCAGAGGAGAGACCGCTCTGATATCTGCAGATACCATCAGTCACCACTAGAGGGAGGGGCGCAGGGAGAGCCGCTCTGATATCTGCACCTACCATCAGTCACCACTAGAGGGAGCGCAGAGGAGAGACCGCTCTGATATCTGCAGATACCATCAGTCACCACTAGAGGGAGCGCAGAGGAGAGACCGCTCTGATATCTGCACCTACCATCAGTCACCACTAGAGGGAGCGCAGAGGAGAGACCGCTCTGATATCTGCAGATACCATCAGTCACCACTAGAGGGAGCGCAGAGGAGAGACCGCTCTGATATCTGCAGATACCATCAGTCACCACTAGAGGGGGCGCAGAGGAGAGACCGCTCTGATATCTGCAGATACCATCAGTCACCACTAGAGGGAGCGCAGAGGAGAGACCGCTCTGATATCTGCAGATACCATCAGTCACCACTAGAGGGGGCGCAGAGGAGAGACCGCTCTGATATCTGCACCTACCATCAGTCACCACTAGAGGGAGCGCAGAGGAGAGACCGCTCTGATATCTGCAGATACCATCAGTCACCACTAGAGGGAGCGCAGAGGAGAGACCGCTCTGATATCTGCAGATACCATCAGTCACCACTAGAGGGAGCGCAGAGGAGAGACCGCTCTGATATCTGCACCTACCATCAGTCACCACTAGAGGGAGCGCAGAGGAGAGACCGCTCTGATATCTGCAGATACCATCAGTCACCACTAGAGGGGAGCGCAGAGGAGAGACCGCTCTGATATCTGCACCTACCATCAGTCACCACTAGAGGGAGCGCAGAGGAGAGACCGCTCTGATATCTGCAGATACCATCAGTCACCACTAGAGGGAGCGCAGAGGAGAGACCGCTCTGATATCTGCACCTACCATCAGTCACCACTAGAGGGGGCGCAGAGGAGAGACCGCTCTGATATCTGCAGATACCATCAGTCACCACTAGAGGGAGCGCAGAGGAGAGACCGCTCTGATATCTGCAGATACCATCAGTCACCACTAGAGGGAGCGCAGAGGAGAGACCGCTCTGATATCTGCAGATACCATCAGTCACCACTAGAGGGAGCGCAGAGGAGAGACCGCTCTGATATCTGCACATACCATCAGTCACCACTAGAGGGAGCGCAGAGGAGAGACCGCTCTGATATCTGCAGATACCATCAGTCACCACTAGAGGGAGCGCAGAGGAGAGACCGCTCTGATATCTGCAGATACCATCAGTCACCACTAGAGGGAGCGCAGAGGAGAGACCGCTCTGATATCTGCAGATACCATCAGTCACCACTAGAGGGAGCGCAGAGGAGAGACCGCTCTGATATCTGCAGATACCATCAGTCACCACTAGAGGGAGCGCAGAGGAGAGACCGCTCTGATATCTGCACCTACCATCAGTCACCACTAGAGGGAGCGCAGAGGAGAGACCGCTCTGATATCTGCAGATACCATCAGTCACCACTAGAGGGAGCGCAGAGGAGAGACCGCTCTGATATCTGCACCTACCATCAGTCACCACTAGAGGGAGCGCAGAGGAGAGACCGCTCTGATATCTGCAGATACCATCAGTCACCACTAGAGGGAGCGCAGAGGAGAGACCGCTCTGATATCTGCACATACCATCAGTCACCACTAGAGGGAGCGCAGAGGAGAGACCGCTCTGATATCTGCACCTACCATCAGTCACCACTAGAGGGAGCGCAGAGGAGAGACCGCTCTGATATCTGCACCTACCATCAGTCACCACTAGAGGGAGCGCAGAGGAGAGACCGCTCTGATATCTGCAGATACCATCAGTCACCACTAGAGGGAGCGCAGAGGAGAGACCGCTCTGATATCTGCACCTACCATCAGTCACCACTAGAGGGAGCGCGCAGAGGAGAGACCGCTCTGATATCTGCAGATACCATCAGTCACCACTAGAGGGAGCGCAGAGGAGAGACCGCTCTGATATCTGCACCTACCATCAGTCACCACTAGAGGGAGCGCAGAGGAGAGACCGCTCTGATATCTGCACCTACCATCAGTCACCACTAGAGGGAGCGCAGAGGAGAGACCGCTCTGATATCTGCAGATACCATCAGTCACCACTAGAGGGAGCGCAGAGGAGAGACCGCTCTGATATCTGCACCTACCATCAGTCACCACTAGAGGGAGCGCAGAGGAGAGACCGCTCTGATATCTGCAGATACCATCAGTCACCACTAGAGGGAGCGCAGAGGAGAGACCGCTCTGATATCTGCAGATACCATCAGTCACCACTAGAGGGAGCGCAGAGGAGAGACCGCTCTGATATCTGCAGATACCATCAGTCACCACTAGAGGGAGCGCAGAGGAGAGACCGCTCTGATATCTGCAGATACCATCAGTCACCACTAGAGGGAGCGCAGAGGAGAGACCGCTCTGATATCTGCAGATACCATCAGTCACCACTAGAGGGAGCGCAGAGGAGAGACCGCTCTGATATCTGCAGATACCATCAGTCACCACTAGAGGGAGCGCAGAGGAGAGACCGCTCTGATATCTGCAGATACCATCAGTCACCACTAGAGGGAGCGCAGAGGAGAGACCGCTCTGATATCTGCACCTACCATCAGTCACCACTAGAGGGAGCGCAGAGGAGAGACCGCTCTGATATCTGCAGATACCATCAGTCACCACTAGAGGGAGCGCAGAGGAGAGACCGCTCTGATATCTGCACCTACCATCAGTCACCACTAGAGGGAGCGCAGAGGAGAGACCGCTCTGATATCTGCACCTACCATCAGTCACCACTAGAGGGAGCGCAGAGGAGAGACCGCTCTGATATCTGCACCTACCATCAGTCACCACTAGAGGGGGCGCAGAGGAGAGGACAGCGCTGCCGCTGTATCTGCACCTACCATCAGTCACCACTAGAGGGGGCGCAGAGGAGAGACCGCTCTGATATCTGCACCTACCATCAGTCACCACTAGAGGGAGCGCAGAGGAGAGACCGCTCTGATATCTGCACATACCATCAGTCACCACTAGAGGGGGCGCAGAGGAGAGACCGCTCTGATATCTGCACATACCATCAGTCACCACTAGAGGGAGCGCAGAGGAGAGACCGCTCTGATATCTGCAGATACCATCAGTCACCACTAGAGGGAGCGCAGAGGAGAGACCGCTCTGATATCTGCACCTACCATCAGTCACCACTAGAGGGAGCGCAGAGGAGAGACCGCTCTGATATCTGCAGATACCATCAGTCACCACTAGAGGGAGCGCAGAGGAGAGACCGCTCTGATATCTGCACCTACCATCAGTCACCACTAGAGGGAGCGCAGAGGAGAGACCGCTCTGATATCTGCACCTACCATCAGTCACCACTAGAGGGAGCGCAGAGGAGAGACCGCTCTGATATCTGCAGATACCATCAGTCACCACTAGAGGGAGCGCAGAGGAGAGACCGCTCTGATATCTGCAGATACCATCAGTCACCACTAGAGGGAGCGCAGAGGAGAGACCGCTCTGATATCTGCAGATACCATCAGTCACCACTAGAGGGAGCGCAGAGGAGAGACCGCTCTGATATCTGCAGATACCATCAGTCACCACTAGAGGGGGCGCAGAGGAGAGACCGCTCTGATATCTGCAGATACCATCAGTCACCACTAGAGGGAGCGCAGAGGAGAGACCGCTCTGATATCTGCACCTACCATCAGTCACCACTAGAGGGAGCGCAGAGGAGAGACCGCTCTGATATCTGCAGATACCATCAGTCACCACTAGAGGGAGCGCAGAGGGAGAGACCGCTCTGATATCTGCAGATACCATCAGTCACCACTAGAGGGAGCGCAGAGGAGAGACCGCTCTGATATCTGCAGATACCATCAGTCACCACTAGAGGGAGCGCAGAGGAGAGACCGCTCTGATATCTGCAGATACCATCAGTCACCACTAGAGGGAGCGCAGAGGAGAGACCGCTCTGATATCTGCAGATACCATCAGTCACCACTAGAGGGAGCGCAGAGGAGAGACCGCTCTGATATCTGCAGATACCATCAGTCACCACTAGAGGGAGCGCAGAGGAGAGACCGCTCTGATATCTGCACATACCATCAGTCACCACTAGAGGGAGCGCAGAGGAGAGACCGCTCTGATATCTGCAGATACCATCAGTCACCACTAGAGGGAGCGCAGAGGAGAGACCGCTCTGATATCTGCACCTACCATCAGTCACCACTAGAGGGAGCGCAGAGGAGAGACCGCTCTGATATCTGCAGATACCATCAGTCACCACTAGAGGGAGCGCAGAGGAGAGACCGCTCTGATATCTGCACCTACCATCAGTCACCACTAGAGGGAGCGCAGAGGAGAGACCGCTCTGATATCTGCACATACCATCAGTCACCACTAGAGGGAGCGCAGAGGAGAGACCGCTCTGATATCTGCAGATACCATCAGTCACCACTAGAGGGAGCGCAGAGGAGAGACCGCTCTGATATCTGCACCTACCATCAGTCACCACTAGAGGGGGCGCAGAGGAGAGACCGCTCTGATATCTGCAGATACCATCAGTCACCACTAGAGGGAGCGCAGAGGAGAGACCGCTCTGATATCTGCAGATACCATCAGTCACCACTAGAGGGGGCGCAGAGGAGAGACCGCTCTGATATCTGCACCTACCATCAGTCACCACTAGAGGGGGCGCAGAGGAGAGACCGCTCTGATATCTGCAGATACCATCAGTCACCACTAGAGGGAGCGCAGAGGAGAGACCGCTCTGATATCTGCAGATACCATCAGTCACCACTAGAGGGAGCGCAGAGGAGAGACCGCTCTGATATCTGCACATACCATCAGTCACCACTAGAGGGAGCGCAGAGGAGAGACCGCTCTGATATCTGCAGATACCATCAGTCACCACTAGAGGGAGCGCAGAGGAGAGACCGCTCTGATATCTGCAGATACCATCAGTCACCACTAGAGGGAGCGCAGAGGAGAGACCGCTCTGATATCTGCAGATACCATCAGTCACCACTAGAGGGGGCGCAGAGGAGAGACCGCTCTGATATCTGCACCTACCATCAGTCACCACTAGAGGGAGCGCAGAGGAGAGACCGCTCTGATATCTGCAGATACCATCAGTCACCACTAGAGGGAGCGCAGAGGAGAGACCGCTCTGATATCTGCAGATACCATCAGTCACCACTAGAGGGGGCGCAGAGGAGAGACCGCTCTGATATCTGCAGATACCATCAGTCACCACTAGAGGGAGCGCAGAGGAGAGACCGCTCTGATATCTGCAGATACCATCAGTCACCACTAGAGGGAGCGCAGAGGAGAGACCGCTCTGATATCTGCACCTACCATCAGTCACCACTAGAGGGAGCGCAGAGGAGAGACCGCTCTGATATCTGCAGATACCATCAGTCACCACTAGAGGGAGCGCAGAGGAGAGACCGCTCTGATATCTGCACCTACCATCAGTCACCACTAGAGGGAGCGCAGAGGAGAGACCGCTCTGATATCTGCACATACCATCAGTCACCACTAGAGGGAGCGCAGAGGAGAGACCGCTCTGATATCTGCACCTACCATCAGTCACCACTAGAGGGAGCGCAGAGGAGAGACCGCTCTGATATCTGCACCTACCATCAGTCACCACTAGAGGGAGCGCAGAGGAGAGACCGCTCTGATATCTGCACCTACCATCAGTCACCACTAGAGGGAGCGCAGAGGAGAGACCGCTCTGATATCTGCAGATACCATCAGTCACCACTAGAGGGAGCGCAGAGGAGAGACCGCTCTGATATCTGCAGATACCATCAGTCACCACTAGAGGGAGCGCAGAGGAGAGACCGCTCTGATATCTGCAGATACCATCAGTCACCACTAGAGGGGAGCGCAGAGGAGAGACCGCTCTGATATCTGCAGATACCATCAGTCACCACTAGAGGGAGCGCAGAGGAGAGACCGCTCTGATATCTGCAGATACCATCAGTCACCACTAGAGGGAGCGCAGAGGAGAGACCGCTCTGATATCTGCAGATACCATCAGTCACCACTAGAGGGAGCGCAGAGGAGAGACCGCTCTGATATCTGCAGATACCATCAGTCACCACTAGAGGGAGCGCAGAGGAGAGACCGCTCTGATATCTGCAGATACCATCAGTCACCACTAGAGGGGGCGCAGAGGAGAGACCGCTCTGATATCTGCAGATACCATCAGTCACCACTAGAGGGAGCGCAGAGGAGAGACCGCTCTGATATCTGCAGATACCATCAGTCACCACTAGAGGGAGCGCAGAGGAGAGACCGCTCTGATATCTGCACCTACCATCAGTCACCACTAGAGGGAGCGCAGAGGAGAGACCGCTCTGATATCTGCAGATACCATCAGTCACCACTAGAGGGAGCGCAGAGGAGAGACCGCTCTGATATCTGCAGATACCATCAGTCACCACTAGAGGGAGCGCAGAGGAGAGACCGCTCTGATATCTGCAGATACCATCAGTCACCACTAGAGGGAGCGCAGAGGGCCGCTCTGTATCTGCACCACCATCGTCCCCTGGGGGCAGAGGAGAGCCGCTCTGATATCTGCACCTACCATCAGTCACCACTAGAGGGGGCGCAGAGGAGAGACCGCTCTGATATCTGCACCTACCATCAGTCACCACTAGAGGGAGCGCAGAGGAGAGACCGCTCTGATATCTGCACCTACCATCAGTCACCACTAGAGGGAGCGCAGAGGGGAGACCGCTCTGATATCTGCACCTACCATCAGTCACCACTAGAGGGAGCGCAGAGGAGAGACCGCTCTGATATCTGCAGATACCATCAGTCACCACTAGAGGGAGGCGCAGAGGAGAGACCGCTCTGATATCTGCAGATACCATCAGTCACCACTAGAGGGAGCGCAGAGGAGAGACCGCTCTGATATCTGCAGATACCATCAGTCACCACTAGAGGGAGCGCAGAGGAGAGACCGCTCTGATATCTGCAGATACCATCAGTCACCACTAGAGGGAGCGCAGAGGAGAGACCGCTCTGATATCTGCACCTACCATCAGTCACCACTAGAGGGAGCGCAGAGGAGAGACCGCTCTGATATCTGCAGATACCATCAGTCACCACTAGAGGGAGCGCAGAGGAGAGACCGCTCTGATATCTGCACCTACCATCAGTCACCACTAGAGGGAGCGCAGAGGAGAGACCGCTCTGATATCTGCAGATACCATCAGTCACCACTAGAGGGAGCGCAGAGGAGAGAGCCGCTCTGATATCTGCACCTACCATCAGTCACCACTAGAGGGAGCGCAGAGGAGAGACCGCTCTGATATCTGCAGATACCATCAGTCACCACTAGAGGGAGCGCAGAGGAGAGACCGCTCTGATATCTGCAGATACCATCAGTCACCACTAGAGGGAGCGCAGAGGAGAGACCGCTCTGATATCTGCAGATACCATCAGTCACCACTAGAGGGAGCGCAGAGGAGAGACCGCTCTGATATCTGCACCTACCATCAGTCACCACTAGAGGGAGCGCAGAGGAGAGACCGCTCTGATATCTGCAGATACCATCAGTCACCACTAGAGGGAGCGCAGAGGAGAGACCGCTCTGATATCTGCAGATACCATCAGTCACCACTAGAGGGAGCGCAGAGGAGAGACCGCTCTGATATCTGCAGATACCATCAGTCACCACTAGAGGGAGCGCAGAGGAGAGACCGCTCTGATATCTGCAGATACCATCAGTCACCAATAGAGGGAGCGCAGAGGAGAGACCGCTCTGATATCTGCAGATACCATCAGTCACCACTAGAGGGGGCGCAGAGGAGAGACCGCTCTGATATCTGCAGATACCATCAGTCACCACTAGAGGGAGCGCAGAGGAGAGACCGCTCTGATATCTGCACCTACCATCAGTCACCACTAGAGGGAGCGCAGAGGAGAGACCGCTCTGATATCTGCAGATACCATCAGTCACCACTAGAGGGGGCGCAGAGGAGAGACCGCTCTGATATCTGCAGATACCATCAGTCACCACTAGAGGGGGCGCAGAGGAGAGACCGCTCTGATATCTGCAGATACCATCAGTCACCACTAGAGGGAGCGCAGAGGAGAGACCGCTCTGATATCTGCAGATACCATCAGTCACCACTAGAGGGGGCGCAGAGGAGAGACCGCTCTGATATCTGCAGATACCATCAGTCACCACTAGAGGGAGCGCAGAGGAGAGACCGCTCTGATATCTGCACCTACCATCAGTCACCACTAGAGGGAGCGCAGAGGGAGAGACCGCTCTGATATCTGCAGATACCCCTGGGCATCAGTCACCACTAGAGGGGGCGCAGAGGAGAGACCGCTCTGATATCTGCACCTACCATCAGTCACCACTAGAGGGAGCGCAGAGGAGAGACCGCTCTGATATCTGCACCTACCATCAGTCACCACTAGAGGGAGCGCAGAGGAGAGACCGCTCTGATATCTGCAGATACCATCAGTCACCACTAGAGGGAGCGCAGAGGAGAGACCGCTCTGATATCTGCACCTACCATCAGTCACCACTAGAGGGAGCGCAGAGGAGAGACCGCTCTGATATCTGCAGATACCATCAGTCACCACTAGAGGGGGCGCAGAGGAGAGACCGCTCTGATATCTGCACCTACCATCAGTCACCACTAGAGGGGGCGCAGAGGAGAGACCGCTCTGATATCTGCAGATACCATCAGTCACCACTAGAGGGAGCGCAGAGGAGAGACCGCTCTGATATCTGCACCTACCATCAGTCACCACTAGAGGGAGCGCAGAGGAGAGACCGCTCTGATATCTGCAGATACCATCAGTCACCACTAGAGGGAGCGCAGAGGAGAGACCGCTCTGATATCTGCAGATACCATCAGTCACCACTAGAGGGAGCGCAGAGGAGAGACCGCTCTGATATCTGCAGATACCATCAGTCACCACTAGAGGGAGCGCAGAGGAGAGACCGCTCTGATATCTGCAGATACCATCAGTCACCACTAGAGGGAGCGCAGAGGAGAGACCGCTCTGATATCTGCAGATACCATCAGTCACCACTAGAGGGGGCGCAGAGGAGAGACCGCTCTGATATCTGCAGATACCATCAGTCACCACTAGAGGGAGCGCAGAGGAGAGACCGCTCTGATATCTGCACCTACCATCAGTCACCACTAGAGGGGGCGCAGAGGAGAGACCGCTCTGATATCTGCAGATACCATCAGTCACCACTAGAGGGAGCGCAGAGGAGAGACCGCTCTGATATCTGCAGATACCATCAGTCACCACTAGAGGGGGCGCAGAGGAGAGACCGCTCTGATATCTGCAGATACCATCAGTCACCACTAGAGGGAGCGCAGAGGAGAGACCGCTCTGATATCTGCACCTACCATCAGTCACCACTAGAGGGAGCGCAGAGGAGAGACCGCTCTGATATCTGCAGATACCATCAGTCACCACTAGAGGGGGCGCAGAGGAGAGACCGCTCTGATATCTGCAGATACCATCAGTCACCACTAGAGGGAGCGCAGAGGAGAGACCGCTCTGATATCTGCAGATACCATCAGTCACCACTAGAGGGGGCGCAGAGGAGAGACCGCTCTGATATCTGCACCTACCATCAGTCACCACTAGAGGGAGCGCAGAGGAGAGACCGCTCTGATATCTGCACCTACCATCAGTCACCACTAGAGGGAGCGCAGAGGAG
Organism: Leptodactylus fallax; assembly: GCA_947044405.1. Taxonomy (NCBI): domain Eukaryota; kingdom Metazoa; phylum Chordata; class Amphibia; order Anura; family Leptodactylidae; genus Leptodactylus; species Leptodactylus fallax. Next base: position 111,430 of record CAMRHE010001029.1, on the reverse strand, counting down.
AGACCGCTCTGATATCTGCAGATACCATCAGTCACCACTAGAGGGAGCGCAGAGGAGAGACCGCTCTGATATCTGCACCTACCATCAGTCACCACTAGAGGGAGCGCAGAGGAGAGACCGCTCTGATATCTGCAGATACCATCAGTCACCACTAGAGGGAGCGCAGAGGAGAGACCGCTCTGATATCTGCACCTACCATCAGTCACCACTAGAGGGGGCGCAGAGGAGAGACCGCTCTGATATCTGCAGATACCATCAGTCACCACTAGAGGGAGCGCAGAGGAGAGACCGCTCTGATATCTGCAGATACCATCAGTCACCACTAGAGGGAGCGCAGAGGAGAGACCGCTCTGATATCTGCACCTACCATCAGTCACCACTAGAGGGAGCGCAGAGGAGAGACCGCTCTGATATCTGCAGATACCATCAGTCACCACTAGAGGGAGCGCAGAGGAGAGACCGCTCTGATATCTGCACCTACCATCAGTCACCACTAGAGGGAGCGCAGAGGAGAGACCGCTCTGATATCTGCAGATACCATCAGTCACCACTAGAGGGAGCGCAGAGGAGAGACCGCTCTGATATCTGCACCTACCATCAGTCACCACTAGAGGGAGCGCAGAGGAGAGACCGCTCTGATATCTGCAGATACCATCAGTCACCACTAGAGGGAGCGCAGAGGAGAGACCGCTCTGATATCTGCACCTACCATCAGTCACCACTAGAGGGAGCGCAGAGGAGAGACCGCTCTGATATCTGCAGATACCATCAGTCACCACTAGAGGGAGCGCAGAGGAGAGACCGCTCTGATATCTGCAGATACCATCAGTCACCACTAGAGGGAGCGCAGAGGAGAGACCGCTCTGATATCTGCACCTACCATCAGTCACCACTAGAGGGAGCGCAGAGGAGAGACCGCTCTGATATCTGCACCTACCATCAGTCACCACTAGAGGGAGCGCAGAGGAGAGACCGCTCTGATATCTGCACCTACCATCAGTCACCACTAGAGGGAGCGCAGAGGAGAGACCGCTCTGATATCTGCAGATACCATCAGTCACCACTAGAGGGAGCGCAGAGGAGAGACCGCTCTGATATCTGCAGATACCATCAGTCACCACTAGAGGGAGCGCAGAGGAGAGACCGCTCTGATATCTGCAGATACCATCAGTCACCACTAGAGGGAGCGCAGAGGAGAGACCGCTCTGATATCTGCAGATACCATCAGTCACCACTAGAGGGAGCGCAGAGGAGAGACCGCTCTGATATCTGCAGATACCATCAGTCACCACTAGAGGGAGCGCAGAGGAGAGACCGCTCTGATATCTGCAGATACCATCAGTCACCACTAGAGGGAGCGCAGAGGAGAGACCGCTCTGATATCTGCAGATACCATCAGTCACCACTAGAGGGAGCGCAGAGGAGAGACCGCTCTGATATCTGCAGATACCATCAGTCACCACTAGAGGGAGCGCAGAGGAGAGACCGCTCTGATATCTGCAGATACCATCAGTCACCACTAGAGGGAGCGCAGAGGAGAGACCGCTCTGATATCTGCAGATACCATCAGTCACCACTAGAGGGAGCGCAGAGGAGAGACCGCTCTGATATCTGCACATACCATCAGTCACCACTAGAGGGAGCGCAGAGGAGAGACCGCTCTGATATCTGCAGATACCATCAGTCACCACTAGAGGGAGCGCAGAGGAGAGACCGCTCTGATATCTGCACCTACCATCAGTCACCACTAGAGGGAGCGCAGAGGAGAGACCGCTCTGATATCTGCACCTACCATCAGTCACCACTAGAGGGGAGCGAAGAGGAGAGACCGCTCTGATATCTGCAGATACCATCAGTCACCACTAGAGGGGGCGCAGAGGAGAGACCGCTCTGATATCTGCAGATACCATCAGTCACCACTAGAGGGAGCGCAGAGGAGAGACCGCTCTGATATCTGCACCTACCATCAGTCACCACTAGAGGGAGCGCAGAGGAGAGACCGCTCTGATATCTGCAGATACCATCAGTCACCACTAGAGGGAGCGCAGAGGAGAGACCGCTCTGATATCTGCACCTACCATCAGTCACCACTAGAGGGAGCGCAGAGGAGAGACCGCTCTGATATCTGCAGATACCATCAGTCACCACTAGAGGGAGCGCAGAGGAGAGACCGCTCTGATATCTGCAGATACCATCAGTCACCACTAGAGGGAGCGCAGAGGAGAGACCGCTCTGATATCTGCACCTACCATCAGTCACCACTAGAGGGAGCGCAGAGGAGAGACCGCTCTGATATCTGCAGATACCATCAGTCACCACTAGAGGGAGAGCAGAGGAGAGACCGCTCTGATATCTGCAGATACCATCAGTCACCACTAGAGGGAGCGCAGAGGAGAGACCGCTCTGATATCTGCAGATACCATCAGTCACCACTAGAGGGAGCGCAGAGGAGAGACCGCTCTGATATCTGCACCTACCATCAGTCACCACTAGAGGGAGCGCAGAGGAGAGACCGCTCTGATATCTGCAGATACCATCAGTCACCACTAGAGGGAGCGCAGAGGAGAGACCGCTCTGATATCTGCAGATACCATCAGTCACCACTAGAGGGAGCGCAGAGGAGAGACCGCTCTGATATCTGCAGATACCATCAGTCACCACTAGAGGGAGCGCAGAGGAGAGACCGCTCTGATATCTGCAGATACCATCAGTCACCACTAGTGGGAGCGCAGAGGAGAGACCGCTCTGATATCTGCAGATACCATCAGTCACCACTAGAGGGAGCGCAGAGGAGAGACCGCTCTGATATCTGCAGATACCATCAGTCACCACTAGAGGGGGCGCAGAGGAGAGACCACTCTGATATCTGCAGATACCATCAGTCACCACTAGAGGGGGCGCAGAGGAGAGACCGCTCTGATATCTGCAGATACCATCAGTCACCACTAGAGGGAGCGCAGAGGAGAGACCGCTCTGATATCTGCAGATACCATCAGTCACCACTAGAGGGAGCGCAGAGGAGAGACCGCTCTGATATCTGCAGATACCATCAGTCACCACTAGAGGGAGCGCAGAGGAGAGACCGCTCTGATATCTGCACCTACCATCAGTCACCACTAGAGGGAGCGCAGAGGAGAGACCGCTCTGATATCTGCACCTACCATCAGTCACCACTAGAGGGAGCGCAGAGGAGAGACCGCTCTGTTATCTGCAGATACCATCAGTCACCACTAGAGGGCGCAGAGGAGAGACCGCTCTGATATCTGCACCTACCATCAGTCACCACTAGAGGGGAGCGCAGAGGAGAGACCGCTCTGATATCTGCAGATACCATCAGTCACCACTAGAGGGGGCGCAGAGGAGAGACCGCTCTGATATCTGCACCTACCATCAGTCACCACTAGAGGGGGCGCAGAGGAGAGACCGCTCTGATATCTGCAGATACCATCAGTCACCACTAGAGGGAGCGCAGAGGAGAGACCGCTCTGATATCTGCAGATACCATCAGTCACCACTAGAGGGAGCGCAGAGGAGAGACCGCTCTGATATCTGCACCTACCATCAGTCACCACTAGAGGGAGCGCAGAGGAGAGACCGCTCTGATATCTGCAGATACCATCAGTCACCACTAGAGGGAGCGCAGAGGAGAGACCGCTCTGATATCTGCAGATACCAACAGTCACCACTAGAGGGAGCGCAGAGGAGAGACCGCTCTGATATCTGCACCTACCATCAGTCACCACTAGAGGGAGGGCAGAGGAGAGACCGCTCTGATATCTGCACCTACCATCAGTCACCACTAGAGGGAGCGCAGAGGAGAGACCGCTCTGATATCTGCACCTACCATCAGTCACCACTAGAGGGAGCGCAGAGGAGAGACCGCTCTGATATCTGCAGATACCATCAGTCACCACTAGAGGGAGGGAGAGGAGAGACCACCCCCCCCCCCCCTAGAGGGGCGCAGAGGAGAGACCGCTCTGATATCTGCACCTACCATCAGTCACCACTAGAGGGAGCGCAGAGGAGAGACCGCTCTGATATCTGCAGATACCATCAGTCACCACTAGAGGGAGCGCAGAGGAGAGACCGCTCTGATATCTGCAGATACCATCAGTCACCACTAGAGGGAGCGCAGAGGAGAGACCGCTCTGATATCTGCACCTACCATCAGTCACCACTAGAGGGAGCGCAGAGGAGAGACCGCTCTGATATCTGCAGATACCATCAGTCACCACTAGAGGGAGCGCAGAGGAGAGACCGCTCTGATATCTGCAGATACCATCAGTCACCACTAGAGGGAGCGCAGAGGAGAGACCGCTCTGATATCTGCAGATACCATCAGTCACCACTAGAGGGAGCGCAGAGGAGAGACCGCTCTGATATCTGCAGATACCATCAGTCACCACTAGAGGGAGGGCAGAGGAGAGACCGCTCTGATATCTGCAGATACCATCAGTCACCACTAGAGGGAGCGCAGAGGAGAGACCGCTCTGATATCTGCAGATACCATCAGTCACCACTAGAGGGAGCGCAGAGGAGAGACCGCTCTGATATCTGCACCTACCATCAGTCACCACTAGAGGGAGGGCAGAGGAGAGACCGCTCTGATATCTGCAGATACCATCAGTCACCACTAGAGGGAGCGCAGAGGAGAGACCGCTCTGATATCTGCAGATACCATCAGTCACCACTAGAGGGGGCGCAGAGGAGAGACCGCTCTGATATCTGCACCTACCATCAGTCACCACTAGAGGGAGCGCAGAGGAGAGACCGCTCTGATATCTGCAGATACCATCAGTCACCACTAGAGGGAGCGCAGAGGAGAGACCGCTCTGATATCTGCAGATACCATCAGTCACCACTAGAGGGAGCGCAGAGGAGAGACCGCTCTGATATCTGCAGATACCATCAGTCACCACTAGAGGGGGCGCAGAGGAGAGACCGCTCTGATATCTGCACCTACCATCAGTCACCACTAGAGGGAGCGCAGAGGAGAGACCGCTCTGTTATCTGCACCTACCATCAGTCACCACTAGTGGGAGCGCAGAGGAGAGACCGCTCTGATATCTGCAGATACCATCAGTCACCACTAGAGGGAGCGCAGAGGAGAGACCGCTCTGATATCTGCACCTACCATCAGTCACCACTAGAGGGAGCGCAGAGGAGAGACCGCTCTGATATCTGCAGATACCATCAGTCACCACTAGAGGGGGCGCAGAGGAGAGACCGCTCTGATATCTGCACCTACCATCAGTCACCACTAGAGGGGGCGCAGAGGAGAGACCGCTCTGATATCTGCAGATACCATCAGTCACCACTAGTGGGAGCGCAGAGGAGAGACCGCTCTGATATCTGCACCTACCATCAGTCACCACTAGAGGGAGCGCAGAGGAGAGACCGCTCTGATATCTGCAGATACCATCAGTCACCACTAGAGGGAGCGCAGAGGAGAGACCGCTCTGATATCTGCAGATACCATCAGTCACCACTAGAGGGAGCGCAGAGGAGAGACCGCTCTGATATCTGCAGATACCATCAGTCACCACTAGAGGGAGCGCAGAGGAGAGACCGCTCTGATATCTGCAGATACCATCAGTCACCACTAGAGGGAGCGCAGAGGAGAGACCGCTCTGATATCTGCAGATACCATCAGTCACCACTAGAGGGAGCGCAGAGGAGAGACCGCACTGATATCTGCAGATACCATCAGTCACCACTAGAGGGAGCGCAGAGGAGAGACCGCTCTGATATCTGCACCTACCATCAGTCACCACTAGAGGGGGCGCAGAGGAGAGACCGCTCTGATATCTGCAGATACCATCAGTCACCACTAGAGGGAGCGCAGAGGAGAGACCGCTCTGATATCTGCACCTACCATCAGTCACCACTAGAGGGAGCGCAGAGGAGAGACCGCTCTGATATCTGCACCTACCATCAGTCACCACTAGAGGGAGCGCAGAGGAGAGACCGCTCTGATATCTGCAGATACCATCAGTCACCACTAGAGGGAGCGCAGAGGAGAGACCGCACTGATATCTGCAGATACCATCAGTCACCACTAGAGGGGGCGCAGAGGAGAGACCGCTCTGATATCTGCAGATACCATCAGTCACCACTAGAGGGAGCGCAGAGGAGAGACCGCTCTGATATCTGCAGATACCATCAGTCACCACTAGAGGGAGCGCAGAGGAGAGACCGCTCTGATATCTGCAGATACCATCAGTCACCACTAGAGGGAGCGCAGAGGAGAGACCGCTCTGATATCTGCACCTACCATCAGTCACCACTAGAGGGAGCGCAGAGGAGAGACCGCTCTGATATCTGCAGATACCATCAGTCACCACTAGAGGGAGCGCAGAGGAGAGACCGCTCTGATATCTGCAGATACCATCAGTCACCACTAGAGGGAGCGCAGAGGAGAGACCGCTCTGATATCTGCAGATACCATCAGTCACCACTAGAGGGAGCGCAGAGGAGAGACCGCTCTGATATCTGCACCTACCATCAGTCACCACTAGAGGGAGCGCAGAGGAGAGACCGCTCTGATATCTGCACCTACCATCAGTCACCACTAGTGGGAGCGTGCAGAGGAGAGACCGCTCTGATATCTGCAGATACCATCAGTCACCACTAGAGGGAGCGCAGAGGAGAGACCGCTCTGATATCTGCACCTACCATCAGTCACCACTAGAGGGAGCGCAGAGGAGAGACCGCTCTGATATCTGCAGATACCATCAGTCACCACTAGAGGGGGCGCAGAGGAGAGACCGCTCTGATATCTGCACCTACCATCAGTCACCACTAGAGGGAGCGCAGAGGAGAGACCGCTCTGATATCTGCACATACCATCAGTCACCACTAGAGGGAGCGCAGAGGAGAGACCGCTCTGATATCTGCAGATACCATCAGTCACCACTAGAGGGAGCGCAGAGGAGAGACCGCTCTGATATCTGCAGATACCATCAGTCACCACTAGAGGGAGCGCAGAGGAGAGACCGCTCTGATATCTGCAGATACCATCAGTCACCACTAGAGGGAGCGCAGAGGAGAGACCGCTCTGATATCTGCACCTACCATCAGTCACCACTAGAGGGAGCGCAGAGGAGAGACCGCTCTGATATCTGCAGATACCATCAGTCACCACTAGAGGGAGCGCAGAGGAGAGACCGCTCTGATATCTGCACCTACCATCAGTCACCACTAGAGGGGGCGCAGAGGAGAGACCGCTCTGATATCTGCAGATACCATCAGTCACCACTAGAGGGAGCGCAGAGGAGAGACCGCTCTGATATCTGCAGATACCATCAGTCACCACTAGAGGGGGCGCAGAGGAGAGACCGCTCTGATATCTGCACCTACCATCAGTCACCACTAGAGGGAGCGCAGAGGAGAGACCGCTCTGATATCTGCACATACCATCAGTCACCACTAGAGGGAGCGCAGAGGAGAGACCGCTCTGATATCTGCACCTACCATCAGTCACCACTAGAGGGAGCGCAGAGGAGAGACCGCTCTGATATCTGCAGATACCATCAGTCACCACTAGAGGGAGCGCAGAGGAGAGACCGCTCTGATATCTGCACCTACCATCAGTCACCACTAGAGGGAGCGCAGAGGAGAGACCGCTCTGATATCTGCAGATACCATCAGTCACCACTAGAGGGAGCGCAGAGGAGAGACCGCTCTGATATCTGCAGATACCATCAGTCACCACTAGAGGGAGCGCAGAGGAGAGACCGCTCTGATATCTGCAGATACCATCAGTCACCACTAGAGGGAGCGCAGAGGAGAGACCGCTCTGATATCTGCAGATACCATCAGTCACCACTAGAGGGAGCGCAGAGGAGAGACCGCTCTGATATCTGCACCTACCATCAGTCACCACTAGAGGGAGCGCAGAGGAGAGACCGCTCTGATATCTGCAGATACCATCAGTCACCACTAGAGGGAGCGCAGAGGAGAGACCGCTCTGATATCTGCACCTACCATCAGTCACCACTAGAGGGAGCGCAGAGGAGAGACCGCTCTGATATCTGCAGATACCATCAGTCACCACTAGAGGGGGCGCAGAGGAGAGACCGCTCTGATATCTGCAGATACCATCAGTCACCACTAGAGGGAGCGCAGAGGAGAGACCGCTCTGATATCTGCACCTACCATCAGTCACCACTAGAGGGAGCGCAGAGGAGAGACCGCTCTGATATCTGCAGATACCATCAGTCACCACTAGAGGGAGCGCAGAGGAGAGACCGCTCTGATATCTGCACCTACCATCAGTCACCACTAGAGGGAGCGCAGAGGAGAGACCGCTCTGATATCTGCAGATACCATCAGTCACCACTAGAGGGAGCGCAGAGGAGAGACCGCTCTGATATCTGCACCTACCATCAGTCACCACTAGTGGGAGCGCAGAGGAGAGACCGCTCTGATATCTGCAGATACCATCAGTCACCACTAGAGGGAGCGCAGAGGAGAGACCGCTCTGATATCTGCAGATACCATCAGTCACCACTAGAGGGAGCGCAGAGGAGAGACCGCTCTGATATCTGCACCTACCATCAGTCACCACTAGAGGGAGCGCAGAGGAGAGACCGCTCTGATATCTGCAGATACCATCAGTCACCACTAGAGGGAGCGCAGAGGAGAGACCGCTCTGATATCTGCACCTACCATCAGTCACCACTAGAGGGAGCGCAGAGGAGAGACCGCTCTGATATCTGCAGATACCATCAGTCACCACTAGAGGGAGCGCAGAGGAGAGACCGCTCTGATATCTGCAGATACCATCAGTCACCACTAGAGGGAGCGCAGAGGAGAGACCGCTCTGATATCTGCAGATACCATCAGTCACCACTAGAGGGAGCGCAGAGGAGAGACCGCTCTGATATCTGCAGATACCATCAGTCACCACTAGAGGGAGCGCAGAGGAGAGACCGCTCTGATATCTGCAGATACCATCAGTCACCACTAGAGGGAGCGCAGAGGAGAGACCGCTCTGATATCTGCAGATACCATCAGTCACCACTAGAGGGAGCGCAGAGGAGAGACCGCTCTGATATCTGCAGATACCATCAGTCACCACTAGAGGGAGCGCAGAGGAGAGACCGCTCTGATATCTGCAGATACCATCAGTCACCACTAGAGGGAGCGCAGAGGAGAGACCGCTCTGATATCTGCAGATACCATCAGTCACCACTAGAGGGAGCGCAGAGGAGAGACCGCTCTGATATCTGCAGATACCATCAGTCACCACTAGAGGGAGCGCAGAGGAGAGACCGCTCTGATATCTGCAGATACCATCAGTCACCACTAGAGGGAGCGCAGAGGAGAGACCGCTCTGATATCTGCAGATACCATCAGTCACCACTAGAGGGAGCGCAGAGGAGAGACCGCTCTGATATCTGCAGAGCCTACCAGCTCAGTCACCACTAGAGGGAGCGCAGAGGAGAGACCGCTCTGATATCTGCAGATACCATCAGTCACCACTAGAGGGAGCGCAGAGGAGAGACCGCTCTGATATCTGCAGATACCATCAGTCACCACTAGAGGGAGCGCAGAGGAGAGACCGCTCTGATATCTGCACCTACCATCAGTCACCACTAGAGGGAGCGCAGAGGAGAGACCGCTCTGATATCTGCACCTACCATCAGTCACCACTAGAGGGAGCGCAGAGGAGAGACCGCTCTGATATCTGCACCTACCATCAGTCACCACTAGAGGGAGCGCAGAGGAGAGACCGCTCTGATATCTGCAGATACCATCAGTCACCACTAGAGGGAGCGCAGAGGAGAGACCGCTCTGATATCTGCAGATACCATCAGTCACCACTAGAGGGAGCGCAGAGGAGAGACCGCTCTGATATCTGCACCTACCATCAGTCACCACTAGAGGGAGCGCAGAGGAGAGACCGCTCTGATATCTGCAGATACCATCAGTCACCACTAGAGGGAGCGCAGAGGAGAGACCGCTCTGATATCTGCAGATACCATCAGTCACCACTAGAGGGAGCGCAGAGGAGAGACCGCTCTGATATCTGCACCTACCATCAGTCACCACTAGAGGGAGCGCAGAGGAGAGACCGCTCTGATATCTGCAGATACCATCAGTCACCACTAGAGGGAGCGCAGAGGAGAGACCGCTCTGATATCTGCAGATACCATCAGTCACCACTAGAGGGAGCGCAGAGGAGAGACCGCTCTGATATCTGCACCTACCATCAGTCACCACTAGAGGGAGCGCAGAGGAGAGACCGCTCTGATATCTGCAGATACCATCAGTCACCACTAGAGGGGGCGCAGAGGAGAGACCGCTCTGATATCTGCACCTACCATCAGTCACCACTAGAGGGGGCGCAGAGGAGAGACCGCTCTGATATCTGCACCTACCATCAGTCACCACTAGAGGGAGCGCAGAGGAGAGACCGCTCTGATATCTGCAGATACCATCAGTCACCACTAGAGGGAGCGCAGAGGAGAGACCGCTCTGATATCTGCACCTACCATCAGTCACCACTAGAGGGAGCGCAGAGGAGAGACCGCTCTGATATCTGCAGATACCATCAGTCACCACTAGAGGGAGCGCAGAGGAGAGACCGCTCTGATATCTGCACCTACCATCAGTCACCACTAGAGGGAGCGCAGAGGAGAGACCGCTCTGATATCTGCAGATACCATCAGTCACCACTAGAGGGAGCGCAGAGGAGAGACCGCTCTGATATCTGCACGATACCATCAGTCACCACTAGAGGGAGCGCAGAGGAGAGACCGCTCTGATATCTGCAGATACCATCAGTCACCACTAGAGGGAGCGCAGAGGAGAGACCGCTCTGATATCTGCAGATACCATCAGTCACCACTAGAGGGAGCGCAGAGGAGAGACCGCTCTGATATCTGCAGATACCATCAGTCACCACTAGAGGGAGCGCAGAGGAGAGACCGCTCTGATATCTGCAGATACCATCAGTCACCACTAGAGGGAGCGCAGAGGAGAGACCGCTCTGATATCTGCACCTACCATCAGTCACCACTAGAGGGAGCGCAGAGGAGAGACCGCTCTGATATCTGCAGATACCATCAGTCACCACTAGAGGGGGCGCAGAGGAGGGACCGCTCTGATATCTGCAGATACCATCAGTCACCACTAGAGGGAGCGCAGAGGAGAGACCGCTCTGATATCTGCAGATACCATCAGTCACCACTAGAGGGAGCGCAGAGGAGAGACCGCTCTGATATCTGCACCTACCATCAGTCACCACTAGAGGGGGCGCAGAGGAGAGACCGCTCTGATATCTGCACCTACCATCAGTCACCACTAGAGGGGGCGCAGAGGAGAGACCGCTCTGATATCTGCCGATACCATCAGTCACCACTAGAGGGAGCGCAGAGGAGAGACCGCTCTGATATCTGCACCTACCATCAGTCACCACTAGAGGGAGCGCAGAGGAGAGACCGCTCTGATATCTGCAGATACCATCAGTCACCACTAGAGGGAGCGCAGAGGAGGGACCGCTCTGATATCTGCACCTACCATCAGTCACCACTAGAGAGAGCGCAGAGGAGAGACCGCTCTGATATCTGCACCTACCATCAGTCACCACTAGAGGGAGCGCAGAGGAGAGACCGCTCTGATATCTGCAGATACCATCAGTCACCACTAGAGGGAGCGCAGAGGAGAGACCGCTCTGATATCTGCAGATACCATCAGTCACCACTAGAGGGAGCGCAGAGGAGAGACCGCTCTGATATCTGCAGATACCATCAGTCACCACTAGAGGGAGCGCAGAGGAGAGACCGCTCTGATATCTGCACCTACCATCAGTCACCACTAGAGGGAGCGCAGAGGAGAGACCGCTCTGATATCTGCAGATACCATCAGTCACCACTAGAGGGAGCGCAGAGGAGAGACCGCTCTGATATCTGCAGATACCATCAGTCACCACTAGAGGGAGCGCAGAGGAGAGACCGCTCTGATATCTGCAGATACCATCAGTCACCACTAGAGGGAGCGCAGAGGAGAGACCGCTCTGATATCTGCAGATACCATCAGTCACCACTAGAGGGAGCGCAGAGGAGAGACCGCTCTGATATCTGCAGATACCATCAGTCACCACTAGAGGGAGCGCAGAGGAGAGACCGCTCTGATATCTGCAGATACCATCAGTCACCACTAGAGGGGGCGCAGAGGAGAGACCGCTCTGATATCTGCACCTACCATCAGTCACCACTAGAGGGAGCGCAGAGGAGAGACCGCTCTGATATCTGCAGATACCATCAGTCACCACTAGAGGGAGCGCAGAGGAGAGACCGCTCTGATATCTGCACCTACCATCAGTCACCACTAGAGGGAGCGCAGAGGAGAGACCGCTCTGATATCTGCAGATACCATCAGTCACCACTAGAGGGGGCGCAGAGGAGAGACCGCTCTGATATCTGCAGATACCATCAGTCACCACTAGAGGGAGCGCAGAGGAGAGACCGCTCTGATATCTGCAGATACCATCAGTCACCACTAGAGGGAGCGCAGAGGAGAGACCGCTCTGATATCTGCAGATACCATCAGTCACCACTAGAGGGGGCGCAGAGGAGAGACCGCTCTGATATCTGCACCTACCATCAGTCACCACTAGAGGGAGCGCAGAGGAGAGACCGCTCTGATATCTGCACCTACCATCAGTCACCACTAGAGGGGGCGCAGAGGAGAGACCGCTCTGATATCTGCACCTACCATCAGTCACCACTAGAGGGAGCGCAGAGGAGAGACCGCTCTGATATCTGCAGATACCATCAGTCACCACTAGAGGGAGCGCAGAGGAGAGACCGCTCTGATATCTGCAGATACCATCAGTCACCACTAGAGGGAGCGCAGAGGAGAGACCGCTCTGATATCTGCAGATACCATCAGTCACCACTAGAGGGAGCGCAGAGGAGAGACCGCTCTGATATCTGCACCTACCATCAGTCACCACTAGAGGGAGCGCAGAGGAGAGACCGCTCTGATATCTGCAGATACCATCAGTCACCACTAGAGGGGGGCGCAGAGGAGAGACCGCTCTGATATCTGCACCTACCATCAGTCACCACTAGAGGGAGCGCAGAGGAGAGACCGCTCTGATATCTGCAGATACCATCAGTCACCACTAGAGGGAGCGCAGAGGAGAGACCGCTCTGATATCTGCAGATACCATCAGTCACCACTAGAGGGAGCGCAGAGGAGAGACCGCTCTGATATCTGCAGATACCATCAGTCACCACTAGAGGGAGCGCAGAGGAGAGACCGCTCTGATATCTGCAGATACCATCAGTCACCACTAGAGGGAGCGCAGAGGAGAGACCGCTCTGATATCTGCAGATACCATCAGTCACCACTAGAGGGAGCGCAGAGGAGAGACCGCTCTGATATCTGCAGATACCATCAGTCACCACTAGAGGGAGCGCAGAGGAGAGACCGCTCTGATATCTGCAGATACCATCAGTCACCACTAGAGGGAGCGCAGAGGAGAGACCGCTCTGATATCTGCACATACCATCAGTCACCACTAGAGGGAGCGCAGAGGAGAGACCGCTCTGATATCTGCAGATACCATCAGTCACCACTAGAGGGAGCGCAGAGGAGAGACCGCTCTGATATCTGCACCTACCATCAGTCACCACTAGAGGGAGCGCAGAGGAGAGACCGCTCTGATATCTGCACCTACCATCAGTCACCACTAGAGGGAGCGCAGAGGAGAGACCGCTCTGATATCTGCAGATACCATCAGTCACCACTAGAGGGAGCGCAGAGGAGAGACCGCTCTGATATCTGCAGATACCATCAGTCACCACTAGAGGGGGCGCAGAGGAGAGACCGCTCTGATATCTGCAGATACCATCAGTCACCACTAGAGGGAGCGCAGAGGAGAGACCGCTCTGATATCTGCAGATACCATCAGTCACCACTAGAGGGGGCGCAGAGGAGAGACCGCTCTGATATCTGCAGATACCATCAGTCACCACTAGAGGGAGCGCAGAGGAGAGACCGCTCTGATATCTGCACCTACCATCAGTCACCACTAGAGGGAGCGCAGAGGAGAGACCGCTCTGATATCTGCAGATACCATCAGTCACCACTAGAGGGGGCGCAGAGGAGAGACCGCTCTGATATCTGCAGATACCATCAGTCACCACTAGAGGGAGCGCAGAGGAGAGACCGCTCTGATATCTGCAGATACCATCAGTCACCACTAGAGGGGGCGCAGAGGAGAGACCGCTCTGATATCTGCACATACCATCAGTCACCACTAGAGGGAGCGCAGAGGAGAGACCGCTCTGATATCTGCACCTACCATCAGTCACCACTAGAGGGAGCGCAGAGGAGAGACCGCTCTGATATCTGCAGATACCATCAGTCACCACTAGAGGGAGCGCAGAGGAGAGACCGCTCTGATATCTGCACCTACCATCAGTCACCACTAGAGGGAGCGCAGAGGAGAGACCGCTCTGATATCTGCAGATACCATCAGTCACCACTAGAGGGGGCGCAGAGGAGAGACCGCTCTGATATCTGCACCTACCATCAGTCACCACTAGAGGGGGCGCAGAGGAGAGACCGCTCTGATATCTGCACCTACCATCAGTCACCACTAGAGGGAGCGCAGAGGAGAGACCGCTCTGATATCTGCAGATACCATCAGTCACCACTAGAGGGAGCGCAGAGGAGAGACCGCTCTGATATCTGCACCTACCATCAGTCACCACTAGAGGGGGCGCAGAGGAGAGACCGCTCTGATATCTGCAGATACCATCAGTCACCACTAGAGGGAGCGCAGAGGAGAGACCGCTCTGATATCTGCACCTACCATCAGTCACCACTAGAGGGAGCGCAGAGGAGAGACCGCTCTGATATCTGCAGATACCATCAGTCACCACTAGAGGGAGCGCAGAGGAGAGACCGCTCTGATATCTGCACCTACCATCAGTCACCACTAGAGGGGGCGCAGAGGAGAGACCGCTCTGATATCTGCAGATACCATCAGTCACCACTAGAGGGAGCGCAGAGGAGAGACCGCTCTGATATCTGCAGATACCATCAGTCACCACTAGAGGGAGCGCAGAGGAGAGACCGCTCTGATATCTGCACCTACCATCAGTCACCACTAGAGGGAGCGCAGAGGAGAGACCGCTCTGATATCTGCACCTACCATCAGTCACCACTAGTGGGAGCGCAGAGGAGAGACCGCTCTGATATCTGCACCTACCATCAGTCACCACTAGAGGGAGCGCAGAGGAGAGACCGCTCTGATATCTGCAGATACCATCAGTCACCACTAGAGGGAGCGCAGAGGAGAGACCGCTCTGATATCTGCACCTACCATCAGTCACCACTAGAGGGAGCGCAGAGGAGAGACCGCTCTGATATCTGCAGATACCATCAGTCACCACTAGAGGGAGCGCAGAGGAGACGCCCGCTCTGATATCTGCAGATACCATCAGTCACCACTAGAGGGAGCGCAGAGGAGAGACCGCTCTGATATCTGCAGATACCATCAGTCACCACTAGAGGGAGCGCAGAGGAGAGACCGCTCTGATATCTGCAGATACCATCAGTCACCACTAGAGGGAGCGCAGAGGAGAGACCGCTCTGATATCTGCACCTACCATCAGTCACCACTAGAGGGGGCGCAGAGGAGAGACCGCTCTGATATCTGCAGATACCATCAGTCACCACTAGAGGGAGCGCAGAGGAGAGACCGCTCTGATATCTGCACCTACCATCAGTCACCACTAGAGGGAGCGCAGAGGAGAGACCGCTCTGATATCTGCAGATACCATCAGTCACCACTAGAGGGGGCGCAGAGGAGAGACCGCTCTGATATCTGCAGATACCATCAGTCACCACTAGAGGGAGCGCAGAGGAGAGACCGCTCTGATATCTGCACCTACCATCAGTCACCACTAGAGGGAGCGCAGAGGAGAGACCGCTCTGATATCTGCAGATACCATCAGTCACCACTAGAGGGAGCGCAGAGGAGAGACCGCTCTGATATCTGCACCTACCATCAGTCACCACTAGAGGGAGCGCAGAGGAGAGACCGCTCTGATATCTGCAGATACCATCAGTCACCACTAGAGGGAGCGCAGAGGAGAGACCGCTCTGATATCTGCACCTACCATCAGTCACCACTAGAGGGAGCGCAGAGGAGAGACCGCTCTGATATCTGCAGATACCATCAGTCACCACTAGAGGGGGCGCAGAGGAGAGACCGCTCTGATATCTGCAGATACCATCAGTCACCACTAGAGGGAGCGCAGAGGAGAGACCGCTCTGATATCTGCACCTACCATCAGTCACCACTAGAGGGAGCGCAGAGGAGAGACCGCTCTGATATCTGCAGATACCATCAGTCACCACTAGAGGGAGCGCAGAGGAGAGACCGCTCTGATATCTGCACCTACCATCAGTCACCACTAGAGGGAGCGCAGAGGAGAGACCGCTCTGATATCTGCAGATACCATCAGTCACCACTAGAGGGAGCGCAGAGGAGAGACCGCTCTGATATCTGCAGATACCATCAGTCACCACTAGAGGGAGCGCAGAGGAGAGACCGCTCTGATATCTGCACCTACCATCAGTCACCACTAGAGGGAGCGCAGAGGAGAGACCGCTCTGATATCTGCAGATACCATCAGTCACCACTAGAGGGAGAGCAGAGGAGAGACCGCTCTGATATCTGCAGATACCATCAGTCACCACTAGAGGGAGCGCAGAGGAGAGACCGCTCTGATATCTGCAGATACCATCAGTCACCACTAGAGGGAGCGCAGAGGAGAGACCGCTCTGATATCTGCACCTACCATCAGTCACCACTAGAGGGAGCGCAGAGGAGAGACCGCTCTGATATCTGCAGATACCATCAGTCACCACTAGAGGGAGCGCAGAGGAGAGACCGCTCTGATATCTGCAGATACCATCAGTCACCACTAGAGGGAGCGCAGAGGAGAGACCGCTCTGATATCTGCAGATACCATCAGTCACCACTAGAGGGGGCGCAGAGGAGAGACCGCTCTGATATCTGCAGATACCATCAGTCACCACTAGTGGGAGCGCAGAGGAGAGACCGCTCTGATATCTGCAGATACCATCAGTCACCACTAGAGGGAGCGCAGAGGAGAGACCACTCTGATATCTGCAGATACCATCAGTCACCACTAGAGGGGGCGCAGAGGAGAGACCGCTCTGATATCTGCAGATACCATCAGTCACCACTAGAGGGGGCGCAGAGGAGAGACCCCTCTGATATCTGCAGATACCATCAGTCACCACTAGAGGGAGCGCAGAGGAGAGACCGCTCTGATATCTGCAGATACCATCAGTCACCACTAGAGGGAGCGCAGAGGAGAGACCGCTCTGATATCTGCAGATACCATCAGTCACCACTAGAGGGAGCGCAGAGGAGAGACCGCTCTGATATCTGCACCTACCATCAGTCACCACTAGAGGGAGCGCAGAGGAGAGACCGCTCTGATATCTGCACCTACCATCAGTCACCACTAGAGGGAGCGCAGAGGAGAGACCGCTCTGATATCTGCAGATACCATCAGTCACCACTAGAGGGAGCGCAGAGGAGAGACCGCTCTGATATCTGCACCTACCATCAGTCACCACTAGAGGGAGCGCAGAGGAGAGACCGCTCTGATATCTGCAGATACCATCAGTCACCACTAGAGGGGGCGCAGAGGAGAGACCGCTCTGATATCTGCACCTACCATCAGTCACCACTAGAGGGGGCGCAGAGGAGAGACCGCTCTGATATCTGCAGATACCATCAGTCACCACTAGAGGGAGCGCAGAGGAGAGACCGCTCTGATATCTGCAGATACCATCAGTCACCACTAGAGGGAGCGCAGAGGAGAGACCGCTCTGATATCTGCACCTACCATCAGTCACCACTAGAGGGAGCGCAGAGGAGAGACCGCTCTGATATCTGCAGATACCATCAGTCACCACTAGAGGGAGCGCAGAGGAGAGACCGCTCTGATATCTGCAGATACCAACAGTCACCACTAGAGGGAGCGCAGAGGAGAGACCGCTCTGATATCTGCACCTACCATCAGTCACCACTAGAGGGAGCGCAGAGGAGAGACCACTCTGATATCTGCACCTACCATCAGTCACCACTAGAGGGAGCGCAGAGGAGAGACCGCTCTGATATCTGCACCTACCATCAGTCACCACTAGAGGGAGCGCAGAGGAGAGACCGCTCTGATATCTGCAGATACCATCAGTCACCACTAGAGGGAGGGCAGAGGAGAGACCGCTCTGATATCTGCACCTACCATCAGTCACCACTAGAGGGAGCGCAGAGGAGAGACCGCTCTGATATCTGCACCTACCATCAGTCACCACTAGAGGGAGCGCAGAGGAGAGACCGCTCTGATATCTGCAGATACCATCAGTCACCACTAGAGGGGGCGCAGAGGAGAGACCGCTCTGATATCTGCAGATACCATCAGTCACCACTAGAGGGAGCGCAGAGGAGAGACCGCTCTGATATCTGCACCTACCATCAGTCACCACTAGAGGGAGCGCAGAGGAGAGACCGCTCTGATATCTGCAGATACCATCAGTCACCACTAGAGGGAGCGCAGAGGAGAGACCGCTCTGATATCTGCACCTACCATCAGTCACCACTAGAGGGAGCGCAGAGGAGAGACCGCTCTGATATCTGCAGATACCATCAGTCACCACTAGAGGGAGCGCAGAGGAGAGACCGCTCTGATATCTGCACCTACCATCAGTCACCACTAGAGGGGGCGCAGAGGAGAGACCGCTCTGATATCTGCACCTACCATCAGTCACCACTAGAGGGAGCGCAGAGGAGAGACCGCTCTGATATCTGCAGATACCATCAGTCACCACTAGAGGGAGCGCAGAGGAGAGACCGCTCTGATATCTGCACCTACCATCAGTCACCACTAGAGGGGGCGCAGAGGAGAGACCGCTCTGATATCTGCAGATACCATCAGTCACCACTAGAGGGAGCGCAGAGGAGAGACCGCTCTGATATCTGCACCTACCATCAGTCACCACTAGAGGGAGCGCAGAGGAGAGACCGCTCTGATATCTGCAGATACCATCAGTCACCACTAGAGGGAGCGCAGAGGAGAGACCGCTCTGATATCTGCAGATACCATCAGTCACCACTAGAGGGAGCGCAGAGGAGAGACCGCTCTGATATCTGCACCTACCATCAGTCACCACTAGAGGGAGCGCAGAGGAGAGACCGCTCTGATATCTGCAGATACCATCAGTCACCACTAGAGGGAGCGCAGAGGAGAGACCGCTCTGATATCTGCAGATACCATCAGTCACCACTAGAGGGGGCGCAGAGGAGAGACCGCTCTGATATCTGCAGATACCATCAGTCACCACTAGAGGGAGCGCAGAGGAGAGACCGCTCTGATATCTGCACCTACCATCAGTCACCACTAGAGGGAGCGCAGAGGAGAGACCGCTCTGATATCTGCAGATACCATCAGTCACCACTAGAGGGGGCGCAGAGGAGGGACCGCTCTGATATCTGCAGATACCATCAGTCACCACTAGAGGGAGCGCAGAGGAGAGACCGCTCTGATATCTGCAGATACCATCAGTCACCACTAGAGGGAGCGCAGAGGAGAGACCGCTCTGATATCTGCACCTACCATCAGTCACCACTAGAGGGAGCGCAGAGGAGAGACCGCTCTGATATCTGCACCTACCATCAGTCACCACTAGAGGGAGCGCAGAGGAGAGACCGCTCTGATATCTGCAGATACCATCAGTCACCACTAGAGGGAGCGCAGAGGAGAGACCGCTCTGATATCTGCACCTACCATCAGTCACCACTAGAGGGAGCGCAGAGGAGAGACCGCTCTGATATCTGCAGATACCATCAGTCACCACTAGAGGGAGCGCAGAGGAGAGACCGCTCTGATATCTGCACCTACCATCAGTCACCACTAGAGGGAGCGCAGAGGAGAGACCGCTCTGATATCTGCACCTACCATCAGTCACCACTAGAGGGAGCGCAGAGGAGAGACCGCTCTGATATCTGCAGATACCATCAGTCACCACTAGAGGGAGCGCAGAGGAGAGACCGCTCTGATATCTGCAGATACCATCAGTCACCACTAGAGGGAGCGCAGAGGAGAGACCGCTCTGATATCTGCAGATACCATCAGTCACCACTAGAGGGAGCGCAGAGGAGAGACCGCTCTGATATCTGCACCTACCATCAGTCACCACTAGAGGGGGCGCAGAGGAGAGACCGCTCTGATATCTGCAGATACCATCAGTCACCACTAGAGGGAGCGCAGAGGAGAGACCGCTCTGATATCTGCAGATACCATCAGTCACCACTAGAGGGAGCGCAGAGGAGAGACCGCTCTGATATCTGCACCTACCATCAGTCACCACTAGAGGGAGCGCAGAGGAGAGACCGCTCTGATATCTGCAGATACCATCAGTCACCACTAGAGGGGGCGCAGAGGAGAGACCGCTCTGATATCTGCAGATACCATCAGTCACCACTAGAGGGAGCGCAGAGGAGAGACCGCTCTGATATCTGCAGATACCATCAGTCACCACTAGAGGGGGCGCAGAGGAGAGACCGCTCTGATATCTGCACCTACCATCAGTCACCACTAGAGGGAGCGCAGAGGAGAGACCGCTCTGATATCTGCAGATACCATCAGTCACCACTAGAGGGAGCGCAGAGGAGAGACCGCTCTGATATCTGCACCTACCATCAGTCACCACTAGAGGGAGCGCAGAGGAGAGACCGCTCTGATATCTGCAGATACCATCAGTCACCACTAGAGGGGGCGCAGAGGAGAGACCGCTCTGATATCTGCAGATACCATCAGTCACCACTAGAGGGAGCGCAGAGGAGAGACCGCTCTGATATCTGCAGATACCATCAGTCACCACTAGAGGGAGCGCAGAGGAGAGACCGCTCTGATATCTGCAGATACCATCAGTCACCACTAGAGGGGGCGCAGAGGAGAGACCGCTCTGATATCTGCACCTACCATCAGTCACCACTAGAGGGAGCGCAGAGGAGAGACCGCTCTGATATCTGCACCTACCATCAGTCACCACTAGAGGGAGCGCAGAGGAGAGACCGCTCTGATATCTGCACCTACCATCAGTCACCACTAGAGGGAGCGCAGAGGAGAGACCGCTCTGATATCTGCAGATACCATCAGTCACCACTAGAGGGAGCGCAGAGGAGAGACCGCTCTGATATCTGCAGATACCATCAGTCACCACTAGAGGGAGCGCAGAGGAGAGACCGCTCTGATATCTGCAGATACCATCAGTCACCACTAGAGGGAGCGCAGAGGAGAGACCGCTCTGATATCTGCACCTACCATCAGTCACCACTAGAGGGAGCGCAGAGGAGAGACCGCTCTGATATCTGCAGATACCATCAGTCACCACTAGAGGGAGCGCAGAGGAGAGACCGCTCTGATATCTGCAGATACCATCAGTCACCACTAGAGGGAGCGCAGAGGAGAGACCGCTCTGATATCTGCAGATACCATCAGTCACCACTAGAGGGAGCGCAGAGGAGAGACCGCTCTGATATCTGCAGATACCATCAGTCACCACTAGAGGGAGCGCAGAGGAGAGACCGCTCTGATATCTGCAGATACCATCAGTCACCACTAGAGGGAGCGCAGAGGAGAGACCGCTCTGATATCTGCACCTACCATCAGTCACCACTAGAGGGAGCGCGGAGGGGGGACCGCTCTGATATCTGCAGATACCATCAGTCACCACTAGAGGGAGCGCAGAGGAGAGACCGCTCTGATATCTGCAGATACCATCAGTCACCACTAGAGGGAGCGCAGAGGAGAGACCGCTCTGATATCTGCACATACCATCAGTCACCACTAGAGGGAGCGCAGAGGAGAGACCGCTCTGATATCTGCAGATACCATCAGTCACCACTAGAGGGAGCGCAGAGGAGAGACCGCTCTGATATCTGCACCTACCATCAGTCACCACTAGAGGGAGCGCAGAGGAGAGACCGCTCTGATATCTGCAGATACCATCAGTCACCACTAGAGGGAGCGCAGAGGAGGGACCGCTCTGATATCTGCACCTACCATCAGTCACCACTAGAGGGAGCGCAGAGGAGAGACCGCTCTGATATCTGCACCTACCATCAGTCACCACTAGAGGGAGCGCAGAGGAGAGACCGCTCTGATATCTGCAGATACCATCAGTCACCACTAGAGGGGGCGCAGAGGAGAGACCGCTCTGATATCTGCAGATACCATCAGTCACCACTAGAGGGAGCGCAGAGGAGAGACCGCTCTGATATCTGCAGATACCATCAGTCACCACTAGAGGGAGCGCAGAGGAGAGACCGCTCTGATATCTGCAGATACCATCAGTCACCACTAGAGGGGGCGCAGAGGAGAGACCGCTCTGATATCTGCAGATACCATCAGTCACCACTAGAGGGAGCGCAGAGGAGAGACCGCTCTGATATCTGCACCTACCATCAGTCACCACTAGAGGGAGCGCAGAGGAGAGACCGCTCTGATATCTGCAGATACCATCAGTCACCACTAGAGGGAGCGCAGAGGAGAGACCGCTCTGATATCTGCAGATACCATCAGTCACCACTAGAGGGAGCGCAGAGGAGAGACCGCTCTGATATCTGCAGATACCATCAGTCACCACTAGAGGGAGCGCAGAGGAGAGACCGCTCTGATATCTGCACCTACCATCAGTCACCACTAGAGGGAGCGCAGAGGAGAGACCGCTCTGATATCTGCACCTACCATCAGTCACCACTAGAGGGAGCGCAGAGGAGAGACCGCTCTGATATCTGCAGATACCATCAGTCACCACTAGAGGGAGCGCAGAGGAGAGACCGCTCTGATATCTGCACCTACCATCAGTCACCACTAGAGGGAGCGCAGAGGAGAGACCGCTCTGATATCTGCAGATACCATCAGTCACCACTAGAGGGAGCGCAGAGGAGAGACCGCTCTGATATCTGCACCTACCATCAGTCACCACTAGAGGGGGCGCAGAGGAGAGACCGCTCTGATATCTGCACCTACCATCAGTCACCACTAGAGGGAGCGCAGAGGAGAGACCGCTCTGATATCTGCAGATACCATCAGTCACCACTAGAGGGAGCGCAGAGGAGAGACCGCTCTGATATCTGCAGATACCATCAGTCACCACTAGAGGGGGCGCAGAGGAGAGACCGCTCTGATATCTGCAGATACCATCAGTCACCACTAGAGGGAGCGCAGAGGAGAGACCGCTCTGATATCTGCAGATACCATCAGTCACCACTAGAGGGGGCGCAGAGGAGAGACCGCTCTGATATCTGCAGATACCATCAGTCACCACTAGAGGGAGCGCAGAGGAGAGACCGCTCTGATATCTGCACCTACCATCAGTCACCACTAGAGGGAGCGCAGAGGAGAGACCGCTCTGATATCTGCAGATACCATCAGTCACCACTAGAGGGAGCGCAGAGGAGAGACCGCTCTGATATCTGCAGATACCATCAGTCACCACTAGAGGGAGCGCAGAGGAGAGACCGCTCTGATATCTGCAGATACCATCAGTCACCACTAGAGGGGGCGCAGAGGAGAGACCGCTCTGATATCTGCAGATACCATCAGTCACCACTAGAGGGAGCGCAGAGGAGAGACCGCTCTGATATCTGCACCTACCATCAGTCACCACTAGAGGGAGCGCAGAGGAGAGACCGCTCTGATATCTGCAGATACCATCAGTCACCACTAGAGGGAGCGCAGAGGAGAGACCGCTCTGATATCTGCACCTACCATCAGTCACCACTAGAGGGAGCGCAGAGGAGAGACCGCTCTGATATCTGCAGATACCATCAGTCACCACTAGAGGGGGCGCAGAGGAGAGACCGCTCTGATATCTGCACCTACCATCAGTCACCACTAGAGGGAGCGCAGAGGAGAGACCGCTCTGATATCTGCAGATACCATCAGTCACCACTAGAGGGAGCGCAGAGGAGAGACCGCTCTGATATCTGCAGATACCATCAGTCACCACTAGAGGGAGCGCAGAGGAGAGACCGCTCTGATATCTGCACATACCATCAGTCACCACTAGAGGGAGCGCAGAGGAGAGACCGCTCTGATATCTGCACCTACCATCAGTCACCACTAGAGGGAGCGCAGAGGAGAGACCGCTCTGATATCTGCAGATACCATCAGTCACCACTAGAGGGAGCGCAGAGGAGAGACCGCTCTGATATCTGCACCTACCATCAGTCACCACTAGAGGGAGCGCAGAGGAGAGACCGCTCTGATATCTGCAGATACCATCAGTCACCACTAGAGGGAGCGCAGAGGAGAGACCGCTCTGATATCTGCAGATACCATCAGTCACCACTAGAGGGAGCGCAGAGGAGAGACCGCTCTGATATCTGCACCTACCATCAGTCACCACTAGAGGGAGCGCAGAGGAGAGACCGCTCTGATATCTGCAGATACCATCAGTCACCACTAGAGGGAGCGCAGAGGAGAGACCGCTCTGATATCTGCACCTACCATCAGTCACCACTAGAGGGGGCGCAGAGGAGAGACCGCTCTGATATCTGCAGATACCATCAGTCACCACTAGAGGGAGCGCAGAGGAGAGACCGCTCTGATATCTGCACCTACCATCAGTCACCACTAGAGGGAGCGCAGAGGAGAGACCGCTCTGATATCTGCAGATACCATCAGTCACCACTAGAGGGAGCGCAGAGGAGAGACCGCTCTGATATCTGCAGATACCATCAGTCACCACTAGAGGGAGCGCAGAGGAGAGACCGCTCTGATATCTGCAGATACCATCAGTCACCACTAGAGGGAGCGCAGAGGAGAGACCGCTCTGATATCTGCAGATACCATCAGTCACCACTAGAGGGGGCGCAGAGGAGAGACCGCTCTGATATCTGCAGATACCATCAGTCACCACTAGAGGGAGCGCAGAGGAGAGACCGCTCTGATATCTGCACCTACCATCAGTCACCACTAGAGGGAGCGCAGAGGAGAGACCGCTCTGATATCTGCAGATACCATCAGTCACCACTAGAGGGAGCGCAGAGGAGAGACCGCTCTGATATCTGCACCTACCATCAGTCACCACTAGAGGGAGCGCAGAGGAGAGACCGCTCTGATATCTGCACCTACCATCAGTCACCACTAGAGGGAGCGCAGAGGAGAGACCGCTCTGATATCTGCAGATACCATCAGTCACCACTAGAGGGAGCGCAGAGGAGAGACCGCTCTGATATCTGCAGATACCATCAGTCACCACTAGAGGGGGCGCAGAGGAGAGACCGCTCTGATATCTGCAGATACCATCAGTCACCACTAGAGGGAGCGCAGAGGAGAGACCGCTCTGATATCTGCAGATACCATCAGTCACCACTAGAGGGAGCGCAGAGGAGAGACCGCTCTGATATCTGCAGATACCATCAGTCACCACTAGAGGGAGCGCAGAGGAGAGACCGCTCTGATATCTGCAGATACCATCAGTCACCACTAGAGGGAGCGCAGAGGAGAGACCGCTCTGATATCTGCACCTACCATCAGTCACCACTAGAGGGAGCGCAGAGGAGAGACCGCTCTGATATCTGCAGATACCATCAGTCACCACTAGAGGGGGCGCAGAGGAGAGACCGCTCTGATATCTGCAGATACCATCAGTCACCACTAGAGGGAGCGCAGAGGAGAGACCGCTCTGATATCTGCAGATACCATCAGTCACCACTAGAGGGAGCGCAGAGGAGAGACCGCTCTGATATCTGCACCTACCATCAGTCACCACTAGAGGGAGCGCAGAGGAGAGACCGCTCTGATATCTGCACCTACCATCAGTCACCACTAGAGGGAGCGCAGAGGAGAGACCGCTCTGATATCTGCAGATACCATCAGTCACCACTAGAGGGGGCGCAGAGGAGAGACCGCTCTGATATCTGCACCTACCATCAGTCACCACTAGAGGGAGCGCAGAGGAGAGACCGCTCTGATATCTGCACCTACCATCAGTCACCACTAGAGGGAGCGCAGAGGAGAGACCGCTCTGATATCTGCACCTACCATCAGTCACCACTAGAGGGAGCGCAGAGGAGAGACCGCTCTGATATCTGCAGATACCATCAGTCACCACTAGAGGGAGCGCAGAGGAGAGACCGCTCTGATATCTGCACCTACCATCAGTCACCACTAGAGGGGGCGCAGAGGAGAGACCGCTCTGATATCTGCAGATACCATCAGTCACCACTAGAGGGAGCGCAGAGGAGAGACCGCTCTGATATCTGCAGATACCATCAGTCACCACTAGAGGGAGCGCAGAGGAGAGACCGCTCTGATATCTGCAGATACCATCAGTCACCACTAGAGGGAGCGCAGAGGAGAGACCGCTCTGATATCTGCAGATACCATCAGTCACCACTAGAGGGAGCGCAGAGGAGAGACCGCTCTGATATCTGCAGATACCATCAGTCACCACTAGAGGGGGCGCAGAGGAGAGACCGCTCTGATATCTGCAGATACCATCAGTCACCACTAGAGGGAGCGCAGAGGAGAGACCGCTCTGATATCTGCAGATACCATCAGTCACCACTAGAGGGAGCGCAGAGGAGAGACCGCTCTGATATCTGCAGATACCATCAGTCACCACTAGAGGGAGCGCAGAGGAGAGACCGCTCTGATATCTGCAGATACCATCAGTCACCACTAGAGGGAGCGCAGAGGAGAGACCGCTCTGATATCTGCACATACCATCAGTCACCACTAGAGGGAGCGCAGAGGAGAGACCGCTCTGATATCTGCAGATACCATCAGTCACCACTAGAGGGAGCGCAGAGGAGAGACCGCTCTGATATCTGCAGATACCATCAGTCACCACTAGAGGGAGCGCAGAGGAGAGACCGCTCTGATATCTGCAGATACCATCAGTCACCACTAGAGGGAGCGCAGAGGAGAGACCGCTCTGATATCTGCAGATACCATCAGTCACCACTAGAGGGGGCGCAGAGGAGAGACCGCTCTGATATCTGCACCTACCATCAGTCACCACTAGAGGGAGCGCAGAGGAGAGACCGCTCTGATATCTGCACCTACCATCAGTCACCACTAGAGGGAGCGCAGAGGAGAGACCGCTCTGATATCTGCAGATACCATCAGTCACCACTAGAGGGAGCGCAGAGGAGAGACCGCTCTGATATCTGCAGCTACCATCAGTCACCACTAGAGGGAGCGCAGAGGAGAGACCGCTCTGATATCTGCAGATACCATCAGTCACCACTAGAGGGAGCGCAGAGGAGAGACCGCTCTGATATCTGCAGATACCATCAGTCACCACTAGAGGGAGCGCAGAGGAGAGACCGCTCTGATATCTGCACCTACCATCAGTCACCACTAGAGGGAGCGCAGAGGAGAGACCGCTCTGATATCTGCAGATACCATCAGTCACCACTAGAGGGAGCGCAGAGGAGAGACCGCTCTGATATCTGCACCTACCATCAGTCACCACTAGAGGGAGCGCAGAGGAGAGACCGCTCTGATATCTGCAGATACCATCAGTCACCACTAGAGGGAGCGCAGAGGAGAGACCGCTCTGATATCTGCAGATACCATCAGTCACCACTAGAGGGAGCGCAGAGGAGAGACCGCTCTGATATCTGCACCTACCATCAGTCACCACTAGAGGGAGCGCAGAGGAGAGACCGCTCTGATATCTGCAGATACCATCAGTCACCACTAGAGGGAGCGCAGAGGAGAGACCGCTCTGATATCTGCAGATACCATCAGTCACCACTAGAGGGAGCGCAGAGGAGAGACCGCTCTGATATCTGCAGATACCATCAGTCACCACTAGAGGGAGCGCAGAGGAGAGACCGCTCTGATATCTGCAGATACCATCAGTCACCACTAGAGGGAGCGCAGAGGAGAGACCGCTCTGATATCTGCAGATACCATCAGTCACCACTAGAGGGAGCGCAGAGGAGAGACCGCTCTGATATCTGCACCTACCATCAGTCACCACTAGAGGGAGCGCAGAGGAGAGACCGCTCTGATATCTGCAGATACCATCAGTCACCACTAGAGGGGGCGCAGAGGAGAGACCGCTCTGATATCTGCAGATACCATCAGTCACCACTAGAGGGAGCGCAGAGGAGAGACCGCTCTGATATCTGCAGATACCATCAGTCACCACTAGAGGGAGCGCAGAGGAGAGACCGCTCTGATATCTGCAGATACCATCAGTCACCACTAGAGGGAGCGCAGAGGAGAGACCGCTCTGATATCTGCACATACCATCAGTCACCACTAGAGGGAGCGCAGAGGAGAGACCGCTCTGATATCTGCAGATACCATCAGTCACCACTAGAGGGGGCGCAGAGGAGAGACCGCTCTGATATCTGCAGATACCATCAGTCACCACTAGAGGGGGCGCAGAGGAGAGACCGCTCTGATATCTGCACCTACCATCAGTCACCACTAGAGGGAGCGCAGAGGAGAGACCGCTCTGATATCTGCAGATACCATCAGTCACCACTAGAGGGGGCGCAGAGGAGAGACCGCTCTGATATCTGCAGATACCATCAGTCACCACTAGAGGGAGCGCAGAGGAGAGACCGCTCTGATATCTGCAGATACCATCAGTCACCACTAGAGGGGGCGCAGAGGAGAGACCGCTCTGATATCTGCACCTACCATCAGTCACCACTAGAGGGAGCGCAGAGGAGAGACCGCTCTGATATCTGCACCTACCATCAGTCACCACTAGAGGGAGCGCAGAGGAGAGACCGCTCTGATATCTGCAGATACCATCAGTCACCACTAGAGGGAGCGCAGAGGAGAGACCGCTCTGATATCTGCACCTACCATCAGTCACCACTAGAGGGAGCGCAGAGGAGAGACCGCTCTGATATCTGCAGATACCATCAGTCACCACTAGAGGGAGCGCAGAGGAGAGACCGCTCTGATATCTGCACCTACCATCAGTCACCACTAGAGGGGGCGCAGAGGAGAGACCGCTCTGATATCTGCACCTACCATCAGTCACCACTAGAGGGGGCGCAGAGGAGAGACCGCTCTGATATCTGCAGATACCATCAGTCACCACTAGAGGGAGCGCAGAGGAGAGACCGCTCTGATATCTGCAGATACCATCAGTCACCACTAGAGGGAGCGCAGAGGAGAGACCGCTCTGATATCTGCAGATACCATCAGTCACCACTAGAGGGAGCGCAGAGGAGAGACCGCTCTGATATCTGCACCTACCATCAGTCACCACTAGAGGGAGCGCAGAGGAGAGACCGCTCTGATATCTGCAGATACCATCAGTCACCACTAGAGGGGGCGCAGAGGAGAGACCGCTCTGATATCTGCAGATACCATCAGTCACCACTAGAGGGAGCGCAGAGGAGAGACCGCTCTGATATCTGCAGATACCATCAGTCACCACTAGAGGGGGCGCAGAGGAGAGACCGCTCTGATATCTGCAGATACCATCAGTCACCACTAGAGGGAGCGCAGAGGAGAGACCGCTCTGATATCTGCACCTACCATCAGTCACCACTAGAGGGAGCGCAGAGGAGAGACCGCTCTGATATCTGCAGATACCATCAGTCACCACTAGAGGGAGCGCAGAGGAGAGACCGCTCTGATATCTGCACCTACCATCAGTCACCACTAGAGGGAGCGCAGAGGAGAGACCGCTCTGATATCTGCAGATACCATCAGTCACCACTAGAGGGGGCGCAGAGGAGAGACCGCTCTGATATCTGCACCTACCATCAGTCACCACTAGAGGGGGCGCAGAGGAGAGACCGCTCTGATATCTGCAGATACCATCAGTCACCACTAGAGGGAGCGCAGAGGAGAGACCGCTCTGATATCTGCAGATACCATCAGTCACCACTAGAGGGAGCGCAGAGGAGAGACCGCTCTGATATCTGCACCTACCATCAGTCACCACTAGAGGGAGCGCAGAGGAGAGACCGCTCTGATATCTGCACCTACCATCAGTCACCACTAGAGGGAGCGCAGAGGAGAGACCGCTCTGATATCTGCAGATACCATCAGTCACCACTAGAGGGAGCGCAGAGGAGAGACCGCTCTGATATCTGCAGATACCATCAGTCACCACTAGAGGGAGCGCAGAGGAGAGACCGCTCTGATATCTGCACCTACCATCAGTCACCACTAGAGGGAGCGCAGAGGAGAGACCGCTCTGATATCTGCAGATACCATCAGTCACCACTAGAGGGAGCGCAGAGGAGAGACCGCTCTGATATCTGCAGATACCATCAGTCACCACTAGAGGGAGCGCAGAGGAGAGACCGCTCTGATATCTGCACCTACCATCAGTCACCACTAGAGGGAGCGCAGAGGAGAGACCGCTCTGATATCTGCAGATACCATCAGTCACCACTAGAGGGAGCGCAGAGGAGAGACCGCTCTGATATCTGCACCTACCATCAGTCACCACTAGAGGGGGCGCAGAGGAGAGACCGCTCTGATATCTGCAGATACCATCAGTCACCACTAGAGGGAGCGCAGAGGAGAGACCGCTCTGATATCTGCACCTACCATCAGTCACCACTAGAGGGAGCGCAGAGGAGAGACCGCTCTGATATCTGCAGATACCATCAGTCACCACTAGAGGGAGCGCAGAGGAGAGACCGCTCTGATATCTGCAGATACCATCAGTCACCACTAGAGGGAGCGCAGAGGAGAGACCGCTCTGATATCTGCAGATACCATCAGTCACCACTAGAGGGGGCGCAGAGGAGAGACCGCTCTGATATCTGCAGATACCATCAGTCACCACTAGAGGGGGCGCAGAGGAGAGACCGCTCTGATATCTGCAGATACCATCAGTCACCACTAGAGGGAGCGCAGAGGAGAGACCGCTCTGATATCTGCACCTACCATCAGTCACCACTAGAGGGGGCGCAGAGGAGAGACCGCTCTGATATCTGCAGATACCATCAGTCACCACTAGAGGGAGCGCAGAGGAGAGACCGCTCTGATATCTGCACCTACCATCAGTCACCACTAGAGGGAGCGCAGAGGAGAGACCGCTCTGATATCTGCACCTACCATCAGTCACCACTAGAGGGAGCGCAGAGGAGAGACCGCTCTGATATCTGCAGATACCATCAGTCACCACTAGAGGGAGCGCAGAGGAGAGACCGCTCTGATATCTGCAGATACCATCAGTCACCACTAGAGGGGGCGCAGAGGAGAGACCGCTCTGATATCTGCACCTACCATCAGTCACCACTAGAGGGAGCGCAGAGGAGAGACCGCTCTGATATCTGCAGATACCATCAGTCACCACTAGAGGGGGCGCAGAGGAGAGACCGCTCTGATATCTGCAGATACCATCAGTCACCACTAGAGGGAGCGCAGAGGAGAGACCGCTCTGATATCTGCAGATACCATCAGTCACCACTAGAGGGAGCGCAGAGGAGAGACCGCTCTGATATCTGCAGATACCATCAGTCACCACTAGAGGGGGCGCAGAGGAGAGACCGCTCTGATATCTGCAGATACCATCAGTCACCACTAGAGGGAGCGCAGAGGAGAGACCGCTCTGATATCTGCACCTACCATCAGTCACCACTAGAGGGAGCGCAGAGGAGAGACCGCTCTGATATCTGCAGATACCATCAGTCACCACTAGAGGGGGCGCAGAGGAGAGACCGCTCTGATATCTGCAGATACCATCAGTCACCACTAGAGGGAGCGCAGAGGAGAGACCGCTCTGATATCTGCAGATACCATCAGTCACCACTAGAGGGAGCGCAGAGGAGAGACCGCTCTGATATCTGCACCTACCATCAGTCACCACTAGAGGGAGCGCAGAGGAGAGACCGCTCTGATATCTGCACCTACCATCAGTCACCACTAGAGGGAGCGCAGAGGAGAGACCGCTCTGATATCTGCAGATACCATCAGTCACCACTAGAGGGAGCGCAGAGGAGAGACCGCTCTGATATCTGCACCTACCATCAGTCACCACTAGAGGGAGCGCAGAGGAGAGACCGCTCTGATATCTGCAGATACCATCAGTCACCACTAGAGGGGGCGCAGAGGAGAGACCGCTCTGATATCTGCACCTACCATCAGTCACCACTAGAGGGAGCGCAGAGGAGAGACCGCTCTGATATCTGCAGATACCATCAGTCACCACTAGAGGGAGCGCAGAGGAGAGACCGCTCTGATATCTGCAGATACCATCAGTCACCACTAGAGGGAGCGCAGAGGAGAGACCGCTCTGATATCTGCACATACCATCAGTCACCACTAGAGGGAGCGCAGAGGAGAGACCGCTCTGATATCTGCACCTACCATCAGTCACCACTAGAGGGAGCGCAGAGGAGAGACCGCTCTGATATCTGCACCTACCATCAGTCACCACTAGAGGGAGCGCAGAGGAGAGACCGCTCTGATATCTGCAGATACCATCAGTCACCACTAGAGGGAGCGCAGAGGAGAGACCGCTCTGATATCTGCAGATACCATCAGTCACCACTAGAGGGAGCGCAGAGGAGAGACCGCTCTGATATCTGCACCTACCATCAGTCACCACTAGAGGGAGCGCAGAGGAGAGACCGCTCTGATATCTGCAGATACCATCAGTCACCACTAGAGGGGGCGCAGAGGAGAGACCGCTCTGATATCTGCACCTACCATCAGTCACCACTAGAGGGGGCGCAGAGGAGAGACCGCTCTGATATCTGCAGATACCATCAGTCACCACTAGAGGGAGCGCAGAGGAGAGACCGCTCTGATATCTGCACCTACCATCAGTCACCACTAGAGGGAGCGCAGAGGAGAGACCGCTCTGATATCTGCAGATACCATCAGTCACCACTAGAGGGAGCGCAGAGGAGAGACCGCTCTGATATCTGCAGATACCATCAGTCACCACTAGAGGGAGCGCAGAGGAGAGACCGCTCTGATATCTGCAGATACCATCAGTCACCACTAGAGGGGGCGCAGAGGAGAGACCGCTCTGATATCTGCAGATACCATCAGTCACCACTAGAGGGGGCGCAGAGGAGAGACCGCTCTGATATCTGCAGATACCATCAGTCACCACTAGAGGGAGCGCAGAGGAGAGACCGCTCTGATATCTGCACCTACCATCAGTCACCACTAGAGGGAGCGCAGAGGAGAGACCGCTCTGATATCTGCAGATACCATCAGTCACCACTAGAGGGAGCGCAGAGGAGAGACCGCTCTGATATCTGCACCTACCATCAGTCACCACTAGAGGGAGCGCAGAGGAGAGACCGCTCTGATATCTGCACCTACCATCAGTCACCACTAGAGGGAGCGCAGAGGAGAGACCGCTCTGATATCTGCAGATACCATCAGTCACCACTAGAGGGAGCGCAGAGGAGAGACCGCTCTGATATCTGCAGATACCATCAGTCACCACTAGAGGGAGCGCAGAGGAGAGACCGCTCTGATATCTGCAGATACCATCAGTCACCACTAGAGGGAGCGCAGAGGAGAGACCGCTCTGATATCTGCAGATACCATCAGTCACCACTAGAGGGAGCGCAGAGGAGAGACCGCTCTGATATCTGCAGATACCATCAGTCACCACTAGAGGGAGCGCAGAGGAGAGACCGCTCTGATATCTGCACCTACCATCAGTCACCACTAGAGGGAGCGCAGAGGAGAGACCGCTCTGATATCTGCAGATACCATCAGTCACCACTAGAGGGAGCGCAGAGGAGAGACCGCTCTGATATCTGCAGATACCATCAGTCACCACTAGAGGGAGCGCAGAGGAGAGACCGCTCTGATATCTGCAGATACCATCAGTCACCACTAGAGGGGGCGCAGAGGAGAGACCGCTCTGATATCTGCAGATACCATCAGTCACCACTAGAGGGAGCGCAGAGGAGAGACCGCTCTGATATCTGCAGATACCATCAGTCACCACTAGAGGGAGCGCAGAGGAGAGACCGCTCTGATATCTGCAGATACCATCAGTCACCACTAGAGGGAGCGCAGAGGAGAGACCGCTCTGATATCTGCAGATACCATCAGTCACCACTAGAGGGGGCGCAGAGGAGAGACCGCTCTGATATCTGCAGATACCATCAGTCACCACTAGAGGGAGCGCAGAGGAGAGACCGCTCTGATATCTGCAGATACCATCAGTCACCACTAGAGGGAGCGCAGAGGAGAGACCGCTCTGATATCTGCAGATACCATCAGTCACCACTAGAGGGAGCGCAGAGGAGAGACCGCTCTGATATCTGCACCTACCATCAGTCACCACTAGAGGGAGCGCAGAGGAGAGACCGCTCTGATATCTGCACCTACCATCAGTCACCACTAGAGGGAGCGCAGAGGAGAGACCGCTCTGATATCTGCAGATACCATCAGTCACCACTAGAGGGAGCGCAGAGGAGAGACCGCTCTGATATCTGCACCTACCATCAGTCACCACTAGAGGGAGCGCAGAGGAGAGACCGCTCTGATATCTGCAGATACCATCAGTCACCACTAGAGGGGGCGCAGAGGAGAGACCGCTCTGATATCTGCACCTACCATCAGTCACCACTAGAGGGGGCGCAGAGGAGAGACCGCTCTGATATCTGCAGATACCATCAGTCACCACTAGAGGGAGCGCAGAGGAGAGACCGCTCTGATATCTGCAGATACCATCAGTCACCACTAGAGGGGGCGCAGAGGAGAGACCGCTCTGATATCTGCACCTACCATCAGTCACCACTAGAGGGAGCGCAGAGGAGAGACCGCTCTGATATCTGCAGATACCATCAGTCACCACTAGAGGGAGCGCAGAGGAGAGACCGCTCTGATATCTGCAGATACCATCAGTCACCACTAGAGGGAGCGCAGAGGAGAGACCGCTCTGATATCTGCACCTACCATCAGTCACCACTAGAGGGAGCGCAGAGGAGAGACCGCTCTGATATCTGCACCTACCATCAGTCACCACTAGAGGGAGCGCAGAGGAGAGACCGCTCTGATATCTGCACCTACCATCAGTCACCACTAGAGGGAGCGCAGAGGAGAGACCGCTCTGATATCTGCAGATACCATCAGTCACCACTAGAGGGAGCGCAGAGGAGAGACCGCTCTGATATCTGCACCTACCATCAGTCACCACTAGAGGGAGCGCAGAGGAGAGACCGCTCTGATATCTGCACATACCATCAGTCACCACTAGAGGGAGCGCAGAGGAGAGACCGCTCTGATATCTGCAGATACCATCAGTCACCACTAGAGGGGGCGCAGAGGAGAGACCGCTCTGATATCTGCAGATACCATCAGTCACCACTAGAGGGAGCGCAGAGGAGAGACCGCTCTGATATCTGCACCTACCATCAGTCACCACTAGAGGGAGCGCAGAGGAGAGACCGCTCTGATATCTGCAGATACCATCAGTCACCACTAGAGGGAGCGCAGAGGAGAGACCGCTCTGATATCTGCACCTACCATCAGTCACCACTAGAGGGAGCGCAGAGGAGAGACCGCTCTGATATCTGCAGATACCATCAGTCACCACTAGAGGGAGCGCAGAGGAGAGACCGCTCTGATATCTGCACCTACCATCAGTCACCACTAGAGGGGGCGCAGAGGAGAGACCGCTCTGATATCTGCACCTACCATCAGTCACCACTAGAGGGAGCGCAGAGGAGAGACCGCTCTGATATCTGCAGATACCATCAGTCACCACTAGAGGGAGCGCAGAGGAGAGACCGCTCTGATATCTGCACCTACCATCAGTCACCACTAGAGGGGGCGCAGAGGAGAGACCGCTCTGATATCTGCAGATACCATCAGTCACCACTAGAGGGAGCGCAGAGGAGAGACCGCTCTGATATCTGCACCTACCATCAGTCACCACTAGAGGGAGCGCAGAGGAGAGACCGCTCTGATATCTGCAGATACCATCAGTCACCACTAGAGGGAGCGCAGAGGAGAGACCGCTCTGATATCTGCAGATACCATCAGTCACCACTAGAGGGAGCGCAGAGGAGAGACCGCTCTGATATCTGCACCTACCATCAGTCACCACTAGAGGGAGCGCAGAGGAGAGACCGCTCTGATATCTGCAGATACCATCAGTCACCACTAGAGGGAGCGCAGAGGAGAGACCGCTCTGATATCTGCAGATACCATCAGTCACCACTAGAGGGAGCGCAGAGGAGAGACCGCTCTGATATCTGCAGATACCATCAGTCACCACTAGAGGGAGCGCAGAGGAGAGCCGCTCTGATATCTGCACCTACCATCAGTCACCACTAGAGGGAGCGCAGAGGAGAGACCGCTCTGATATCTGCAGATACCATCAGTCACCACTAGAGGGGGCGCAGAGGAGAGACCGCTCTGATATCTGCAGATACCATCAGTCACCACTAGAGGGAGCGCAGAGGAGAGACCGCTCTGATATCTGCAGATACCATCAGTCACCACTAGAGGGAGCGCAGAGGAGAGACCGCTCTGATATCTGCACCTACCATCAGTCACCACTAGAGGGGGCGCAGAGGAGAGACCGCTCTGATATCTGCACCTACCATCAGTCACCACTAGAGGGGGCGCAGAGGAGAGACCGCTCTGATATCTGCAGATACCATCAGTCACCACTAGAGGGAGCGCAGAGGAGAGACCGCTCTGATATCTGCACCTACCATCAGTCACCACTAGAGGGAGCGCAGAGGAGAGACCGCTCTGATATCTGCAGATACCATCAGTCACCACTAGAGGGAGCGCAGAGGAGAGACCGCTCTGATATCTGCACCTACCATCAGTCACCACTAGAGGGAGCGCAGAGGAGAGACCGCTCTGATATCTGCACCTACCATCAGTCACCACTAGAGGGAGCGCAGAGGAGAGACCGCTCTGATATCTGCAGATACCATCAGTCACCACTAGAGGGAGCGCAGAGGAGAGACCGCTCTGATATCTGCAGATACCATCAGTCACCACTAGAGGGAGCGCAGAGGAGAGACCGCTCTGATATCTGCAGATACCATCAGTCACCACTAGAGGGAGCGCAGAGGAGAGACCGCTCTGATATCTGCACCTACCATCAGTCACCACTAGAGGGAGCGCAGAGGAGAGACCGCTCTGATATCTGCAGATACCATCAGTCACCACTAGAGGGAGCGCAGAGGAGAGACCGCTCTGATATCTGCAGATACCATCAGTCACCACTAGAGGGAGCGCAGAGGAGAGACCGCTCTGATATCTGCACCTACCATCAGTCACCACTAGAGGGAGCGCAGAGGAGAGACCGCTCTGATATCTGCAGATACCATCAGTCACCACTAGAGGGGGCGCAGAGGAGAGACCGCTCTGATATCTGCAGATACCATCAGTCACCACTAGAGGGAGCGCAGAGGAGAGACCGCTCTGATATCTGCAGATACCATCAGTCACCACTAGAGGGGGCGCAGAGGAGAGACCGCTCTGATATCTGCACCTACCATCAGTCACCACTAGAGGGAGCGCAGAGGAGAGACCGCTCTGATATCTGCAGATACCATCAGTCACCACTAGAGGGAGCGCAGAGGAGAGACCGCTCTGATATCTGCACCTACCATCAGTCACCACTAGAGGGAGCGCAGAGGAGAGACCGCTCTGATATCTGCAGATACCATCAGTCACCACTAGAGGGGGCGCAGAGGAGAGACCGCTCTGATATCTGCAGATACCATCAGTCACCACTAGAGGGGGCGCAGAGGAGAGACCGCTCTGATATCTGCACATACCATCAGTCACCACTAGAGGGAGCGCAGAGGAGAGACCGCTCTGATATCTGCAGATACCATCAGTCACCACTAGAGGGGGCGCAGAGGAGAGACCGCTCTGATATCTGCACCTACCATCAGTCACCACTAGAGGGAGCGCAGAGGAGAGACCGCTCTGATATCTGCACCTACCATCAGTCACCACTAGAGGGGGCGCAGAGGAGAGACCGCTCTGATATCTGCACCTACCATCAGTCACCACTAGAGGGAGCGCAGAGGAGAGACCGCTCTGATATCTGCAGATACCATCAGTCACCACTAGAGGGAGCGCAGAGGAGAGACCGCTCTGATATCTGCAGATACCATCAGTCACCACTAGAGGGAGCGCAGAGGAGAGACCGCTCTGATATCTGCAGATACCATCAGTCACCACTAGAGGGAGCGCAGAGGAGAGACCGCTCTGATATCTGCACCTACCATCAGTCACCACTAGAGGGAGCGCAGAGGAGAGACCGCTCTGATATCTGCAGATACCATCAGTCACCACTAGAGGGGGCGCAGAGGAGAGACCGCTCTGATATCTGCACCTACCATCAGTCACCACTAGAGGGAGCGCAGAGGAGAGACCGCTCTGATATCTGCAGATACCATCAGTCACCACTAGAGGGAGCGCAGAGGAGAGACCGCTCTGATATCTGCAGATACCAACAGTCACCACTAGAGGGAGCGCAGAGGAGAGACCGCTCTGATATCTGCACCTACCATCAGTCACCACTAGAGGGAGCGCAGAGGAGAGACCGCTCTGATATCTGCAGATACCATCAGTCACCACTAGAGGGAGCGCAGAGGAGAGACCGCTCTGATATCTGCACCTACCATCAGTCACCACTAGAGGGAGCGCAGAGGAGAGACCACACTGATATCTGCAGATACCATCAGCCACCACTAGAGGGAGC
The DNA here is from genome assembly GCA_947044405.1 of Leptodactylus fallax. Lineage (NCBI taxonomy): Eukaryota > Metazoa > Chordata > Amphibia > Anura > Leptodactylidae > Leptodactylus > Leptodactylus fallax. The sequence goes on along the minus strand of CAMRHE010001029.1, from coordinate 72,691 downwards.
GCAGAGGAGAGCCGCTCTGATATCTGCAGATACCATCAGTCACCACTAGAGGGAGCGCAGAGGAGACTGCTCCTCTGATATCTGCAGATACCATCAGTCACCACTAGAGGGAGCGCAGAGGAGAGACCGCTCTGATATCTGCACCTACCATCAGTCACCACTAGAGGGGGCGCAGAGGAGAGACCGCACTGATATCTGCAGATACCATCAGTCACCACTAGAGGGAGCGCAGAGGAGAGACCGCTCTGATATCTGCAGATACCATCAGTCACCACTAGAGGGGCGCAGAGGAGAGACCGCTCTGATATCTGCAGATACCATCAGTCACCACTAGAGGGAGCGCAGAGGAGAGACCGCTCTGATATCTGCAGATACCATCAGTCACCACTAGAGGGGGCGCAGAGGAGAGAACGCTCTGATATCTGCAGATACCATCAGTCACCACTAGAGGGAGCGCAGAGGAGAGACCGCTCTGATATCTGCACCTACCATCAGTCACCACTAGAGGGAGCGCAGAGGAGAGACCGCTCTGATATCTGCAGATACCATCAGTCACCACTAGAGGGGGCGCAGAGGAGAGACCGCTCTGATATCTGCAGATACCATCAGTCACCACTAGAGGGGGCGCAGAGGAGAGACCGCTCTGATATCTGCACCTACCATCAGTCACCACTAGAGGGAGCGCAGAGGAGAGACCGCTCTGATATCTGCAGATACCATCAGTCACCACTAGAGGGGGCGCAGAGGAGAGACCGCTCTGATATCTGCAGATACCATCAGTCACCACTAGAGGGAGCGCAGAGGAGAGACCGCTCTGATATCTGCAGATACCATCAGTCACCACTAGAGGGGGCGCAGAGGAGAGACCGCTCTGATATCTGCACCTACCATCAGTCACCACTAGAGGGAGCGCAGAGGAGAGACCGCTCTGATATCTGCACCTACCATCAGTCACCACTAGTGGGAGCGCAGAGGAGAGACCGCTCTGATATCTGCAGATACCATCAGTCACCACTAGAGGGAGCGCAGAGGAGAGACCGCTCTGATACCTGCACCTACCATCAGTCACCACTAGAGGGAGCGCAGAGGAGAGACCGCTCTGATATCTGCAGATACCATCAGTCACCACTAGAGGGGCGCAGAGGAGAGACCGCTCTGATATCTGCACCTACCATCAGTCACCACTAGAGGGGGCGCAGAGGAGAGACCGCTCTGATATCTGCACCTACCATCAGTCACCACTAGAGGGGGCGCAGAGGAGAGACCGCTCTGATATCTGCAGATACCATCAGTCACCACTAGTGGGAGCGCAGAGGAGAGACCGCTCTGATATCTGCAGATACCATCAGTCACCACTAGAGGGGGCGCAGAGGAGAGACCGCTCTGATATCTGCAGATACCATCAGTCACCACTAGAGGGAGCGCAGAGGAGAGACCGCTCTGATATCTGCAGATACCATCAGTCACCACTAGAGGGGGCGCAGAGGAGAGACCGCTCTGATATCTGCAGATACCATCAGTCACCACTAGAGGGAGCGCAGAGGAGAGACCGCTCTGATATCTGCACCTACCATCAGTCACCACTAGAGGGAGCGCAGAGGAGAGACCGCTCTGATATCTGCAGATACCATCAGTCACCACTAGAGGGGGCGCAGAGGAGAGACCGCTCTGATATCTGCAGATACCATCAGTCACCACTAGAGGGAGCGCAGAGGAGAGACCGCTCTGATATCTGCAGATACCATCAGTCACCACTAGAGGGGGCGCAGAGGAGAGACCGCTCTGATATCTGCAGATACCATCAGTCACCACTAGAGGGAGCGCAGAGGAGAGACCGCTCTGATATCTGCACCTACCATCAGTCACCACTAGTGGGAGCGCAGAGGAGAGACCGCTCTGATATCTGCAGATACCATCAGTCACCACTAGAGGGAGCGCAGAGGAGAGACCGCTCTGATATCTGCACCTACCATCAGTCACCACTAGAGGGAGCGCAGAGGAGAGACCGCACTGATATCTGCAGATACCATCAGTCACCACTAGAGGGGGCGCAGAGGAGAGACCGCTCTGATATCTGCACCTACCATCAGTCACCACTAGAGGGGGCGCAGAGGAGAGACCCCTCTGATATCTGCAGATACCATCAGTCACCACTAGAGGGAGCGCAGAGGAGAGACCGCTCTGATATCTGCAGATACCATCAGTCACCACTAGTGGGAGCGCAGAGGAGAGACCGCTCTGATATCTGCAGATACCATCAGTCACCACTAGAGGGAGCGCAGAGGAGAGACCGCTCTGATATCTGCACCTACCATCAGTCACCACTAGAGGGAGCGCAGAGGAGAGACCGCTCTGATATCTGCACCTACCATCAGTCACCACTAGAGGGGGCGCAGAGGAGAGACCGCTCTGATATCTGCAGATACCATCAGTCACCACTAGAGGGAGCGCAGAGGAGAGACCGCTCTGATATCTGCACCTACCATCAGTCACCACTAGAGGGAGCGCAGAGGAGAGACCGCTCTGATATCTGCAGATACCATCAGTCACCACTAGAGGGAGCGCAGAGGAGAGACCGCTCTGATATCTGCACCTACCATCAGTCACCACTAGAGGGAGCGCAGAGGAGAGACCGCTCTGATATCTGCAGATACCATCAGTCACCACTAGAGGGAGCGCAGAGGAGAGACCGCTCTGATATCTGCAGATACCATCAGTCACCACTAGAGGGGGCGCAGAGGAGAGACCGCTCTGATATCTGCAGATACCATCAGTCACCACTAGAGGGAGCGCAGAGGAGAGACCGCACTGATATCTGCAGATACCATCAGTCACCACTAGAGGGGGCGCAGAGGAGAGACCGCTCTGATATCTGCACCTACCATCAGTCACCACTAGAGGGGGCGCAGAGGAGAGACCGCTCTGATATCTGCAGATACCATCAGTCACCACTAGAGGGAGCGCAGAGGAGAGACCGCTCTGATATCTGCAGATACCATCAGTCACCACTAGTGGGAGCGCAGAGGAGAGACCGCTCTGATATCTGCACCTACCATCAGTCACCACTAGAGGGAGCGCAGAGGAGAGACCGCTCTGATATCTGCAGATACCATCAGTCACCACTAGAGGGAGCGCAGAGGAGAGACCGCTCTGATATCTGCACCTACCATCAGTCACCACTAGAGGGGGCGCAGAGGAGAGACCGCTCTGATATCTGCAGATACCATCAGTCACCACTAGAGGGAGCGCAGAGGAGAGACCGCTCTGATATCTGCACCTACCATCAGTCACCACTAGAGGGAGCGCAGAGGAGAGACCGCTCTGATATCTGCAGATACCATCAGTCACCACTAGAGGGAGCGCAGAGGAGAGACCGCTCTGATATCTGCACCTACCATCAGTCACCACTAGAGGGGGCGCAGAGGAGAGACCGCTCTGATATCTGCAGATACCATCAGTCACCACTAGAGGGAGCGCAGAGGAGAGACCGCTCTGATATCTGCAGATACCATCAGTCACCACTAGAGGGGGCGCAGAGGAGAGACCGCTCTGATATCTGCACCTACCATCAGTCACCACTAGAGGGAGCGCAGAGGAGAGACCGCTCTGATATCTGCACCTACCATCAGTCACCACTAGAGGGAGCGCAGAGGAGAGACCGCTCTGATATCTGCACCTACCATCAGTCACCACTAGAGGGAGCGCAGAGGAGAGACCGCTCTGATATCTGCAGATACCATCAGTCACCACTAGAGGGAGCGCAGAGGAGAGACCGCTCTGATATCTGCACCTACCATCAGTCACCACTAGAGGGAGCGCAGAGGAGAGACCTCTCTGATATCTGCACCTACCATCAGTCACCACTAGAGGGAGCGCAGAGGAGAGACCGCTCTGATATCTGCAGATACCATCAGTCACCACTAGAGGGAGCGCAGAGGAGAGACCGCTCTGATATCTGCACCTACCATCAGTCACCACTAGAGGGAGCGCAGAGGAGAGACCGCTCTGATATCTGCAGATACCATCAGTCACCACTAGAGGGAGCGCAGAGGAGAGACCGCTCTGATATCTGCAGATACCATCAGTCACCACTAGAGGGAACGCAGAGGAGAGACCGCTCTGATATCTGCACCTACCATCAGTCACCACTAGAGGGAGCGCAGAGGAGAGACCGCTCTGATATCTGCACCTACCATCAGTCACCACTAGAGGGAGCGCAGAGGAGAGACCGCTCTGATATCTGCACCTACCATCAGTCACCACTAGAGGTGGCGCAGAGGAGAGAACGCTCTGATATCTGCAGATACCATCAGTCACCACTAGAGGGAGCGCAGAGGAGAGACCGCTCTGATATCTGCACCTACCATCAGTCACCACTAGAGGGAGCGCAGAGGAGAGACCGCTCTGATATCTGCACCTACCATCAGTCACCACTAGAGGGAGCGCAGAGGAGAGACCGCTCTGATATCTGCACCTACCATCAGTCACCACTAGAGGGAGCGCAGAGGAGAGACCGCTCTGATATCTGCACCTACCATCAGTCACCACTAGAGGGAGCGCAGAGGAGAGACCGCTCTGATATCTGCAGATACCATCAGTCACCACTAGAGGGAACGCAGAGGAGAGACCGCTCTGATATCTGCACCTACCATCAGTCACCACTAGAGGGAGCGCAGAGGAGAGACCGCTCTGATATCTGCAGATACCATCAGTCACCACTAGAGGGAACACAGAGGAGAGACCGCTCTGATATCTGCAGATACCATCAGTCACCACTAGAGGGAGCGCAGAGGAGAGACCGCTCTGATATCTGCACCTACCATCAGTCACCACTAGAGGGAACGCAGAGGAGAGACCGCTCTGATATCTGCACCTACCATCAGTCACCACTAGAGGGAGCGCAGAGGAGAGACCGCTCTGATATCTGCACCTACCATCAGTCACCACTAGAGGGAGCGCAGAGGAGAGACCGCTCTGATATCTGCAGATACCATCAGTCACCACTAGAGGGAGAGCAGGGGAGAGACCGCTCTGATATCTGCAGATACCATCAGTCACCACTAGAGGGAGCACAGAGGAGAGACCGCTCTGATATCTGCAGATACCATCAGTCACCACTAGAGGGAGCGCAGAGGAGAGACCGCTCTGATATCTGCACCTACCATCAGTCACCACTAGAGGGAGCGCAGAGGAGACCGCTCTGATATCTGCAGATACCATCAGTCACCACTAGAGGGGGCGTAGAGGAGAGACCGCCTCTGATATCTGCAGATACCATCAGTCACCACTAGAGGGAGCGCAGAGGAGAGACCGCTCTGATATCTGCAGATACCATCTATCACCACTAGAGGGGGCGCAGAGGAGAGTCCGCTCTGATATCTGCAGATACCATCAGTCACCACTAGAGGGAGCGCAGAGGAGAGACCGCTCTGATATCTGCAGATACCATCAGTCACCACTAGAGGGAGCACAGAGGAGAGACCGCTCTGATATCTGCAGATACCATCAGTCACCACTAGAGGGAGCGCAGAGGAGAGACCGCTCTGATATCTGCACCTACCATCAGTCACCACTAGAGGGAGCGCAGAGGAGAGACCGCTCTGATATCTGCACCTACCATCAGTCACCACTAGAGGGAGCGCAGAGGAGAGACCGCACTGATATCTGCACCTACCATCAGTCACCACTAGAGGGAGCGCAGAGGAGAGACCGCTCTGATATCTGCAGATACCATCAGTCACCACTAGAGGGAGCGCAGAGGAGAGACCGCTCTGATATCTGCAGATACCATCAGTCACCACTAGAGGGGGCGCAGAGGAGAGACCCCTCTGATATCTGCAGATACCGTCAGTCACCACTAGAGGGGGCGCAGAGGAGAGACCGCTCTGATATCTGCAGATACCATCAGTCACCACTAGAGGGGGCGCAGAGGAGAGACCGCTCTGATATCTGCACCTACCATCAGTCACCACTAGAGGGAACGCAGAGGAGAGACCGCTCTGATATCTGCAGATACCATCAGTCACCACTAGAGGGAGCGCAGAGGAGAGACCGCTCTGATATCTGCAGATACCATCAGTCACCACTAGAGGGGGCGCAGAGGAGAGACCGCTCTGATATCTGCACCTACCATCAGTCACCACTAGAGGGAGCGCAGAGGAGAGACCGCACTGATATCTGCAGATACCATCAGTCACCACTAGAGGGAGCGCAGAGGAGAGACCGCTCTGATATCTGCAGATACCATCAGTCACCACTAGAGGGAGCGCAGAGGAGAGACCGCTCTGATATCTGCACCTACCATCAGTCACCACTAGAGGGGGCGCAGAGGAGAGACCTCTCTGATATCTGCAGATACCATCAGTCACCACTAGAGGGAGCGCAGAGGAGAGACCGCTCTGATATCTCCAGATACCATCAGTCACCACTAGAGGGGGCGCAGAGGAGAGACCGCTCTGATATCTGCACCTACCATCAGTCACCACTAGAGGGAGCGCAGAGGAGAGACCGCACTGATATCTGCAGATACCATCAGTCACCACTAGAGGGAGCGCAGAGGAGAGACCGCACTGATATCTGCAGATACCATCAGTCACCACTAGAGGGAGCACAGAGGAGAGACCGCTCTGATATCTGCACCTACCATCAGTCACCACTAGAGGGGGTGCAGAGGAGAGACCTCTCTGATATCTGCAGATACCATCAGTCACCACTAGAGGGAGCGCAGAGGAGAGACCGCTCTGATATCTGCAGATACCATCAGTCACCACTAGAGGGAGCGCAGAGGAGAGACCGCTCTGATATCTGCAGATACCATCAGTCACCACTAGAGGGGGCGCAGAGGAGAGACCCCTCTGATATCTGCAGATACCGTCAGTCACCACTAGAGGGGGCGCAGAGGAGAGACCGCTCTGATATCTGCAGATACCATCAGTCACCACTAGAGGGGGCGCAGAGGAGAGACCGCTCTGATATCTGCACCTACCATCAGTCACCACTAGAGGGAACGCAGAGGAGAGACCGCTCTGATATCTGCAGATACCATCAGTCACCACTAGAGGGAGCGCAGAGGAGAGACCGCTCTGATATCTGCAGATACCATCAGTCACCACTAGAGGGGGCGCAGAGGAGAGACCGCTCTGATATCTGCACCTACCATCAGTCACCACTAGAGGGGGTGCAGAGGAGAGACCCCTCTGATATCTGCACCTACCATCAGTCACCACTAGAGGGAGCGCAGAGGAGAGACCGCTCTGATATCTGCAGATACCATCAGTCACCACTAGAGGGAGCGCAGAGGAGAGACCTCTCTGATATCTGCAGATACCATCAGTCACCACTAGAGGGAGCGCAGAGGAGAGACCGCTCTGATATCTGCAGATACCATCAGTCACCACTAGAGGGAGCGCAGAGGAGAGACCGCTCTGATATCTGCAGATACCATCAGTCACCACTAGAGGGGGCGCAGAGGAGAGACCCCTCTGATATCTGCAGATACCGTCAGTCACCACTAGAGGGGGCGCAGAGGAGAGACCGCTCTGATATCTGCAGATACCATCAGTCACCACTAGAGGGGGCGCAGAGGAGAGACCGCTCTGATATCTGCACCTACCATCAGTCACCACTAGAGGGAACGCAGAGGAGAGACCGCTCTGATATCTGCAGATACCATCAGTCACCACTAGAGGGAGCGCAGAGGAGAGACCGCTCTGATATCTGCAGATACCATCAGTCACCACTAGAGGGGGCGCAGAGGAGAGACCGCTCTGATATCTGCACCTACCATCAGTCACCACTAGAGGGAGCGCAGAGGAGAGACCGCACTGATATCTGCAGATACCATCAGTCACCACTAGAGGGAGCGCAGAGGAGAGACCGCACTGATATCTGCAGATACCATCAGTCACCACTAGAGGGAGCGCAGAGGAGAGACCGCACTGATATCTGCAGATACCATCAGTCACCACTAGAGGGAGCGCAGAGGAGAGACCGCTCTGATATCTGCACCTACCATCAGTCACCACTAGAGGGGGCGCAGAGGAGAGACCGCTCTGATATCTGCAGATACCATCAGTCACCACTAGAGGGGGCGCAGAGGAGAGACCTCTCTGATATCTGCAGATACCATCAGTCACCACTAGAGGGAGCGCAGAGGAGAGACCGCTCTGATATCTGCAGATACCATCAGTCACCACTAGAGGGAGCGCAGACATTTCTCCTCCCTCAAAGCAGTGCAGCAGGACAGTGTGAATATAGTGTTATGTGTGATGTCTTTAATAATTATAATATTAATAATAACTTTATTTCTATAGCGCCAACATATTCCGTAGCACTTTACAAATCAGAGGACACAGGAACAGACAATATGAGACATTACAATGTGACAAAGAAATACACATATCAAACAATAGGAGTGAGGGCCCGGGCACAAGAGCTTACAATCTATGAGGAGATAGAGAGGAGGACACAAGAGGAGTGAGGGCCCCGCTCACAAGAGCTTACAATCTATGAGGAGATAGAGAGGAGGACACAAGAGGAGTGAGGACCCCGCTCACAAGAGCTTACAATCTATGAGGAGATAGAGAGGAGGACACAAGAGGAGTGAGGACCCCGCTCACAAGAGCTTACAATCTATGAGGAGATAGAGAGGAGGACACAAGAGGAGTGAGGGCCCCGCTCACAAGAGCTTACAATCTATGAGGAGATAGAGAGGAGGACACAAGAGGAGTGAGGACCCCGCTCACAAGAGCTTACAATCTATGAGGAGATAGAGAGGAGGACACAAGAGGAGTGAGGGCCCCGCTCACAAGAGCTTACAATCTATGAGGAGATAGAGAGGAGGACACAAGAGGAGTGAGGACCCCGCTCACAAGAGCTTACAATATATGAGGAGATAGAGAGGACACAAGAGGAGTGAGGGCCCCGCTCACAAGAGCTTACAATCTATGAGGAGATAGAGAGGACACAAGAGGAGTGAGGGCCCCGCTCACAAGAGCTTACAATCTATGAGGAGATAGAGAGGAGGCACAAGAGGAGTGAGGACCCCGCTCACAAGAGCTTACAATCTATGAGGAGATAGAGAGGAGGCACAAGAGGAGTGAGGGCCCCGCTCACAAGAGCTTACAATCTATGAGGAGATAGAGAGGAGGACACAAGAGGAGTGAGGACCCCGCTCACAAGAGCTTACAATCTATGAGGAGATAGAGAGGAGGACACAAGAGGAGTGAGGGCCCCGCTCACAAGAGCTTACAATCTATGAGGAGATAGGAGGAGGACACAAGAGGAGTGAGGACCCCGCTCACAAGAGCTTACAATCTATGAGGAGATAGAGAGGACACAAGAGGAGTGAGGACCCCGCTCACAAGAGCTTACAATCTATGAGGAGATAAAGAGGACACAAGAGGAGTGAGGGCCCGGGCACAAGAGCTTACAATCTATGAGGAGATAGGAGAGGAGGACACAAGAGGAGTGAGGGCCCCGCTCACAAGAGCTTACAATCTATGAGGAGATAGAGAGGAGGACACAAGAGGAGTGAGGGCCCCGCTCACAAGAGCTTACAATCTATGAGGAGATAGAGAGGAGGACACAAGAGGAGTGAGGGCCCCGCTCACAAGAGCTTACAATCTATGAGGAGATAGGAGGAGGACACAAGAGGAGTGAGGGCCCCGCTCACAAGAGCTTACAATCTATGAGGAGATAGAGAGGAGGACACAAGAGGAGTGAGGGCCCCGCTCACAAGAGCTTACAATCTATGAGGAGATAGAGAGGAGGACACAAGAGGAGTGAGGACCCCGCTCACAAGAGCTTACAATCTATGAGGAGATAGGTGGAGGACACAAGAGGAGTGAGGACCCCGCTCACAAGAGCTTACAATCTATGAGGAGATAGATAGGACACGAGGAGTGAGGGCCCCGCTCACAAGAGCTTACAATCTATGAGGAGATAGATAGGAGGACACAAGAGGAGTGAGGGCCCCGCTCACAAGAGCTTACAATCTATGAGGAGATAGGAGGACACAAGAGGAGTGAGGACCCCGCTCACAAGAGCTTACAATCTATGAGGAGATAAGACACAAGAGGAGTGAGGACCCCGGTCACAAGAGCTTACAATCTATGAGGAGAGAGGACACAAGAGGAGTGAGGGCCCCGCTCACAAGAGCTTACAATCTATGAGGAGATAGGAGGACACAAGAGGAGTGAGGGCCCCGCTCACAAGAGCTTACAATCTATGAGGAGATAGAGGACACAAGAGGAGTGAGGACCCCGCTCACAAGAGCTTACAATCTATGAGGAGAGAGGACACAAGAGGAGTGAGGGCCCCGCTCACAAGAGCTTACAATCTATGAGGAGATAGGAGGACACAAGAGGAGTGAGGGCCCCGCTCACAAGAGCTTACAATCTATGAAGAGATAGAGAGGAGGACACAAGAGCTTACAGTCTATGAGGAGATAGTGGAGGACACAAGAGGAGTGAGTTGGCCCCGCTCACAAGAGCTTACAATCTATGAGGAGATAGAGAGGAGGACACAAGAGGAGTGAGGGCCCCGCTCACAAGAGCTTACAATCTATGAGGAGATAGAGAGGAGGACACAAGAGGAGTGAGGGCCCCGCTCACAAGAGCTTACAATCTATGAGGAGATAGGAGGACACAAGAGGAGTGAGGGCCCCGCTCACAAGAGCTTACAATCTATGAGGAGATAGGAGGACACAAGAGGAGTGAGGACCCCGCTCACAAGAGCTTACAATCTATGAGGAGATAGAGAGGAGGAAACAAGAGGAGTGAGGGCCCCGCTCACAAGAGCTTACAATCTATGAGGAGATAGAGAGGAGGACACAAGAGGAGTGAGGGCCCCGCTCACAAGAGCTTACAATCTATGAGGAGATAGGAGGAGGACACAAGAGGAGTGAGGGCCCCGCTCACAAGAGCTTACAATCTATGAGGAGATAGAGAGGACACAAGAGGAGTGAGGGCCCCGCTCACAAGAGCTTACAATCTATGAGGAGATAGAGAGGACACAAGAGGAGTGAGGACCCCGCTCACAAGAGCTTACAATCTATGAGGAGATAGAGAGGAGGACACAAGAGGAGTGAGGACCCCGCTCACAAGAGCTTACAATCTATGAGGAGATAGAGAGGACACAAGAGGAGTGAGGGCCCCGCTCACAAGAGCTTACAATCTATGAGGAGATAGGAGGACACAAGAGGAGTGAGGACCCCGCTCACAAGAGCTTACAATCTATGAGGAGATAGAGAGGACACAAGAGGAGTGAGGACCCCGCTCACAAGAGCTTACAATCTATGAGGAGATAGAGAGGACACAAGAGGAGTGATGGCCCCGCTCACAAGAGCTTACAATCTATGAGGAGATAGGAGGACACAAGAGGAGTGAGGGCCCCGCTCACAAGAGCTTACAATCTATGAGGAGATAGGAGGACACAAGAGGAGTGAGGACCCCGCTCACAAGAGCTTACAATCTATGAGGAGATAGAGAGGACACAAGAGGAGTGAGGACCCCGCTCACAAGAGCTTACAATCTATGAGGAGATAGAGAGGAGGACACAAGAGGAGTGAGGGCCCCGCTCACAAGAGCTTACAATCTATGAGGAGATAGAGAGGACACAAGAGGAGTGAGGGCCCCGCTCACAAGAGCTTACAATCTATGAGGAGATAGAGAGGACACAAGAGGAGTGAGGGCCCCGCTCACAAGAGCTTACAATCTATGAGGAGATAGAGAGGACACAAGAGGAGTGAGGACCCCGCTCACAAGAGCTTACAATCTATGAGGAGATAGAGAGGAGGACACAAGAGGAGTGAGGGCCCCGCTCACAAGAGCTTACAGTCTATGAGGAGATAGAGAGGAGGACACAAGATCAGTGAGGGCCCCGCTCACAAGAGCTTACAATCTATGAGGAGATAGGAGGAGGACACAAGAGGAGTGAGGACCCCGCTCACAAGAGCTTACAATCTATGAGGAGATAGGAGGAGGACACAAGAGGAGTGAGGACCCCGCTCACAAGAGCTTACAATCTATGACTGCAGCTCTGGATGTGACTAGAATATAATGACCATGTGAGACAGTGTGGGTCATGGTGATCGGGGGTGTGGGCTGTGACTCCACATTTGGGGTGTTTCTCTGTCCCCCATTATCTCCGCTCACTTCTGTCTTCTTCCTATAGTTGAGGATTGGGACGCCTTCCAGGCCATCCTGGACCACACCTTCAACAAGCACCTGAAGTCTGACCCCGCCCTACACCCCGTCCTCATGTCCGAAGCTCCTGTGAGTATGATCACCCTGCAGGAGGTGGGGCAGTCTCATAGCTCCTCCTGTCTGTATCACCCTGCAGGGGGCGGGGCAGGCTCATAGCTCCTCCTGTCTGTATCACCCTGCAGGGGGCGGGGCAGGCTCATAGCTCCTCCTGTCTGTATCACCCTGCAGGAGGTGGGGCAGGCTCATAGCTCCTCCTATCTGGATCACCCTGCAGGGGGCGGGGCAGGGTCATAGCTCCTCCTATCTGTATGAACCTGCAGGGGGCGGGACAGGCTCATAGCTCCTCCTGTCTGTATCACCCTGCAGGGGGCGGGGCAGGCTCATAGCTCCTCCTGTCTGTATCACCCTGAAGGGGGCGGGGCAGGCTCCTAGCTCCTCCTGTCTGTATCACCCTGAAGGGGGCTGGGCAGGCTCCTAGCTCCTCCTGTCTGTATCACCCTGCAGGAGGCGGGGCAGGCTCATAGCTCCTCCTGTCTGTATCACCCTGCAGGAGGCGGGGCAGTCTCATAGCTCCTCCTGTCTGTATCACCCTGCAGGGGGCGGGGCAGGGTCATAGCTCCTCCTATCTGTATCACCCTGAGGGGCGGGACAGGCCATAGCTCCTCCTGTCTGTGTCACCCTGAAGGGGGCGGGGCGGCCCTATCTCCTCCTGCTGTATCACCCTGCAGGGGCGGGGCAGGCTCATAGCTCCTCCTGTCTGTATCACCCTGCAGGAGGCGGGGCAGGCTCATAGCCCTCCTGTCTGTATCACCCTGCGGGGGCGGGGCAGACTCATAGCTCCTCCTGTCTGTATCACCCTGCAGGAGGCGGGGCAGACTCATGCTCCTCCTGTCTGTATCACCCTGCAGGAGGCGGGGCAGCTCATAGCTCCTCCTGCTGTATCACCCTGCAGGGGGCGGGGCAGGGTCATAGCTCCTCCTATCTGTATCACCCTGCAGGGGGTGGGACAGGCTCATAGCTCCTCCTGTCTGTATCACCCTGCAGGGGGCGGGGCAGGGTCATAGCTCCTCCTATCTGTATCACCCTGCGGGGGCGGGACAGGCTCATAGCTCCTCCTGCTGTATCACCCTGCGGGGGGGGGCGGCCAAGCCCTCCTGTCTGTATCACCCTGCGGGGGCGGGGCAGGCTCTGGCCCTCCTGTCTGTATCACTCTGCAGGGGGCGGGGCAGGCTCTAGCTCCTCCTGTCTGTATCACCCTGCAGGGGGCGGGGCAGGGTCATAGCTCCTCCTATCTGTATCACCCTGCAGGGGGCGGGGCAGTCTCATAGCTCCTCCTGTCTGTATCACCCTGCGGGGGCGGGACAGGCTCATAGCTCCTCCTGTTTGTATCACCCTACAGGGGGCGGGGCAGGGTCATAGCTCCTCCTATCTGTATCACCCTGCGGGGGCGGGACAGGCTCTAGCTCCTCCTGTCTGTATCACCCTGCGGGGGCGGGGCGGGTCTAGCTCCTCCTATCTGTATCACCCTGCAGGGGGCGGGCAGGCTCATAGCTCCTCCTGTCTGTATCACCCTGCGGGGGTGGGGCAGGCTCATAGCTCCTCCTGTCTGTATCACCCTGCAGGGGGCGGGGCAGGGCATAGCCCTCCTATCTGTATCACCCTGCAGGGGCGGGACAGGCTCAAGCTCCTCCTGTCTGTATCACCCTGCAGGGGGTGGGGCGGCTCTGCCCTCCTGTCTGTATCACCCTGCGGGGGCGGGGCGGCCTGCTCCTCCTGTCTGTATCACCCTGAAAGGGCGGGGCAGGCTCCTGCTCCTCCTGTCTGTATCACCCTGCAGGAGGCGGGGCGGCTCTAGCTCCTCCTGTCTGTATCACCCTGCGGGGGCGGGGCGGTTCCTGCTCCTCCTGTCTGTATCACCCTGCAGGGGGCGGGGCGGTCCTAGCCCTCCTGTCTGTATCACCCTGCAGGGGCGGGGCGCTCTGGCTCCTCCTGTTGTATCACCCTGCGGGGGCGGGGCAGGCTCGCTCCTCCTGTCTGTATCACCCTGCAGAGGGCGGGGCTGGCTCCTGCTCCTCCTGTCTGTATCACCCTGCGGGGGCGGGGCAGGCTCTAGCCCTCCTGTCTGTATCACCCTGCAGGGGTGGAGCGGCTCATAGCCCTCCTGTCTGTATCACCCTGCAGGGGCGGGGCTGGCTCCTAGCTCCTCCTGTCTGTATCACCCTGCGGGGGCGGGGCAGGCTCATAGCTCCTCCTGTCTGTATCACCCTGCGGGGGTGGGGCCGGCTCAGCTCCTCCTGTCTGTATCACCCTGCGGGGGTGGGGCAGGCTCTAGCTCCTCCTGTCTGTATCACCCTGCGGAGGTGGAGCAGGCTCATAGCTCCTCCTGTCTGTATCACCCTGCAGGGGGCAGGGCGGCTCATAGCTCCTCCTGTCTGTATCACCCTGAAGGGGGCGGGGCAGGCCATAGCTCCTCCTGCTGATCACCCTGCAGGGGGCGGGCGGTCATAGCCCCCTGCTGTACACCCTGCGGGGGCGGGGCAGGCTCATAGCCCTCCTGCTGTATCACCCTGCAGGAGGTGGAGCAGGCTCATAGCCCCCTGCTGTATCACCCTGCAGGGGCGGGGCTGGCCCTAGCTCCTCCTGCTGTATCACCCTGCGGGGGCGGGGCAGGCCGCCCCCTGTCTGTATCACCCTGCGGGGGTGGGGCCGGCCATAGCCCTCCTGTCTGTATCACCCTGCGGAGGTGGAGCAGGCTCATAGCTCCTCCTGTCTGTATCACCCTGCAGGGGGCAGGGCAGGCTCATAGCTCCTCCTGTCTGTATCACCCTGAAGGGGGCGGGGCAGGCTCATAGCTCCTCCTGTCTGTATCACCCTGCAGGGGGCGGGGCAGGCTCCTAGCTCCTCCTGTCTGTATCACCCTGCAGGAGGCGGGGCAGGCCCCTAGCTCCTCCTGTCTGTATCACCCTGCAGGAGGCAGGGCAGGCTCATGGCTCCTCCTGTCTGTATCACCCTGCAGGGGGCGGGGCCGACTCATAGCTCCTCCTGTCTGTATCACCCTGCAGGAGGCGGGGGCAGGCTCATGGCTCCTCCTGTCTGTATCACCCTGCAGGGGGCAGGGCAGGCTCATAGCTCCTCCTGTCTGTATCACCCTGAAGGGGGCGGGGCAGGATCATAGCCCTCCTGTCTGTATCACCCTGCAGGGGACGGGGCAGGCTCCTAGCTCCTCCTGTCTGTATCACCCTGCAGGGGGCGGGGCCGACTCATAGCTCCTCCTGTCTGTATCACCCTGCAGGAGGCGGGGCAGGCTCATGGCTCCTACTGTCTGTATCACCCTGCAGGGGGCGGGGCAGGCTCATGGCTCTTCCTGCCTGTATCTCCCTGCAGGAGGCGGGGCCGGCTCATAGCTCCTCCTGTCTGTATCACCCTGCAGGGGGCGGGGCAGGCTCATAGCTCCTCCTGTCTGGATCACCCTGCAGGGGGCGGGGCTTGATCATTCTTTTTGTTTTTCAGTGGAATGCCCGGGCTAAGCGGGAGAAGTTGACAGAACTGATGTTTGAACATTATAATATTCCGGCTTTCTTCCTGTGTAAGACGGCTGTACTGACCGCGTATCTTTTAGGGTGACAGAGGGCCCGGAGTACAGATCTCCATAGGGTGATGTTCTGCAGGTTCTTGTGCCTTCCTTAACCCTTTGTTCTCTGCAGCTTTGCTAACGGCAGATCCACAGGCTTAGTGTTAGATAGCGGGGCCACGCACACCACCGCCCTCCCGGTGCATGATGGGTATGTTCTCCAGCAAGGTGAGTGACCCCCTGATCCCCATACTGGGTGTCTAGCACCCTTAACCCTAGTAATTCAGAGCCTTTGCCCTACGGCAGGTATCGTGAAGTCACCCCTGGCCGGGGATTTCATCACTATGCAGTGCAGGGAGTTATTCCAGGAGATGGGAGTAGAAATTGTCCCACCCTACATGATCGCTTCAAAGGTAATCAGCGGGCGGCCAGGAGGGGGCCCAGTCACTGTATATATGTATACATCTCGTGTCAGTATGGAGGTGCCAAGTATAACCCCAGAGCTAGAGCCGGAGACATCACATATTAGAGGGTGCCCTCTGTACTGAGAGCTAAGGGTGACCCTATTCACACCTGACCTAGAACACCCCTCTCCCTACACATACCAATATTCAGATCTGCCACACTGGGATCTTCAGACATGACCCTGGTACACTCCAGGAAAAGGACACGTATGGGACAGATTTGTATGAACCCCACACCTTTGTAGTCTGCTTGTAGTGACTGTTCAAAAGTATGACTGTGAACACCATACATGGCCAACACTCAGACCCGTGTCCTCTCTGTACGCAGGAACCGGTGCGGGAAGGATCCCCCCCAAACTGGAGGAAGAAGGAGAAACTGCCGACTGTCACCAAGTCCTGGCAAAACTACATGAGTAACGTGAGTGTTTCTGATAGTGTGTGATTGTATCTGAGTGTTTCTGATGGTGTGTGATTGTATCTGAGTGTTTCTGGTAGTGTGCGATTGTATCTGAGTGTTTCTGATAGTGTGCGATTGTATCTGAGTGTTTCTGATGGTGTGTGATTGTATCTGAGTGTTTCTGAACGTGTGTGATTTTATCTGAGTGTTTCTGAACGTGTGTGATTGTATCTGAGTGTTTCTGGTAGTGTGAGATTGTATCTGAGTGTTTCTGAAAGTGTGTGATTGTATCTGAGTGTTTCTGGTAGTGTGCAATTGTATCTGAGTGTTTCTGGTAGTGTGTGATTGTATCTGAGTGTTTCTGGTAGTGTGTGATTCTATCTGAGTGTTTCTGGTAGTGTGTGATTGTATCTGAGTGTTTATGATGGTGTGTGATTGTATCTGAGTGTTTCTGAAAGTGTGTGATTGTATGTGAGTGTTTCTGGTAGTGTGCAATTGTATCTGAGTGTTTCTGGTAGTGTGTGATTGTATCTGAGTGTTTCTGGTAGTGTGTGATTGTATCTGAGTGTTTATGATGGTGTGTGATTGTATCTGAGTGTTTCTGGTAGTGTGCGATTGTATCTGAGTGTTTCTGGTAGTGTGCGATTGTATCTGAGTGTTTCTGGTAGTGTGCGATTGTATCTGAGAGTTTCTGGTAGTGTGTGATTGTATCTGAGTGTTTCTGATATTGTGTGATTGTATCTGAGTGTTTCTGATAGTGTGTGATTGTATCTGAGTGTTTCTGATAGTGTGTGATTGTATCTGAGTGTTTCTGATAGTGTACGATTGTATCTGAGTGTTTCTGATAGTGTGCGATTGTATCTGAGTGTTTCTGATAGTGTACGATTGTATCTGAGTGTTTCTGAACGTGTGTGACTGTATCTGAGTGTTTCTGATGGTGTGTGATTGTATCTGAGTGTATCTGGTAGTGTGAGATTGTATCTGAGTGTTTCTGAAAGTGTGTGATTGTATCTGAGTGTTTCTGGTAGTGTGCAATTGTATCTGAGTGTTTCTGGTAGTGTGTGATTGTATCTGAGTGTTTCTGGTAGTGTGTGATTGTATCTGAGTGTTTCTGGTAGTGTGTGATTGTATCTGAGTGTTTATGATGGTGTGTGATTGTATCTGAGTGTTTCTGATAGTGTGTGATTGTATCTGAGTGTTTCTGAAAATGTGCGATTGTATCTGAGTGTTTCTGTTAGTGTGTGATTGTATCTGAGTGTTTATGATGGTGAGTGATTGTATCTGAGTGTTTCTGAAAGTGTGTGATTGTATCTGAGTGTTTCTGATGGTGTGTGATTGTATCTGAGTGTTTCTGGTAGTGTGTGATTGTATCTGAGTGTTTCTGATAGTGTGAGATTGTATCTGAGTGTTTCTGGTAGTGTGCGATTGTATCTGAGTGTTTCTGATAGTGTGCGATTGTATCTGAGTGTTTCTGATAGTGTGTGATTGTATCTGAGTGTTTCTGGTAGTGTGCGATTGTATATGAGTGTTTCTGGTAGTGTGCGATTCTATCTGAGTTTTTCTGGTAGTGTGTGATTGTATCTGAGTGTTTATGATGGTGTGTGATTGTATCTGAGTGTTTCTGAACGTGTGTGATTGTATCTGAGTGTTTCTGGTAGTGTGCGATTGTATCTGAGTGTTTCTGATAGTGTGTGATTGTATCTGAGTGTTTCTGGTAGTGTGCGATTGTATCTGAGTGTTTCTGGTAGTGTGTGATTGTATCTGAGTGTTTCTGGTAGTGTGTGATTGTATCTGAGTGTTTATGATGGTGTGTGATTGTATCTGAGTGTTTCTGAACGTGTATGATTGTATCTGAGTGTTTCTGGTAGTGTGTGATTGTATCTGAGTGTTTATGATAGTGTGTGATTGTATCTGAGTGTTTCTGAACGTGTGTGATTGTATCTGTGTGTTTCTGATGGTGTGTGATTGTATCTGAGTGTTTCTGGTAGTGTGCGATTGTATCTGAGTGTTTCTGATAGTGTGTGATTGTATTTGAGTGTTTCTGGTAGTGTGCGATTGTATCTGAGTGTTTCTGGTAGAGTGTGATTGTATCTGAGTGTTTCTGGTAGTGTGTGATTGTATCTGAGTGTTTCTGTAGTGTGTGATTGTATCTGAGTGTTTATGATGGTGTGTGATTGTATCTGAGTGTTTCTGGTAGTGTGTGATTGTATCTGAGTGTTTCTGATAGTGTGTGATTGTATCTGAGTGTTTCTGGTAGTGTGCGATTGTATCTGAGTGTTTCTGATAGTGTGTGATTGTATCTGAGTGTTTCTTATCGTGTGTGATTGTATCTGAGTGTTTCTTATCGTGTGTGATTGTATCTGAGTGTTTCTAATAGTGTGTGATTGTATCTGAGTGTTTCTGATAGTGTGTGATTGTATCTGAGTGTTTCTGATGGTGTGTGATTGTATCTGAGTGTTTCTGGTAGTGTGCGATTGTATCTGAGTGTTTCTGGTAGTGGTTGATTGTATCTGAGTGTTTCTGATAGTGTGTAATTGTATCTAAGTGTTTCTGGTAGTGTGCGATTGTATCTGAGTGTTTCTGATAGTGTGCGATTGTATCTGAGTATTTATGATAGTGTGTGATTGTATCTGAGTGTTTATGATGGTGTGTGATTGTATCAGAGTGTTTCTGGTAGTGTGCGATTGTATCTGAGTGTTTCTGATAGTGTGCGATTGTATCTGAGTGTTTCTGGTAGTGTGTGATTGTATCTGAGTGTTTCTGGTAGTGTGCGATTGTATCTGAGTGTTTCTGGTAGTGTGTGATTGTATCTGAGTGTTTCTGGTAGTGTGCGATTGTATCTGAGTGTTTCTGGTAGTGTGTGAAAGTATCTGAGTGTTTCTGGTAGTGTGTGATTGTATCTGAGTGTTTATGATGGTGTGTGATTGTATCTGAGTGTTTCTGGTAGTGTGCGATTGTATCTGAGTGTTTCTGGTAGTGTGCGATTGTATCTGAGTGTTTCTGGTAGTGTGTGATTGTATCTGAGTGTTTCTGATATTGTGTGATTGTATCTGAGTGTTTCTGATAGTGTGTGATTGTATCTGAGTGTTTCTGATAGTGTGCGATTGTATCTGAGTGTTTCTGATAGTGTGCGATTGTATCTGAGTGTTTCTGATAGTGTGTGATTGTATCTGAGTGTTTCTGGTAGTGTGCGATTGTATCTGAGTGTTTCTGGTAGTGTGCGATTGTATCTGAGTGTTTCTGGTAGTGTGTGATTGTATCTGAGTGTTTATGATGGTGTCTGATTTTATCTGAGTGTTTCTGAACGTGTGTGATTGTATCTGAGTGTTTCTGGTAGTGTGCGATTGTATCTGAGTGTTTCTGATAGTGTGTGATTGTATCTGAGTGTTTCTGAACGTGTGTGATTGTATCTGAGTGTTTCTGATGGTGTGTGATTGTATCTGAGTGTTTCTGGTAGTCTGAGATTGTATCTGAGTGATTCTGAAAGTGTGTGATTGTATCTGAGTGTTTCTGGTAGTGTGCGATTGTATCTGAGTGGTTCTGGTAGTGTGTGATTGTATCTGAGTGTTTCTGGTAGTGTGTGATTGTATCTGAGTGTTTCTGATAGTGTGTGATTGTATCTGAGTGTTTCTGGTAGTGTGCGATTGTATCTGAGTGTTTCTGATAGTGTGCGATTGTATCTGAGTGTTTCTGATAGTGTGCGATTGTATCTGAGTGTTTCTGAACGTGTGTGATTGTATCTGAGTGTTTCTGATAGTGTGTGATTGTATCTGAGTGTTTCTGATAGTGTGTGATTGTATCTGAGTGTTTCTGGTAGTGTGCGATTGTATCTGAGTGTTTCTGATAGTGTGTGATTGTATCTGAGTGTTTATGATGGTGTGTGATTGTATCTGAGTGTTTCTGAACGTGTGTGATTGTATCTGAGTGTTTCTGGTAGTGAGCGATTGTATCTGAGTGTTTATGATAGTGTGTGATTGTATCTGAGTGTTTCTGAACGTGTGTGATTGTATCTGTGTGTTTCTGATGGTGTGTGATTGTATCTGAGTGTTTCTGGTAGTGTGCGATTGTATCTCAGTGTTTCTGGTAGTGTGTGATTGTATCTGAGTGTTTCTGGTAGTGTGCGATAGTATCTGAGTGTTTCTGGTAGTGTGTGATTGTATCTGAGTGTTTCTGGTAGTGTGCGATTGTATCTGAGTGTTTATGATGGTGTGTGATTGTATCTGAGTGTTTCTGGTAGTGTGCGATTGTATCTGAGTGTTTCTGGTAGTGTGCGATTGTATCTGAGTGTTTCTGGTAGTGTGTGATTGTATCTGAGTGTTTCTGATATTGTGTGATTGTATCTGAGTGTTTCTGGTAGTGTGTGATTGTATCTGAATGTTTCTGGTAGTGTGCGATAGTATCTGAGTGTTTCTGGTAGTGTGTGATTGTATCTGAGTGTTTCTGGTAGTGTGTGATTGTATCTGAGTGTTTATGATGGTGTGTGATTGTATCTGAGTGTTTCTGGTAGTGTGCGATTGTATCTGAGTGTTTCTGGTAGTGTGCGATTGTATCTGAGTGTTTCTGGTAGTGTGTGATTGTATCTGAGTGTTTCTGATATTGTGTGATTGTATCTGAGTGTTTCTGATAGTGTGTGATTGTATCTGAGTGTTTATGATAGTGTGCGATTGTATCTGAGTGTTTCTGATAGTGTGCAATTGTATCTGAGTGTTTCTGATAGTGTGTGATTGTATCTGAGTGTTTCTGGTAGTGTGCGATTGTATCTGAGTGTTTCTGGTAGTGTGCGATTGTATCTGAGTGTTTCTGGTAGTGTGTGATTGTATCTGAGTGTTTATGATGGTGTCTGATTTTATCTGAGTGTTTCTGAACGTGTGTGATTGTATCTGAGTGTTTCTGGTAGTGTGCGATTGTATCTGAGTGTTTCTGATAGTGTGTGATTGTATCTGAGTGTTTCTGAAAGTGTGTGATTGTATCTGAGTGTTTCTGGTAGTGTGCAATTGTATCTGAGTGTTTCTGGTAGTGTGTGATTGTATCTGAGTGTTTCTGATAGTGTGTGATTGTATCTGAGTGTTTCTGGTAGTGTGTGATTGTATCTGAGTGTTTCTGATAGTGTGTGATTGTATCTGAGTGTTTCTGGTAGTGTCCGATTGTATCTGAGTGTTTCTGGTAGTGTGCGACTGTATCTGAGTGGTTCTGGTAGTGTGCGATTGTATCTGAGTGTTTCTGGTAGTGTGTGATTGTATCTGAGTGTTTCTGATAGTGTGTGATTGTATCTGAGTGGTTCTGGTAGTGTGCGATTGTATCTGAGTGCTTCTGGTAGTGTATGATTGTATCTGAGTGTTTCTGAACGTGTGTGATTGTATCTGAGTGTTTCTGGTAGTGTGCAATTGTATCTGAGTGTTTCTGGTAGTGTGTGATTGTATCTGAGTGTTTCTGGTAGTGTGCGATTGTATCTGAGTGTTTCTGGTAGTGTGTGATTGTATCTGAGTGTTTCTGGTAGTGTGCGATTGTATCTGAGTGTTTCTGGTAGTGTGTGATTGTATCTGAGTGTTTCTGGTAGTGTGTGATTGTATCTGAGTGTTTATGATGGTGTGTGATTGTATCTGAGTGTTTCTGGTAGTGTGCGATTGTATCTGAGTGTTTCTGGTAGTGTGCGATTGTATCTGAGTGTTTCTGGTAGTGTGTGATTGTATCTGAGTGTTTCTGATATTGTGTGATTGTATCTGAGTGTTTCTGATAGTGTGTGATTGTATCTGAGTGTTTCTGATAGTGTGCGATTGTATCTGAGTGTTTCTGATAGTGTGCGATTGTATTTGAGTGTTTCTGATAGTGTGTGATTGTATCTAAGTGTTTCTGAACGTGTGTGATTGTATCTGAGTGTTTCTGGTAGTGTGCGATTGTATCTGAGTGTTTCTGATGGTGTGTGATTGTATCTGAGTGTTTCTGAATGTGTGTGATTGTATCTGAGTGTTTCTGAATGTGTGTGATTGTATCTGAGTGTTTCTGGTAGTGTGAGATTGTATCTGAGTGTTTCTGAAAGTGTGTGATTGTATCTGAGTGTTTATGGTAGTGTGCAATTGTATCTGAGTGTTTCTGGTAGTGTGTGATTGTATCTGAGTGTTTCTGGTAGTGTGTGATTGTATCTGAGTGTTTCTGGTAGTGTGTGATTGTATCTGAGTGTTTATGATGGAGTGTGATTGTATCTGAGTGTTTCTGGTAGTGTGCGATTGTATCTGAGTGTTTCTGGTAGTGTGCGATTGTATCTGAGTGTTTCTGGTAGTGTGTAATTGTATCTGAGTGTTTCTGGTAGTGTGCGATTGTATATGATTGTTTCTGAACGTGTGCGATTGTATCTGACTGTTTCTGGTAGTGTGTGATTGTATCTGAGTGTTCCTGATAGTGTGTGATTGTATCTGAGTGTTTCTGGTAGTGTGTGATTGTATCTGAGTGTTTCTGGTAGTGTGTGATTGTATCTGAGTGTTTCTGGTAGTGTGCGATTGTATCTGAGTGTTTCTGGTAGTGTGTGATTGTATCTGAGTGTTTATGATGGTGTGTGATTGTATCTGAGTGTTTCTGGTAGTGTGCAATTGTATCTGAGTGTTTCTGGTAGTGTGCGATTTTATCTGAGTGTTTCTGGTAGTGTGTGATTGTATCTGAGTGTTTCTGATAGTGTGTGATTGTATCTAAGTGTTTCTGGTAGTGTGCGATTGTATCTGAGTGTTTCTGATAGTGTGCGATTGTATCTGAGTGTTTATGATAGTGTGTGATTGTATCTGAGTGTTTATGATGGTGTGTGATTGTATCAGAGTGTTTCTGGTAGTGTGTGATTGTATCTGAGTGTTTCTGATAGTGTGTGATTGTATCTCAGTGTTTCTGGTAGTGTGCGATTGTATCTGAGTGTTTCTGATAGTGTGTGATTGTATCTGAGTGTTTCTTATTGTGTGTGATTGTATCTGAGTGTTTCTGATAGTGTGTGATTGTATCTGAGTGTTTCTAATAGTGTGTGATTGTATCTGAGTGTTTCTGATAGTGTGTGATTGTATCTGAGTGTTTCTGATGGTGTGTGATTGTATCTGAGTGTTTCTGGTAGTGTGCGATTGTATCTAAGTGTTTCTGGTAGTGTGCGATTGTATCTGAGTGTTTCTGGTAGTGTGTGATTGTATCTGAGTGTTTATGATGGTGTGTGATTGTATCTGAGTGTTTCTGGTAGTGTGTGATTGTATCTGAGTGTTTCTGATAGTGTGAGATTGTATCTGAGTGTTTCTGGTAGTGTGCGATTGTATCTGAGTGTTTCTGATAGTGTGCGATTGTATCTGAGTGTTTCTGATAGTGTGTGATTGTATCTGAGTGTTTCTGGTAGTGTGCGATTGTATATGAGTGTTTCTGGTAGTGTGCGATTCTATCTGAGTTTTTCTGGTAGTGTGTGATTGTATCTGAGTGTTTATGATGGTGTGTGATTGTATCTGAGTGTTTCTGAACGTGTGTGATTGTATCTGAGTGTTTCTGGTAGTGTGCGATTGTATCTGAGTGTTTCTGATAGTGTGTGATTGTATCTGAGTGTTTCTGGTAGTGTGCGATTGTATCTGAGTGTTTCTGGTAGTGTGTGATTGTATCTGAGTGTTTCTGGTAGTGTGTGATTGTATCTGAGTGTTTATGATGGTGTGTGATTGTATCTGAGTGTTTCTGAACGTGTATGATTGTATCTGAGTGTTTCTGGTAGTGTGTGATTGTATCTGAGTGTTTATGATAGTGTGTGATTGTATCTGAGTGTTTCTGAACGTGTGTGATTGTATCTGTGTGTTTCTGGTGGTGTGTGATTGTATCTGAGTGTTTCTGGTAGTGTGCGATTGTATCTGAGTGTTTCTGATAGTGTGTGATTGTATTTGAGTGTTTCTGGTAGTGTGGATTGTATCTGGTGTTTCTGGTAGGTGTGATTGTATCTGAGTGTTTCTGGCAGTGTGTGATTGTTCTGGTGTTTCTGTAGTGTGTGATTGTATCTGAGTGTTTATGATGGTGTGTGATTGTATCTGAGTGTTTCTGGTAGTGTGTGATTGTATCTGAGTGTTTCTGATAGTGTGTGATTGTATCTGAGTGTTTCTGGTAGTGTGCGATTGTATCTGAGTGTTTCTGATAGTGTGTGATTGTATCTGAGTGTTTCTTATCGTGTGTGATTGTATCTGAGTGTTTCTTATCGTGTGTGATTGTATCTGAGTGTTTCTAATAGTGTGTGATTGTATCTGAGTGTTTCTGATAGTGTGTGATTGTATCTGAGTGTTTCTGATGGTGTGTGATTGTATCTGAGTGTTTCTGGTAGTGTGCGATTGTATCTGAGTGTTTCTGGTAGTGGTTGATTGTATCTGAGTGTTTCTGATAGTGTGTAATTGTATCTAAGTGTTTCTGGTAGTGTGCGATTGTATCTGAGTGTTTCTGATAGTGTGCGATTGTATCTGAGTATTTATGATAGTGTGTGATTGTATCTGAGTGTTTATGATGGTGTGTGATTGTATCAGAGTGTTTCTGGTAGTGTGCGATTGTATCTGAGTGTTTCTGATAGTGTGCGATTGTATCTGAGTGTTTCTGGTAGTGTGTGATTGTATCTGAGTGTTTCTGGTAGTGTGCGATTGTATCTGAGTGTTTCTGGTAGTGTGTGATTGTATCTGAGTGTTTCTGGTAGTGTGCGATTGTATCTGAGTGTTTCTGGTAGTGTGTGAAAGTATCTGAGTGTTTCTGGTAGTGTGTGATTGTATCTGAGTGTTTATGATGGTGTGTGATTGTATCTGAGTGTTTCTGGTAGTGTGCGATTGTATCTGAGTGTTTCTGGTAGTGTGCGATTGTATCTGAGTGTTTCTGGTAGTGTGTGATTGTATCTGAGTGTTTCTGATATTGTGTGATTGTATCTGAGTGTTTCTGATAGTGTGTGATTGTATCTGAGTGTTTCTGATAGTGTGCGATTGTATCTGAGTGTTTCTGATAGTGTGCGATTGTATCTGAGTGTTTCTGATAGTGTGTGATTGTATCTGAGTGTTTCTGGTAGTGTGCGATTGTATCTGAGTGTTTCTGGTAGTGTGCGATTGTATCTGAGTGTTTCTGGTAGTGTGTGATTGTATCTGAGTGTTTATGATGGTGTCTGATTTTATCTGAGTGTTTCTGAACGTGTGTGATTGTATCTGAGTGTTTCTGGTAGTGTGCGATTGTATCTGAGTGTTTCTGATAGTGTGTGATTGTATCTGAGTGTTTCTGAACGTGTGTGATTGTATCTGAGTGTTTCTGATGGTGTGTGATTGTATCTGAGTGTTTCTGGTAGTCTGAGATTGTATCTGAGTGATTCTGAAAGTGTGTGATTGTATCTGAGTGTTTCTGGTAGTGTGCGATTGTATCTGAGTGGTTCTGGTAGTGTGTGATTGTATCTGAGTGTTTCTGGTAGTGTGTGATTGTATCTGAGTGTTTCTGATAGTGTGTGATTGTATCTG
The DNA here is from genome assembly GCA_947044405.1 of Leptodactylus fallax. NCBI lineage: Eukaryota > Metazoa > Chordata > Amphibia > Anura > Leptodactylidae > Leptodactylus > Leptodactylus fallax. The sequence goes on along the minus strand of CAMRHE010001029.1, from coordinate 46,586 downwards.
AGTGTTTCTGGTAGTGTGCGATTGTATCTGAGTGTTTCTGATAGTGTGTGATTGTATCTGAGTGTTTCTGGTAGTGTGCGATTGTATCTGAGTGTTTCTGGTCGTGTGTGATTGTATCTGAGTGTTTCTGATAGTGTGTGATTGTATCTGAGTGTTTCTGATAGTGTGTGATTGTATCTGAGTGTTTCTGGTAGTGTGGATTGTATCTGAGTGTTTCTGATAGTGTGTGATTGTATCTGAGTGTTTATGATGGTGTGTGATTGTATCTGAGTGTTTCTGAACGTGTGTGATTGTATCTGAGTGTGTTGAGTGTGTGATTGTATCTGAGTGTTTCTGATAGTGTGTGATTGTATCTGAGTGTGTTTCTGTTGTGTGTGTGATTGTATCTGAGTGTTTCTGGTGTGTGCGATTGTATGGAGTGTGTGATTGTATCTGAGTGTTTCTGGTAGTGTGCGATTGTATCTGAGTGTTTCTGGTAGTGTGTGATTGTATCTGAGTGTTTCTGGTAGTGTGTGATTGTATCTGAGTGTTTTGGTGTGTGTTGTATCTGAGTGTTTCTGGTAGTGTGTGATTGTATCTGAGTGTTTCTGATATGTGTGTGTATCTGGTGGTAGTGTGTGTTGTATCTGGTGTTTCTGGTGTGTGTGTGTATCTGAGTGTTTCTGGTAGTGTGTGATTGTATCTGAGTGTTTATGATGGTGTGTGATTGTATCTGAGTGTTTCTGGTGGTGTGTGTGCGATTGTATCTGAGTGTTTCTGGTAGTGTGTGATTGTATCTGAGTGTTTCTGATGTGTGTGGATTGTATCTGAGTGTTTCTGATAGTGTGTGATTGTATCTGAGTGTTTCTGATAGTGTGTGATTGTATCTGAGTGTTTCTGATAGTGTGTGATTGTATCTGAGTGTTTCTGGTAGTGTGTGTTTTTTTGGTGTGATTGTATCTGAGTGTTTCTGGTGTGTGGTTGTTGGTGTGTGTGATTGTATCTGAGTGTTTTGTGGTGTTTTTTTGTGTTTCTGTGTGTGATTGTATCTGAGTGTTTTGGTGTGTGCGTTGTTTGGTGTTTCTGATAGTGTGTGTTGTTCTGTGTTTGGGTGTGGGTGTTTCTGGGTTTGTGTGTGATTGTATCTGAGTGTTTCTGGTAGTGTGTGATTGTATCTGAGTGTTTCTGGGGTGTGTGTTGTATCTGAGTGTTTCTGGTGTGTGTGATTGTATCTGAGTGGGGTTTCTGGTAGTGTGTGATTGTATCTGAGTGTTTCTGGTAGTGTGTGATTGTATCTGAGTGTTTCTGATAGTGTGTGATTGTATCTGAGTGTTTCTGGTAGTGTGCGATTGTATCTGAGGTGGTGTGTGATTGTATTGGTGTTTGGTAGTGTGTATCTGAGTGTTTCTGGTAGTGTGTGATTGTATCTGAGTGTTTCTGATAGTGTGTGATTGTATCTGAGTGTTTCTGGTAGTGTGTGATTTTTGGTGTGTTTGTGTTTGGGGGTGGTGGTTGTGTGTTTGTTGTGTGTATCTGAGTGTTTCTGATAGTGTGTGATTGTATCTGAGTGTTTCTGGTAGTGTGTGATTTTCTGTGTGTGTGATTGTATCTGAGTGTTTCTGATAGTGTGTGTGATTGTATCTGAGTGTTTCTGGTGTGTGTGATTGTATCTGAGTGTTTCTGGTGGTTGTATTGAGTGTTTCTGGTGTGTGGTGTGTGTGTGTGATTGTATCTGAGTGTTTCTGGTAGTGTGTGATTGTATCTGAGTGTTTTGGGGGGTGTGTTGTTGGGGTTTTTGGGGGTGTGTGTTGTCTGTTTTCTGGTGGTGTGTGATTGTATCTGAGTGTTTCTGGTAGTGTGTGATTGTATCTGAGTGTTTCTGGTAGTGTGCGATTGTATCTGAGTGTTTCTGGTGTGTGATTGTATCTGGTGTGGGGTGGTGTCCTGATAGTGTGTGATTGTATCTGAGTGTTTCTGGTAGTGTGTGATTGTATCTGAGTGTTTCTGGTAGTGTGTGATTGTATCTGAGTGTTTCTGGTAGTGTGCGATTGTATCTGAGTGTTTCTGGTAGTGTGTGATTGTATCTGAGTGTTTATGATGGTGTGTGATTGTATCTGAGTGTTTCTGGTAGTGGTTGTGTTGAGTGTTTTGGTAGTGTGGTTTCTGAGTGTTTCTGGTAGTGTGTGATTGTATCTGAGTGTTTCTGATAGTGTGTGATTGTATCTAAGTGTTTCTGGTAGTGTGCGATTGTATCTGAGTGTTTCTGATAGTGTGCGATTGTATCTGAGTGTTTATGATAGTGTGTGATTGTATCTGAGTGTTTATGATGGTGTGTGATTGTATCAGAGTGTTTCTGGTAGTGTGTGATTGTATCTGAGTGTTTCTGATAGTGTGTGATTGTATCTCAGTGTTTCTGGTAGTGTGCGATTGTATCTGAGTGTTTCTGATAGTGTGTGATTGTATCTGAGTGTTTCTTATTGTGTGTGATTGTATCTGAGTGTTTCTGATAGTGTGTGATTGTATCTGAGTGTTTCTAATAGTGTGTGATTGTATCTGAGTGTTTCTGATAGTGTGTGATTGTATCTGAGTGTTTCTGATGGTGTGTGATTGTATCTGAGTGTTTCTGGTAGTGTGCGATTGTATCTAAGTGTTTCTGGTAGTGTGCGATTGTATCTGAGTGTTTCTGATAGTGTGTGATTGTATCTAAGTGTTTCTGGTAGTGTGCGATTGTATCTGAGTGTTTCTGATAGTGTGCGATTGTATCTGAGTGTTTCTGGTAGTGTGTGATTGTATCTGAGTGTTTATGATAGTGTGTGATTGTATCTGAGTGTTTCTGGTAGTGTGTGATTGTATCTGAGTGTTTCTGATGGTGTGTGATTGTTTCTGAGTGTTTCTTATGGTGTGTGATTGTATCTGAGTGTTTCTGATGGTGTGTGATTGTATCTGAGTGTTTCTGATAGTGTGTGATTGTATCTGAGTGTTTCTGATAGTGTGCGATTGTATCTGAGTGTTTCTGGTAGTGTGTGATTGTATCTGAGTGTTTCTGGTAGTGTGCGATTGTATCTGAGTGTTTCTGGTAGTGTGTGATTGTATCTGAGTGTTTCTGGTAGTGTGCGATTGTATCTGAGTGTTTCTGGTAGTGTGTGATTGTATCTGAGTGTTTATGATGGTGTGTGATTATATCTGAGTGTTTATTATGGTGTGTGATTGTATCTGAGTGTTTCTGGTAGTGTGCGATTGTATCTGAGTGTTTCTGATAGTGTGTGATTGTATCTAAGTGTTTCTGGTAGTGTGCGATTGTATCTGAGTGTTTCTGATAGTGTGCGATTGTATCTGAGTGTTTATGATAGTGTGTGATTGTATCTGAGTGTTTATGATGGTGTGTGATTGTATCAGAGTGTTTCTGGTAGTGTGTGATTGTATCTGAGTGTTTCTGATAGTGTGTGATTGTATCTCAGTGTTTTTGGTAGTGTGCGATTGTATCTGAGTGTTTCTGATAGTGTGTGATTGTATCTGAGTGTTTCTTATTGTGTGTGATTGTATCTGAGTGTTTCTGATAGTGTGTGATTGTATCTGAGTGTTTCTAATAGTGTGTGATTGTATCTGAGTGTTTCTGATAGTGTGTGATTGTATCTGAGTGTTTCTGATGGTGTGTGATTGTATCTGAGTGTTTCTGGTAGTGTGCGATTGTATCTGAGTGTTTCTGGTAGTGGTTGATTGTATCTGAGTGTTTCTGATAGTGTGTGATTGTATCTAAGTGTTTCTGGTAGTGTACGATTGTATCTGAGTGTTTCTGATAGTGTGCGATTGTATCTGAGTGTTTCTGGTAGTGTGTGATTGTATCTGAGTGTTTATGATAGTGTGTGATTGTATCTGAGTGTTTCTGGTAGTGTGTGATTGTATCTGAGTGTTTCTGATGGTGTGTGATTGTATCTGAGTGTTTCTTATGGTGTGTGATTGTATCTGAGTGTTTCTGATGGTGTGTGATTGTATCTGAGTGTTTCTGGTAGTGTGTGGTTGTATCTGAGTGTTTCTGATGGTGTGTCATTGTTTCTGAGTGTTTCTGATGGTGTGTCATTGTATCTGAGTGTTTCTGATAGTATGATTGTATGTGAGTGATTCTGGTAGTGTGTGCGCACGTGTGGTTGTATCTCAGTGTTTCCAATAGCGTGTGTGAATGTATCTCAGAGTTTTTGGTAGTGTGTGAGTGTTTCTGATGGTGTGTGATTGTATCTGAGTGTTTCTGATAAAGTGTGATTGTATCTGAGTGTTTCTGGTAGTGTGTGATTGTATCGGAGTGATTCTGGTAGTGTGTGCGCACGTGTTGTTGTATCTCAGTGTTTCTAATAGCGTGTGTGAATGTATCTCAGAGTTTTTGGAAGTGTGTGAGTGTTTCTGATGGTGTGTGATTCTATCTGAGTGTTTCTGACAGTGTGTGATTGTATCTCAGTGTTTCTGGTATTGTGTGATTGTATCTGATTGCATCAGTGTTTCTGATAATATGTGAGTGTCCCATTGCATGTGTATTGCTGAATGTGAGTTTCCAACTGTAAGTGTGTGACTGTGCATGTTTTTGATTGTGTCTGACTGTATCTGATTATGAGCTTGTGATAGTGAGTTAAGTACATCAGTGTAGTGTGTGACTGTATCTCAGTGTGTGCTTGTATGCATGTGTGACAGGATATGTAAGATTGTGAATGTCTGACTGTATCATTGTATGACATGTACGTATGAAGCACAGCTAGGATGTGTAATCCTTGTGTTACACGAGGAGTAGTAGTTAGATGGGGTGATGGGGATAGTTGTTGTGTCAGACAATTTGTAGCAGCTATGTTGAATGGTGAGAGTGGTAGTGTAGCTAGAGGAGGGTAGTAGTAGTGTATATGATGCAGTGGTGTGAGGTGATAGGAGCAGCAGTTGAACTGGATGATGAGGGCAGTAGTTGTGTACTACATGTGTTGTTGCTGACCCTCAGGAGGTGATCCAGGATTTCCAGGCTTCAGTCCTCCAGGTTTCTGACTCTCCGTATGATGAACAGTAAGCTCACCCATATCCATATCCATGTGTACTGACTGTATATATTATGTAGTGGGGATGATACAGTCTGACCACAACTCTCCCTGCAGAGTGGCTGCTCAGATGCCAACGGTCCATTATGAGATGCCCAACGGGTACAACACAGACTATGGAGCAGAGAGACTACGGATCCCAGAGGGACTCTTTGACCCGTCCAATGTAAAGGTCTGTAATTATATCTCTAGATATCACACATGTAATACAGACTCTGCTCCTCCTCCTGTGTAATATCACACATGTAATACAGACTCTGCTCCTCCCCCTGTGTAATATCACACGTGTAATACAGACTCTGCTCCTCCCCCTGTGTAATATCACACGTGTAATACAGACTCTGCTCCTCCCCCTGTGTAATATCACACGTGTAATACAGACTCTGCTCCTCCTCCTGTGTAATATCACACATGTAATACAGACTCTGCTCCTCCCCCTGTGTAATATCACACGTGTAATACAGACTCTGCTCCTCCTCCCCGTGTAATATCACACATGTAATACAGACTCTGCTCCTCCTCCTGTGTAATATTACACGTGTAATACAGACTCTGCTCCTCCCCCTGTGTAATATCACACGTGTAATACAGACTCTGCTCCTCCCCCTGTGTAATATCACACGTGTAATACAGACTCTGCTCCTCCTCCTGTGTAATATCACACATGTAATACAGACTCTGCTCCTCCCCCTGTGTAATATCACACGTGTAATACAGACTCTGCTCCTCCTCCTGTGTAATATCACATGTGTAGTACAGACTCTGCTCCTCCCACTGTGTAATATCAAATGTGTAATACAGATTCTGCTCCTCCCCCTGTGTAATATCACACATGTAATACAGACTCTGCTCCTCCTCCTGTGTAATATCACACATGTAATACAGACTCTCCTCCTCCCCCTGTGTTATAACACATGTGTAATACAGACTCTGCTCCTACCTCCAGTGTAATATCACACATGTAATACAGACTCTGCTCCTCCCCCTGTGTAATATCACACGTGTAATACAGACTCTGCTCCTCCTTTCCGTGTAATATGACACGTGTAATACAGACTCTGCTCCTCCTCCTGTGTAATATCACACGTGTAATACAGACTCTGCTCCTCCCCCTGTGTAATATCACACGTGTAATACAGACTCTGCTCCTCCCCCTGTGTAATATCACACGTGTAATACAGACTCTGCTCCTCCTTTCCGTGTAATATGACACGTGTAATACAGACTCTGCTCCTCCTCTCCGTGTAATATCACACATATAATACAGACTCTGCTCCTCCTCCTGTGTAATATCACACGTGTAATACAGACTCTGCTCCTCCCCCCGTGTAATATCACACATGTAATACAGACTCTGCTCCTCCCCCTGTGTAATATCACACGTGTAATACAGACTCTGCTCCTCCTTTCCGTGTAATATGACACGTGTAATACAGACTCTGCTCCTCCTCTCCGTGTAATATCACACGTGTAATACAGACTCTGCTCCTCCTCCTGTGTAATATCACATGTGTAGTACAGACTCTGCTCCTCCCCCTGTGTAATATCAAACGTGTAATACAGATTCTGCTCCTCCCCCTGTGTAATATCACACATGTAATACAGACTCTGCTCCTCCTCCTGTGTAATATCACACATGTAATACAGACTCTGCTCCTCCTCCTGTGTAATATCACACGTGTAATACAGACTCTGCTCCTCCCCCTGTGTAATATCACACGTGTAATACAGACTCTGCTCCTCCCCCTGTGTAATATCACACGTGTAATACAGACTCTGCTCCTCCTCCTGTGTAATATCACACATGTAATACAGACTCTGCTCCTCCCCCTGTGTAATATCACACGTGTAATACAGACTCTGCTCCTCCTCCTGTGTAATATCACACGTGTAATACAGACTCTGCTCCTCCTCCCCTGTGTAATATCACACGTGTAATACAGACTCTGCTCCTCCCCCTGTCTAATATCACACATGTAGTACAGACTCTGCTCCTCCTCCTGTGTAATATCACACATGTAATACAGAAACTCCTCCGTGTGTAATATCACACATGTAATAAAGAAACTCCTCCGTGTGTAATATCACACGTGTAATACAGACTCTGCTCCTCCTCCTGTGTAATATCACACATGTAATACAGACTCTGCTCCTCCTCCTGTGTAATATCACACGTGTAATACAGACTTGTATTCTCTTATAGGGTCTCTCTGGAAACACGATGCTGGGGGTTGGACACGTGGTCACAAGTAGTATTGGCATGTGTGATATTGACATCCGACCTGTAAGTATCTGACTTTCTCATGCGATAAGTACAGTGGGTACGGAAAGTATTCAGACCCCTTTACATTTTTCACTCTTTGTTTCATTGCAGCCATTTGCTAAAAGCAAAAAAGTTCCTTTCATTCCTCAGTAATGTACACTCCGCTCCCCATCCTGACAGAAAAAAACCAGAAATGTAGATATTTTTGCAAGTTTATTAAAAAAGAAACCCTGCAATCTCCCATGGCCATAAGTATTCGGAGCCTTTGCTCAGTACTGAGTAGAAGCCGCTTCCTTTTCAGCTAGTACAGCCAGGAGTCTTCTTGGGAATGATACAAGTTTCTCACATCTGGATTTGGGGATCCTCGGCCATTCTTCCTTGCAGATCCTCTCCAGTTCCGTCAGGTTGGATGGTGAACGTTGGTGGAGACATTTTCAGGTCTCTCCAGAGATGCTCAGTTGGGTTGAGGTCCGGGCTCTGGCTGGGCCAGTCAGGAATGGTCACAGAGTTGTTCCTTTGTTATTTTAGCTGTGTGCTTAGGGTCATTGTCTTGTTGGAAGGTGAACCTTCGGCCCAGTCTGAGGTCCGGAGCACTCTGGGAGAGGTTTTCTTCCAGGATCTCTCTGTACTTGGCCGCATTCATCTTTCCTTCAGTTACAACCAGTCGTCCTGTCCCCCATAGCATGATGCTGCCACCGCCATGTCTCACTGCTGGGATTGTATTAGGCAGGCGATGAGCAGGGCCTGGTTTTCTCCACACATACCGCTTAGACTTAACGCCAAAAAGTTCAATCTTCGTCTCCTCAGAGCAGAGAATCTTATTTCTCATAGTCTGGGAGTCCTTCATGTGTTTTTTGGCTTTCCTATGTCTTGCACTGAGGAGAGGCTTCCTTCGGGCCCCTCTGCCATAAAGCCCCGACTGGTGGAGGGCTGCAGTGATAGTGACTTTGTGGAACTTTCTCCCATCTCCTACAGCATCTCTGGAGCTCGGCCACAGTCATCTTTGGCTTCTTCTTTACCTCTCTCACCAAGGCTCTTCTCCCACCATTGCTCAGTTTGGCTGGACGGCCAGGTCTAGGAAGAGTTCTGCTCGTCCCAAACTTCTTCCATGTAAGGATTATGGAGGCCGCTGTGCTCTTAGGAACCTTGGCCAGATCTGTGCCTTGCCACAATTCTGTCTCTGAGCTCCTTGGGCAGTTCCTTTGACCTCCTGATTCTCATTTGCTCTGACATGCAGTGTGAGCTGTGAGGTCTTATATAGACAGGTGTGCGCCTTTCCTAATCAAGTCCAATCAGTTTAATTAAACACAGCTGGACTCCAATGAAGGAGTAGAACCATCTCAAGGAGGATCAGAAGGAGATGGACAGCATGTGAGTTATATATGAGGGTCACAGCAAAGGCTCTGAATACTTATGGCCATGTGATGTTTCAGGTTTTCTTTTTTTTTAAATTTGCAAAAATATCTACATTTCTGTTTTTTTCTGTCAGGATGGGGAGCTGAGTGTACATTACTGAGAAATAAAAGGAACTTTTTTGCTTTTAGCAAATGGATGCAATGAAACAAAGAGCGAAAATTAAAGGGGTCTGAATACTTTCCGCACCCATTGTATAAGAGTCTGGGGCCCTCTGGGAAAGTTCATGTTACTGTATCTTCAGACATGGCAGAATGTACACCCATGATACATCCACTCACCATTATCCAGACTGCGCGGAGCTTAGTAAAGTCTGTTGGGCGGGGAGGTGACAACTCACTACAAATTAATACTCCCCCCTTCCATGTTGTCCTCACAGGGTCTGTATGGAAGTGTCATTGTCACCGGGGGGAACACACTACTCCAGGGCTTCAATGACCGCCTGAATCGTGAGCTGTCTCAGAAGACCCCACCGGTAAGACATCAGATGTCTCTCCATAACTACCTCGTGATTGTGGTTTCCTAGGAGAGGCTCCAGAGATCTATAGACACAGGTGAAGGACCCAGGAGAGGCTCCAGAGATCTATAGACTCAGGTGGAGGGCCCAGGAGAGGCTCCAGAGATCTATAGACTCAGGTGGAGGGCCCAGGAGAGGCTCCAGAGATCTATAGACACAGGTGAAGGACCCAGGAGAGGCTCCAGAGATCTATAGACTCAGGTGGAGGGCCCAGGAGAGGCTCCAGAGATCTATAGACACAGGTGAAGGGCCCAGGAGAGGCTCCAGAGATCTATAGACTCAGGTGGAGGGCCCAGGAGAGGCTCCAGAGATCTATAGACTCAGGTGGAGGGCCCAGGAGAGGCTCCAGAGATCTATAGACACGGGTGGAGGGCCTAGGAGAGGCTCCAGAGATCTATAGACTCAGGTGGAGGGCCCAGGAGAGGCTCCAGAGATCTATAGACTCAGGTGGAGGGCCCAGGAGAGGCTCCAGAGATCTATAGACTCGGGTGGAGGGCCCAGGAGAGGCTCCAGAGATCTATAGACACAGGTGGAGGGCCCAGGAGAGGCTTCAGAGATCTATAGACACAGGTGGAGGGCCCAGGAGAGGCTGCAGAGATCTATAGACACAGGTGGAGGGTCCAGGAGAGGCTCCAGAGATCTATAGACACAGGTGGAGGGCCCAGGAGAAGCTCCAGAGATCTATAGACACAGATGGAGGGCCCAGGAGAGGCTCCAGAGATCTATAGACACAGGTGGAGGGCCCAGGAGAGGCTCCAGAGATCTAAAGATGTGGGTGGAAGGCCCAGGAGAGGCTCCAGAGATCTATAGACACAGGTGGAGGGCCCAGGAGAGGCTCCAGAGATCTATAGACACAGGAGGAAGGCCCAGGTGAGGCTCCAGAGCTCTATAAACACAGGTGGAGGACCCATGAGAGGCTCCAGAGATCTATAGACACAGGTGGAGGGCCCAGGAGAGGCTCCAGAGATCTATAGACTCAGGTGGAAGGCCCAGGAGAGGCTCCAGAGATCTATAGACACGGGTGAAGGGCCAAGGAGAGGCTCCAGAGATCTATAGACACAGGTGGAGGGCTCAGGAGAGGCTCCAGAGATCTATAGACTCAGCTGGAGGGCCCAGGAGAGGCTCCAGAGATCTATAGACACAGATGGAGGGCCCAGGAGAGGCTCCAGAGATCTATAGACACGGTGAAGGGCCCAGGAGAGGCTCCAGAGATCTATAGACACAGGTGGAGGGCTCAGGAGAGGCTCCAGAGATCTATAGACTCAGGTGGAGGGCCCAGGAGAGGCTCCAGAGATCTATAGACACAGATGGAGGGCCCAGGAGAGGCTCCAGAGATCTATAGACACGGTGAAGGGCCCAGGAGAGGCTCCAGAGATCTATAGACACGGGTGAAGAGCCCAGGAGAGGCTCCAGACTGTGGACTGGACCTATTGTGTTTTGCGGAGCGTTGAAGGGGTGCTACAGCCCCTTTAATGCTGGAGACCCTGATCCCTCAATGTCTTATGTTCGGGGTTCCACTTTAATATAAGGCTCTCGCTGTTCTCCCGCAGAGCATGCGCCTGAAGCTCATCGCCAGTAACAGTTCCATTGAGCGGCGCTTCAGCTCCTGGATCGGGGGATCTATCCTGGCCTCCCTGGTGAGATCCATGTTTCCAGCTGAGGGTTTGTTACAATGTGCCACTGCCCAGAAGCTGGATGATAAAGCTCCTCCTGTCTTCTTGTAGGGAACGTTCCAGCAGATGTGGATATCAAAGCAGGAATATGAGGAAGGAGGGAAGCAATGTGTGGAGCGGAAGTGTCCGTGAGACCCCTGCCCGGACCCTGAGGCCAGCTGACCCAGAACCCAGAATATCCATCTTATATATGCCCTCCTCTTACTTCTCTCTGCTCCTGGGAAAGCTGAGTAGCACTCAGTTCAGCTGCCTTTATAGATCTGGGGTTGTCACGGAGATTTCCCATGAACAGATAAAAATGATGATCAGCAACAACTGGACACAAGGGGGCGACTCAATGACTGACTATACTTCTCTTAAAGGGAAACATCCCTTATACTTATCATATCATTTATAAGATACAACATGGAGATGGAATAAAAGGACAAAAAAAAAAAATCAAAGTGTGAGGCTGAATGTGTATTCTCACCTAATCATCATGTATGAGCTCTGACAACCAGCTGTATATATCATGTCTGAGAGGTTGTCACAGCCCCGCCCCCTGTTACTGACATCACTGATATAATGACATGTGATCAGACATGAGATCCGCACACCTTATACTACAGTACAGCTATTCATCTATTACTACTGACAACCAGCTGTATATATCATGTGTGAGAGGTTGTCACAGCCCCGCCTCCTGTTACTGACATCACTGATATAATGACATGTGATCAGACATGAGATCCGCACACCTTATACTACAGTACAGCTATTCATCTATTACTACTGACAACCAGCTGTATATATCATGTGTGAGAGGTTGTCACAGCCCCGCCCCCTGTTACTGACATCACTGATATAATATAATGACATGTGATCAGACATGAGATCCGCACACCTTATACTACAGTACAGCTATTCATCTATTACTACTGACACCCAGCTGTATATATCATGTGTGAGAGGTTGTCACTGCCCCGCCTCCTGTTACTGACATCACTGATATAATGACATGTGATCAGACATGAGATCCGCACACCTTATACTACAGTACAGCTATTCATCTATTACTACTGACACCCAGCTGTATATATCATGTGTGACAGGTTGTCACAGCCCCGCCCCCTGTTACTGACATCACTGATATAATGACATGTGATCAGACATGAGATCCGCACACCTTATACTACAGTACAGCTATTCATCTATTACTACTGACAACCAGCTTTATATATCATGTCTGAGAGGTTGTCACAGCCCCGCCCCCTGTTATTGACGTCATATAATGATTATAATCCTGCCATACTACACAAATTCCATTGGGTGGTGCTCACAACCACAGTGGGTTATTCTGGTTCTGATAGTCGCCGTTACTGACGGCAGGTACAGAGGATAGAGATGAGGTATGGGCACCCTGGCACATGGTTACCATAGCGGTGTGGGCGCCCCCTGGTGTTGACATTCTAGAAGGCGCCCTGTATACAGGTGACTGACCCTGAGTGGTGGCGCCAGGAGGCTGCAGACAACAGGCCGCTCACTGGGGGGGGGGGCAGACACTGTGACATCACATGTTTACCAGACACCAGGCGTCCGCTCCATCCCACGTCTTTGTCACAACTTCACTTACACAACACATTGGGAAGTGTCGGAGCTGCCCGGGGTGGACTTTGCTTTACATGTATTTAGACATCGGAGGAGAGCGAGTAACAAGGTGAGCGGAGCCGTAATGTATATATGTATATTGGGGCTGGTGGGGGCGTGCGGCCTGAGAACAGGGTAGGGAGTCATGTTTAGTTACGTGGCTGATATATATATATATAAGCCGGTGCCGTCTGAGTATACAGCGGGTGTGTAAAGGATCCAGCGACACCAGGCAGATCAGCCCAATGTGTCCAAAAGCCATAACATGTAATGGAGGACAAGTCATCTGCTATCTCCATGGCAACCAGTCTGACATCACCTGGGTGCGGTGACCAGATGGAAGGTAACGCTGCAGTTGGGATTGCGGGGTGCAAACAGCGCAGACTTGTCACGGTCTCTGGGCACGAGGGCGCAGCGCTGGTGCTGTCCCACGTTACCACCACTGGTACCGGTGATGAGGGGGCTGCACAAATGTTGGTGGTGATTGTTCCCCCGGGGCGCTTCCCCTATACTGTGCCGACTGGTGGTGTTTGGGGCGCCCTGATGTTGTCGGTGCAGAGTCAGACACAGAAACGCTTGTAAAGTTGAACTTTTACTTCCATGGGTGTGGAGGCACAAATGCTTAAACAGTTTCTTCAATACAAAACAACGGGGTACGCCTGGTGACACAGCAAAGTCCTGGGGTGCAGGGTAGACTTGATGAAAGGTGTTCCTAGCCCCTTATACTTCAGTGTTACAGCCCTTAGGTGCGTCTGGGCTCCTATTTGGCACATAGGAGGATGCCCACCATGATACTAGTACATAATATTCCCCACTCACGTTATGTGGTCCTGATAGCTCAGAGTTTCGGGGTGCAATAGTCAGGGTGGCAGGATATTCCACAGGTCTGGCCTTGGCCCCTGGATCCTGTGATACTTGCTATGGAGCACGTGTTCCAGAATGTTCTCTCCACAGTCTCAGGCTGACAAGATAATGATGCTTGACTTCCTTCAGGGCGATGGCTAGGCAGACAGGGGACAGGATCTTCTGAATAGCTGGAGTATGTCAGCTCTCCAACCTTCCTGGGCCTGTCTAGGACTTGAGATTCCTGCACTAAACTCACTGCTTTCTTCCCAGGACATCACACCTCCCCCTCCTAACACTCTCCCCCCCTCCTCCTCCTAACACTCCACACTTCTAACTCCTCACACGCAGGACCTTCCTGCAGGGGTGTTACCATGGGGACCCAGTGATCAGCTGACTCCTCCCCTTTTCCCAGGCGATGTCCTCCCATTGGACATTTGGTTACTATTCAATCCTATGGGAGGTGTAATGCATGTGTGAGGCTCACTAGGTGGCGCTGTGTTGTGTGAGACTCAGGACCCCCTGCTATGTCACACAGGCTATGAAGCAACAGGAAATAATACAATGCACAGAGATCACCCTCAGCCCAGCCATAGCCAGCTCTGGGATGCCACATGGGCAAGCAAAATGAAAGCAGTCACCTGATTGGTGGAGACCGCCGAGACCAACGCCGAGAGCTGCATATACAGTATCTATATGTGATGTATTATATACTGTCCTGTGTGTGTAAGATATATATATATATACACACACACCCACATATGTACTTCACAGAGCCACAAATATGACAAGATCCCCAGCCCACTACCCAGTATATATATATATACAGTGCCTTGTGAAAGTATTCGGCCCCCTTGAACTTTTCAACCTTTTGCCACATTTCAGGCTTCAAACATAAGGATATAAAATTTTAATTTTTTGGTGAAGAATCAACAACAAGTGGGACACAATCGTGAAGTGGAACGAAATTTATTGGTTATTTTAAACTTTTGTAAAAAATATAAAACTGAAAAGTGGGGCGTGTAATATTATTCGGCCCCTTTACTTTCAGTGCAGCAAACTCAGTCCAGAAGTTCAGTGAGGATCTCTGAATGATCCAATGTTGTCCTAAATGACTGATGATGATAAATATAATCCACCTGTGTGTACAAGTCTCCATATAAATGCACCTGCTCTGTGATAGGCTCAGGGTTCTGTTTAAAGCGCAGAGAGCATCATGAAGACCAAGGAACACACCAGGCAGGTCCGTGATACTGTTGTGGAGAAGTTTAAAGCCGGATTTGGATACAAAAAGATTTCCCAAACTTTAAACATCCCAAGGAGCACTGTGCAAGCGATCATATTGTAATAGAAGGAGTATCAGACCACTGCAAATCTACCAAGACCCGGCCGTCCCTCTAAACTTTCATCTCAAACAAGGAGAAGCCTGATCAGCGATGCAGCCAAGAGGCCCATGATCACTCTGGATGACCTGCAGAGATCTACAGCTGAGGTGGGAGAGTCTGTCCATAGGACAACAATCAGTCGTACACGGCACAAATCTGGCCTTTATGGAAGAGTGGCAAGAAGAAAGCCATTTCTCAAAGATATCCATAAAAAGCCACCTGGGAGACACCAAACATGTGGAAGAAGGTGCTCTGCTCAGATGGAACCAAAATCCAACTTTTTGGCCACAATGCAAAACGATATGTTTGGCGTAAAAGCAACACAGCTCATCCCCCTGAACACACCATCCCCACTGTCACACATGGTGGGGGCAGCATCATGGTTTGGGCCTGCTTTTCTTCAGCAGGGACAGGGAAGATGGTTAAAATTGATGGGAAGATGGATGGAGCCAAATACAGGAGCATTCTGGAAGAAAACCTGTTGGAGTCTGCAAAAGACCTGAGACTGGGACGGAGATTTATCTTCCAACAAGACAATGATCCCAAACATAAAGCCAAATCTACAATGGAATGGTTCCCAAATAAACGTATCCAGGTGTTAGAATGGCCAAGTCAAAGTCCAGACCTGAATCCAATCGAGAATCTGTGGAAAGAGCTGAAAACTGCTGTTCACAAACGCTCTCCATCCAACCTCACTGAGCTCCAGCTGTTTTCCAAGGAAGAATGGGCAAGAACTGATAGAGACAACCCCAAGCGACTTGTAGCTGTAATCGCAGCCAAAGGGGCGCCTACAAAGTATTAACTTAAGGGGGACAAATAATATTGCACGCCCCACAGTTTTTTTATTTTTTACAAAAGTTTAAAATATCCAATAAATTTCATTCCACTTCACGATTGTGTCCCACTTGTTGTTGATTCTTCACCAAAAAATTAAAATTTTATATCTTTATGTTTGAAGCCTGAAATGTGTCAAAAGGTTGAAAAGTTCAAGGGGGCCGAATACTTTCGCAAAGCACTGTATATATATATATATATATATATATATATATATATATATATAACATACACAGTTTTATATACTATTACCCATACCTCCCAACCATCCTGGATTCCAGGTCCTGTCCCGCGGTCCCGATCAGTGGGAGGTATGTCCGGAGGACGCAGATGAGTTGAATACATCCGCAGACAGCTCCCGCTTCTCCACTGTTCCCCTCTGCCTGCTCCGGTCCCAGGAGCTGCAGGAGCGATGTGATGACATCACTCACATCGCACCTGCAGCTCCCAGAACAATTCATGACTGAGACTGCAGACAGAGCAGCAGGGAAGCAAGGAGAGGTGAGTATCAGTGTTTTTTATGTTAAACTTTGGGGACAAATTGAGGGTGAACATAAAACTGGTGGCAGATGTAGGGGGGACATGAAACTGGGGGGCAGATGAAGGAGGGACATGAAACTGGTGGCAAATGGAGGGGGAACATTAAACTGGTGGCAGATGGAGGGGGAACATTAAACTGGTGGCAGATGGAGGGGGAACATTAAACTGGTGGCAGATGGAGGGGGAACATTAAACTGGTGGCAGATGGAGGGGGGAACATTAAACTGGTGGCAGATGGAGGGGGAACATTAAACTGGTGGCAGATGAAGGGGGGGTGTAAAACTGGGGGCAGATGGAGGGGGACATGAAACTGGGGGAAGATGAAGGGGAGGAACATGAAACTGGTGGCAGATGAAGGGGGGACATGAAACTGGTGGCAGATGGAGGGAGAACATTAAACTGGTGGCAGATGAAGGGGGACATGAAACTTGTGCAGATGGAGGG